>PVKU01000310.1:0-556768 GCA_004027475.1 Anoura caudifer
AAAAAGAAAAAAAAAAGACAGTGCAGCTTAGAATTCGATTGTTCCACGTGCAAGTTTAAACCTCAGGTTTGGTGGCCAGAAGTCTTTTTCTCTGGCTACAACAGATAAGCATGTTTTTAGGTTAGTTCTGGAAGCTTTCTGCTTCCTTTCCCAGGTGTGAATATGTTACAATATCATGAGTAGCAAATTCACTCAAGACGAAGGAAGAGTGAACGTATTTAGTAGAACAGAATGAAAATTTCCATGAGCTCCTCCACACAAGGTGCTATCTAGGAATGCCCCGAGTGCAGTCCTCATGCATTGCTGGTGGGAATGTAAATTTATGCAGCCTCTAAGGAAAACATTATGGAGGTTCCTCAAAAAATTAGAAAAGAGCTACCATATGATCCAGCAATCCGTAGTCTAACTATATATCTAAAAAAAATTGAAAGCACTGATTCATAAAGATGTATGTACACCTATGTTCAATTCAGCATTATTCACAATAGCCAAGACATGGAAAAAACTTTAGCTTTTTCAATGGGTGATTAGATAAACATTTTTGGTATTTATATACAATGGAATACTATTCAGCCATAAGAAAGAATGAAATACTGCCATTTTCAAAAATGTGGATGGATCTGGAAAATATCATACTAAATGAAATGAGTCAGACAGAGAAGGACAAAAATCATATGACTTCATTCATATGTAGGACATAAAACAGAAAGTAACAAGTGAACAAACAAGAAACTCATAGAAATAGACAACGATATGGTGGTGACCAGAGGGAAACAGGGTTCCAGGGAGATTAAAGAATGTAAAAACGGGGGGCAATTATATGGTGACCAAGGGAGACTAGACTTCTGGAAGTGGGCATACAATGCAATATACAGGTGATGTGTTAAAAAATTATACACCTGAAACATATATGACATTATTAGCCAGTGTTACCCTAGCAAATTTAATTTTTTAAAGTGGAAAAAAGAGATTAGGACATTTGAAATTCAGATTATGAAAAGATACTAGCTCTTGGTAATGTAAAAGTCTAGGGTATTAATGTTATTGTTATATCAAAATAAAGTAAGGTGGAAAACGTTCATACTGGGAAGATAATTCAAGGCTCTAAGAACATTAGCTGTTGAAAGATTATGTGCCTGGTTATTAAAACACCAAGATCTATGAAAGAGAAATTCTATTCATAATAAGATCTTAAAAGAAAGGGAACTTTAATGAAAGGTCTTTAGGTGATTGCAGAGAAGAGCTGGTATCATGTTACGGTGCTATAGCATGAACCTTAAGCTAACACTGGAGACTTTTAGGGAAAAAAGTTCATAATGCCCTACAAACGGTAATGTGGTCCATTGCCTGTGCTGCTAAAGATTTCGCATCTAGCATAGTTCCTGGAATTTAATAATAGCTCTTCAGATATTTGTTAAATGAAACTATGAATCCATGATTGAGTCTCAAAAATAAAGGGAATTGATAGTAGTTCTTAAAAGTGATTCTCACTTCTAAAATGTAAACATTTACACGTATGAATATTATTCAATATGTGTTATATTTAGGGATGCTATTCTAAAAATGATGCTTAACAATTTTTACCACATCTAGCTTTACCTCAATTATTACTTTACGTCCTATGGCATTGTCCTACTTCAATAAATATTGGGCACAGTAGTAAGTTATTTTTGTTGCTTTGGATTTGGATTGCTCTAAAGCTACATTGGGTATATTTTTAAGTCTTTGAATGCCAGTCTTGGAGGTAGGGCTCCTAACATCTCTTACTGGTCTTCGACGCCTTGTTACTCTAGTTTTCATCGAATCATAATCCTACTAACAGCCTACACATCTCTCCTCAGTGAACACTCATAATCTCAGAGTTCGCTTCCAAATGGTGTAAACCTGTCTCTATAGTCTGCCGAATTTTAATTTCAACTAATAGTGATTGACATTTGTTGAATTCTTTTAAATTTTGTGCTCATATCTGTTTGCTGATCTCAATTCCAAAGCTTAAATTAAATTCCTAACTCTGTATAAACCCTGACAGTATCTGTATTTCAAACTGCCTTACTTGCTGCTCAGTGTCCTGTGACTGCTTGAACCCTGGCCAAGACCAAGGTAAGACCAAGATTGCTTTAGAGAATAGTTTGTGGGACACAGAAAGAAAATGTGTGATGTGTTTCAGCAAATGCCCAAATAAATTTACAGTCATTTAACACACTACACACCAGCAGCGCATGGTGGCATGCGTAAATGCCACAAACAAGTCAGTCTGAGTTTCACAATGGACAAGAATAGTCCACGAGGAGAAACGTACACACTATTTAACACCATATAAACAGTTGAGGAAGATATGTAATGACAAAAATTTAAAGCCATAAAAGCAGTAAGTATCCCGTTAGTCATCCGGGTTACTAGTCAAGGAAGCTGAATAAGGGTAGCATGTATGAGAGGAAAAGACTCCCCACTCCAGGGGCACCTTCAGCGCGGGAGGGACGTACAATAGTGCTGCTCTCGTGCTTTCACGCACTCACTAATTTCTCTCCTGAAGGAGTCCAGAAAAACCAGCTGTCCGTGATCACTGCACCCCTTTTCTCTCTCCTTCCTCTCGAAATCGGACTTTCCTCTGGAGCAGATTTTCAGCCCTGTTTGTCCATGAAAAGCTTTTACTAGGCGTTTCATTGTTAAGCCCCAAAGTCCCTTCTAGTATATTTTTAAATAGCGATCCAGCAATACTGTATCTTTTTCCTAGACACCCTCTTAAATGTGGTTTCTCCTTTCCTTCTTTTCTCTTTATTATCACCTATATAAATTTTTCTTATGTTCTCTGTGTTTCCCTTTAAATATCCCTACAATGCCATTATTTTGTAGTGGTTAGCAATGCAGTCTCTGCACTTACGAGCTGTGAGAAATTGGGCCACTTACTTAATATTTTTGTTTCATTTCCACATTTGTAAAATGAGCCTAATAAATGCAAAAGTATTATAGTGCAATTTATTGATATCACAATGCTTCCTCCATAATCTCTATAATACCAGCAAATAGACATATCTCAGGATCTTTCTAATATTTTTCTACTCTATCCTAAGGATGTAAATATATTATTTATACTATCCTAGGGAATTGAACCAAATGCATAACCTTATTTTTACAATGATGTATCTTTTCCACAGAAAGTTCTAATGGTATGACCAGAGTAGAAAATGAACCTGCTCTTCCAAACTTCATGGAAAATGAACTGGCATGTTTAAAAGTATATCTTGTGATGTATTAAAAATTGTAACTTTCAAAAATTATTCTTTCACTTAGAAAAGGATTACTCATACGCATGTCACATTGGCAATGTATTTTTCCCAATGTCTTTACTGTGTAACACACATTGTGTCTGAGGAAACATCAGTCTAAGACAATATGCTAAGTAGCATATACAAATTATAGTATATTTACTAGTATAGTAAGCTGTGGGAAATGATGCAACTCAATGGTATGCAGGTGGCTTTTAAAATGAGAAAACAAGAGCTTTGACATGGCCATGGTGGGTCTTTCTAGAGCACCTATTCACTGTTTCATTTGAAAATAGGAATATTTAAGTATGGAGTTTTCCTAAAGAGTATATCACTCTAGGACAAAGAAGAAATGAGATTACCTCATCTTTGTTCAAATAGCTTAATAAGAGCAGACTGCATGAATGTGTGGAATACAAGATTTTTGCATAAAGATGACAGAATTCCTTGTTGTTTGTTTTTAACTACACTTATTTTAGGTTCTTTCTGTTCATGAACTAGAATTGAATTTCTTATTTTGAACACATTTCAAAACAGTTTTACTTTTTTATTAATAAAAGTAAATTACAAGCTTTACAAGAACATTATTTTTATTCTTTAGGGACACATGCTGGGAAATTTTTAAACATATATTTATCTCAAATATGAATTTTTAGCTCTTACTTTAAATACTTGCTAATCACATTAGTATAGAAATAATCTTGGTGCTTTAAAATACAATTTACAGATAAAATCCTTCCTAGCATTTGCTGAGAACAGAATCCTCAATATCTACCCAAAATAATTACAGCCATCTAATAATGAGGTCAAGCTATGCACCATAATCGATCAGCAGCCTGGCAGTAATGGCGTTTGCAAGAGATACATCAAACTAATGAGCAGCTAAGAGCCATGAGAATAAGTCTGGGTACTTCAGATCTAGACTTTCAATGGCTGTCTGAAACACTTCAAAGACTACAAGGATTGATTTTTTTTATTAAGTCCTTGAAATAAATGCACTGACTATTTTTGCTTTGCAGTTGAAAATCAAATCAAGGGAATTTTATTTGAAATAGTTATTGTAAAAACAAATCATCATGAATACATGGAAAGTTAGCACCACTGTGCTCCCTTCTCTCGGTGAGCTGCCGGATGGATGCACTGTGGGTGGACCAGAGGCCGGAAGACTTCCGTAACTTTTCTCTTTGGCACAGTTTATATATAAATGAGTAAGATAAATAGTGTATAGAACTTAAGGTTTATCATTTCCAGACAGATTGTGATGTTTCAAATTTCTATGTACAGCACTTGCCTAATACGCATGGTGTTCCATAAATCTAACTGGTAAAATTAGATAGTTTGCATTATTGCCTTAATGATGAGAACTATTGTCATCATTCTTACTTAACATATACATTAACTATAGGAGAACAATAAATAAAAATAAGTATGACCAATACCTTTTTAGAAATTGCCATGTTCTGAGAAGTATTTTATATGCATTAAATTAAATCAGGCTTATGACATATTTCCTATTACTATTTCCAGATTTCAGGGAGAAAATTGAGATATTTTACAATAAAGTAGCTGAGAAAACATAGTCAGTGAGTAGTGAGAGTTCAGTTTGTTCCTATGCGTCTGTCTTCGTGCAGATAATTAACATAATTATGTTGTGCTACTTCATCCTGGGAATGCTTTAGGAAAAACTTATTTAGTTAACATTTGGGAAACCTAAAAGACAATATTACTTTCCATTTCTAAAACCCACTTCTGTTATTTCCACTTTAAAAATTGGGTGGTATAGATCTTCATTGTTTTATGAAGATTGGTGCAGCCGCTGTGGAAAGCAGTATGGAGATACCTCAAAAAAGTAAAAACACATCTGCCTATGGACCCAGTGACCCACTTCGGGAATACACCCAAAGGAACCCAAAACCCTAATTTGAAAGAACATAAGCATCGCTTCATTCATTCATTGCAGCGTTATTTACAATCACCAAGATATGGAAGCAGCCCAAGTGCCCATCAGTGGATGAGTGGATAAAACAGGTATGGGACTTTTACACAATGGAATACTACCTAGCCATAAAAAGAAGATAAATTTACCCTTGCGACAGTATGGAGGGACCCAAAGAACAGTATGCTAAGTCAAATAATCCAGTCAGAGAAAGACAAACACCATATGATTTCACTTATATGTGGAATCTAATGAAAAAACTGAACAACAAGGAAAATGGGGAGAGACCCATAGGTGAAGAGCAGGATGACAGCTAGTGTGGGAGAGGGAGGTGAGGAGCAGGGAGGGAGTCAACAAAAAGGAAAAAGGGCCCATGGGCATGAACAGCAGTAGTGTGGTGATTGCTTCAGGGAGAGGGGCGTAAGAGGACTAAATGCTAATGGAAAGTAATGCAATAAAGATTAAATTAATCAAGAAGAAAAGAGCATTACAGTTCACTAAAACATAGAAACAATGTTCGCTTCATATCATAAGTTAATGTGTAGAAAAGAAGGCAAGCACTCTTGCAACTAATCTTGGTAAGTTTGTTTGTTTGTTTGTTTGTTTTTTACAAGGAAATCAGGCTCTATACTTTTAAATGTTTCAAGTTATTGTGTACTAAGTAAATGCCAGTTTTACTACTAAAAAACTTGCTGCAATGGTGCAAATATTCTATGATCTGTTCCCTCCAATCTGGTGGTTACTTTTCACATGGTTACTGATAACGTAACTAGTGCATCTGAGAGACTAAATATAAAATTCTAATTCATTTTAATTATTATTAACTTAAATTTAAATATCTACATGTTTCCAGTGGCTATAGACTTGGAGCTGTGTTCTATACTTTGTGTTCCAGATAGGTTTATCCAAGAGGCTATTCATAAACAGAGACAGTGTCTGAGTTAATGTGTCTTGAAATCTGTGCTCCTGATGCTACTGACAGATTTAGTTCTTGTTCCAGAAATCCTATCTCAACTTTCTTCTCAGCAATCCTGAGAATGATGCCATTAAATATTGAAAAAGGTGAAGGTCAAGGACTAAAGACAGCCATGGGTAAAATAAAGGGATGACTTAGATGAGGGCCCCTAAAATGAGGGGCTTAGGGAATATAAGTGTCAAATTCTTTAACCGATGTAACTGCACAGATTTATTTTCTTCCATCTCTTTCTTCATCCACTTTCCTATTCTGGGCTTTGGGGATACTGCTTCAAACCAAGTTCTCTATAGAATAGAATTGGTCTCCTCAACTTGGACCTATTTCCCTTTGGCTGAGTAATGCATCTTTTTGAAATGTCAATACAGTTGCTCTTAAGAAAAAGGAAAATAATTGAAGAAAAATGCTTCCTTTTATACCACTTTTTTTCTAGTTTTTTTCATATTCCAAGAGCTAACTTTGCTTACATATACTAATTATTACTTTTTGATTATCACAATCTGAAGAAATGTTTATATTTCATGGGAAAACCAACCTCAAGGAATACATAGCACAGAGCAGAAGGGTATTTGAGGAGGATTGGAAAATACGTATAGAACACCATTGAGAATGATGCTAGTGATGATAGCAGTGGGTGAGAGGGAAGAAAGGAGGTAAAATAAGAATTATTATAAATTTAGCAGTCTTCCCTCTCATAATTCAAGGTAAAAAAACAGCCATCACTTGGTAGGGAAAGTACCAAATTTTAGGAAAACAGATATTTACTAGAAAAGAAGCAAATATGAGAATATAAGGCAATGAATTAGCAGTGTTTCAGCAGTTACATGCCATCCTGAGGCAGCTCTAACTCAGAGTTTTCCTATGTAGTTTCTCTTCATGTCAGAACATTAGTTTAGTAATACCTGAAATCGCTGTTCCTAAATGGAGGTCGTCAGACTAATGATTTCCAAATGCATTTCTTCAGTCTCTGCAACATAGTATATTTACAATAAGTATTTTAATGTGTATAGAGGGGTAGAATATTAAACTTTGACTGAATAGACAAGATGATCAAATCAGACTGTCTCAGAATCAGAAATAGAGAAATACACCAAATTTGAAGGCCAGAATGACAAGGCTTGAACTTTAAATCTGGGTTTGTGGTGTTTTTCTTTCACTACCTGCTTTCATCCGTTTAAACTTAGAAATTTATTTCAATGTCACTTTTGTACCAGATGCAACACTCCTATGGGAGGAAGTGCAACCTTAGCTCTGGGGAGTAAGACTTGGGTGCCATGGGGTGAGATTTCACAGCATGGGGTCTGAACTTGTATATTCTGCCTGAATGCAAGACGTGACGTTTTCAGCTGATAAACTGTGTAATCCATGAAAGTGCTTCTGAAGGCAGAGAGGGTTCAGCTTAATGTTGCAACACTACTTGAAAAATTATTTAACATATTATATTCTCAATCATGTTGCTTTCCTAAACTTAATAACAAAACTTTCCAAAAGTTAAGAAGGAAAACATAAAATTAAAGAAATGAGAATTAAAAGCAGGAATAGAGCATGCAACAAGATTTTAAAAAAACATTAGGAAGTGAGAGAGGAAAAGCCATTCTAGGAATCTAAAACTCCTCATTCCTGTATTTTTAATATTGTCCTTATTTCCTGATTTCTCGGTTGTTTTTTCTCTGACTTTATAATTTTAGAAACAGAAATTAGTTAGATGACAAAAAATCCCTGTTGTGATTATTAAAATTTTCAACACAAAGGCTTTTTATATAAAAATGAGCTGACCTGTTTAAAATTCAAGGTCCACATACTTGTGCACATTATGAGTTTGATTGATTTTTTATTGTATTCTAAAAATGGAGTTGAAAAAACTCTTGGAAACAAAATATATGTAAATTCTATGACAACTTATACATTATTCCTATTTAAAGGAACAGTGAAGTAATAAAACACAAAAACACAACTACTATACATAAAAACTAAAAGCATGTGTGTCTCCATACAGCAGAACAGTGTGAGTATGGTTGCTAGTTATGCTGGAAAAATTTCACTTGTAGAAAATAAACCATGACTTAAGTAGACAAGGGATTCTATTATTGTTAAGGGGGAATTCAGTTTAAAAAAATTAACCTAAGGAAAACAAAATCTTGAACTCTACTAAAATCTTGAACTCTATTACATTGTAAACAAATTTCATATTACTGTTGTAACATATGTTCATGTTTTTGTCCATTTTTTTATATGCCAATTCGTAGTTTATGTTATTTCTGGGCCTGTTTTTTGTTATGGATTTTTAATTGATTTTTTGCATGCTTAGTAACATTTTATTGGATGCTAGACATTACTGACTCTATGTTGCTAATTGGTACATTTTGTTTCATGTCTTCAAATATGATTGGGATTTGCTCTTGGATGTTGGAACGTTTTTGAACTCAGATGTTTTTGAGGTTTGCTTTTAAACACTTTAGGGCATTTCAGAGCAACCTTTAATCTAGAGTTCATTTGTTGCCACCATGGGGGCAAAAGCCCATGAGAGGAAACTAAAGATTAGGAAGACTTTCTAGTCAAGCTGGTCAGAGCACAAATTTTTGGTCTTATGACTTTTGGAGATTTTTCTCCCAACTTCTTGTTTCTAGATGACTTTTACTGTACTCAGTAAAATGCTCAAGGAAACTGGAGATACCTGTGGCACCTGAGTGCTCCCTGTGTCTCTGTCTCTCCTTTAAAGGGATTTGCTGTCCAAACTCTAGCTGTCTTCACTACCCTAAATTCTGAAATCTGTCTCCTCAACTCAGTGAGACTCTACACTGAAGGCTGGGGAATCTTTGCAAACAGAAAACTGGTACAATCAAAACATTCACCTGGTTTGCTTTTATTAAACAGTCCTTGACCCAGAGTGCTGTGCTTCCTTCTTTCTGAAATTCACTGTTTTGGCTACTTTTTCTGGGTTGTATAGGGGTTTTTGTTTGTTTGTTTGTTTGTCTTTTACAAAAGGTTAAATACTGTACTGATTCCTTCATCATATCTAGATGTAAAAATCTTGCATTAAAAATTTACAGATTTAATCTAAATAGTAATTCAATATAAGCACTCTGACTTCTGTAGATAGCAATTACAAATTTATATTTTAATGAAAAATAAATGAAAACCATTTAATGGCTCACATTTAGAGTGTAGGATGACAATTCTGGTGTAATACATCTGATAAGGTAACAGATAAGCTCTTATATATTTGTGTATTTCATGCACATCTCCAAATCTGAAATTTTTGCTGTATTTAAATCTATTTAATATTTGTCTCTTACAACAAATATTCATCATATTTATGTTTATGTTCCCATCTTTTAATATAGAGATTGACAATACTATGTAGCAAGTGAATAAGTAAATAATGGGTAATTAAAAGATGATTATAGTGATATTATATTACAAATAATATATTAACTTTCATAAGCAAAGTTTAAAGACAATTGATAAGTAGGGGAAACATATGTATAGCATATATCACACACATAAGTACAAAAGGTAATATACTTAATTTACAAGAAGGCCCTAAAAGTTTAGGTTATGAAGACCAAAGAGCTTATAGCAATCATGTAAAATATAACATACTAGTTACAGAAAAATAAATACAAATGGCTCCATAACATGGAAAATGAAACAATTTTGCATAGAACAAGTGAAAGTCAAAAGAAAAGTATGATTTCTCATTGATCAGAGTGGAAAAATATCTCCTTTGACAATATGTCTAATGCATCACTGATGAAAATGCAAAGTAACATGACTTCTATAAAGAGGATCTTGGTGACAGGTCAGGAAAGTGCATATGCATCTATAGCTTAGTACAGTAGTCCCGCTTCTAAAAACATACTCCAAAGACACAGTTGCAAAATAGCTTATGAACAGTTTTTTTTTTTCTAGTATTATTTGTAATAACAAATAACAGTGTTAAAAATTATCAAAATCCCTATCCATAGAAGACTGGGTGACATGTATACACGCACGCACAGTCACAAAGTGGAGTGAGAGCCACACTATTGCTAAACCGAATCGGCAAGAGCCCTATACCCTGATATGGAGTGATTTCCAAAATACAGTGTTAAATGAAAAAATAAGGCACAAAATGGAATATGTATTATGCTGACTTTTGAATAACCAAGTGGAAAAGTGAACACACACACACCATGGTTTTATTTTTTAAAAAGCTAATGAACAACAAGCAGAAAATACTAAAAATAGTTATTGCTTATAAGGAGAGGGGAAACAAAATGAAAAAAAAAAAGAAAAATATCTTCACCAAAATTATATAAAACAAAGCTAATTATATATAGTTTTGGTGATATAACCTCATACAGGAAAAACAAATCAGTTCAATTGTTTGTACATTTTCAAAACAATATATCTAAGGACAATAATAAATGCAAAAGAAGAAATTTCAAATGTTATCTTATTGTGTTATTATTATATTGTGGATACCTCATGAAAATTTTGGATATTGTAGGATAAAGAAAATAAATAATCATGTTAATATAGTGCAAAAAATAGGCCTTCAGAACAAATGATAAAATAGTATAAATCTCATATTTGAATTGAATATAGCAATGCAAATTTATATGTTTTATTATTGAATGCATCTTCTAATATTGTGCATTGAAAAGATATAAGTGCACTAGCAGGCCAGTTGCATAAACACCTCTGACAGTCAGATTTCCGTTTCCTAAATGTTGTTCTGTAGCAGAGCTGACGGTCATCCTCAGACAAAAAGCTCACTTAGGTGCGCGGTGCAGAGAACGCACAAGATCACTCTGGGAAATATGGTTGAATACAGAGAGCGGGAGCCACAGAGAGACTGCGGAGCCCCTTTAGAGGGTACAGGAGCCAGCTTGGGACATCGTACTGCATTAAATGGGAACCACTTGTGATTTGAAAAGATAATTACTAAATTATATTAAAACACTAAGTATATAAAAATCCCATAGTTATAAGATAGAGATGATAGATAGATAGATAGATAGATACAGAGATACAGAGATATAGGGAATCATAGAGAAATAAAACAATACTTATTAGAGAACACTGGAGTTTGCCAGACACCAACTAGTTGTAATGAAAATTAATGAGAAAAATTAAGAGTTTTTTCTGTATTTTCTGTATGAACTACATTATAGAGTTATTAAAACCCTACTAAATGGGGGGGGGGGTAAAATACATGCAGATATTTTGAAAGAACTACAAAGGCAAAATTTTGCAATTTAGTAAGTTAACTTATTTAGGCAAAGAAGTGATTTATATTACTTATGTCTCTAAATAACAAAGCACCAAGGTCAAGAAACTTATTCAAGTTTACAAACTATTGGCAAGTGGTGATTTAAAACGAGGCAGCCTCATTGCATAGCAGTACGCTAGATAATAAACATAAAAAGGAAGAAATAGTTCATTGCCTTTTATCCCGGAGGGTTTTAATATTTTTGAATTTAAAATTAAATTCCTTTGCTTGTGAAAAGTCCTATGCTCAGCTTGGAGGCTGCTATGAAACATTAAACACTGTCAATTCTTACTGTGATCCTGCATTAATACTGCATAACATCAATATTTTATATTAAGAGTGTTAATTATCCCTGAGATTCTGGAATGCCTAACAGTGCTAAAGTGCTAGTGCACTAATTTTATATTTAATTCACTTTCTTTTTTTCTATTGGTTGTTCTCCCTGAATCTGCTTCTTCTCCCTGCAGTGAGAAATGAGTTAATTCAGCTCTCACTGTCAGATGGAAAAGCCTTGCAGCCGAGTTAATTCATCACCTACTGACAAAAGGTTAAAAATATTGAATGTCAATATCCAGAATGTTTTTCCACTCACAGCAATTGTTTGGCAGTGTGATGATGAGTTCTGGGATTACAGTGCAGGGCTTGGGCATTCTCTGTGTTCATTAAGTTACTTTTTTAATATGCTTTTTATATGAATATAATATGTTTCACCTTTACTTTTAATATAGCTGACTCTAGAGATATAGAAATTATGAAATCAAAGCAAATACAACAGTGAAATGCGTGAAAATACATTCACAACAAAAGCAAAGTTTCACAATTGACTTGGAGAATTATCTGCTGGATTTATACCATACAGGCCCATGCCTATCTCATTACACATTCAGACTCCAGCCACTTACAAAGATTGAACAATAGGGTCATCGAATCTCGAAATGAATTCAACTCAATTAACATGTGCAAAGAACTGTGTTAGGCAGAAGGAGAACTAGTGCAAGAAATCTACCCCTGAATTAAGAGGATTGGTATTCTAGCAGTTCGAATGAGATATATTTATGTGCATGTGTGTGTATATATAGACATGGGCTTTCACACATACGTAGACACATAATACACTGTAGAGAAAATACATTAGAAAAACTATGATAGCTTAGATGAGATATTATTTTGAGTAGTTGACATACCCATGGAAGTCCTTCATTGAGATTTGAAGATTAGATAAATTAATAAACTTTAAAATAAGTAAACTTTCTGTCTTTGGAGGTAGTGGTCATCTTGCTCATTTCATGCATTCTTATACAGAGAACACCGTGTGAAGAAATATGTGTAGAAGAGTGGATAAAATACTAAATTTCCAATTTGAGGGTTTTTTTAAGAATTTTTTTAGAATTTTTTTAACATTTTATTTATTTATCTTTAGAGGGGAAGGGAAGAAGGGGGGGAGAGAAATATCAATGTATGGTTGCCTCTCGTGCATCCCTTGCCAGGAACTGGCCTGGAACCCAGACATGTGCCCTGAGTGGGAATCTAACCGCAATCATTTGGTTCACAGGCCCACGCTCAGTCCACTGAGCTACACCAGCCAGGGCTTGACTTTTCAAAGTACTGTCTTTATGAATGTAGAGTCAACAGGGTTCTTGATCAAAAAGTTGTTAATGATAACAACAATAGTAATATTAGTAATATTAGTAATATCACTGATTCTGCAGAAGCTGAGAAACAGACTTACTTAGGGATGGTTTAAACCAGAAAGAGTTCCAGGGACCTTTAAGAATAGAAAACTTTCACTCAGTGGAAGTCAGACTACATGTAAGAAGATTTTATAGGGAAGGAGCAATTATACTATTCCGGTGAGGAGGGTTGGATCTAGGGTTGGCATGGCCCATTGAATATAAGAAATGGGTACTATGGATTGCAGATAAAACCATGTGATTGAAGTCGAGATGACTGAGGAAAGAGTGAAATACAATTCTAGAGTTTCGGATTTCAATGACAGGTAGCATATAAATGATATCGTGGTACCACCTAGGATGTAAGACAGGGAAAAACACATATAAAATATATGGACATTTATATGTGTGTTTTTGTAGATGTGTATACACATACACACCACTGTCATTTGTGAAGCAGTATGTCCGTATTGGCTCAGTATGGAATTAGTGGTCTCCTCAGAACACTTCAGCGGTGATTTACAAGCCAGAGGGTAGCCGTGTGACCCGAGGCTGTGGTGAGATTGGACTCATCAACATAGAAAAACCGATATAAGGACGAAACGTTATTTTAATTTATTGAAAATTGAAACCCCATCTAAAACAAAATAGGAATGGATTTAATATGTATATTTTATGGATTTTTTCTTAAGACTTTACTGAAATTTAGATAGAAAGTAATTTACATAGTGACTTTATTTTCTTTTGTACGCAAACATCTACTTTACTTCTACTTTATTATGCGGTTTGACAAGCACCTGTTGATTTTGTAAACAGAAGTTCTCTAATACCATAAGTTTTTGGTAACATGTGAGAACTTGTAGAGATCTCTAGTTATCAGATCCTTAAGACAAAGATGAATTTGATATTTTTCCGTTATATAGCATCCTGAAAATTATGTTTAGCATTATACACATACTGATAGCTGAATAAGGCTTTAAAGCTATGTAGGGATTTAATCTGAATAAAGCTGAAATAAATATGTCCATGATTTATTTCATGGACATATTTGTCCATATTTGTCCATGAAATGGTTGATGATTTAGGTTCTTAAAAAACATTTGCCTGAGATGGGAGTAAAAGACAGAAAACTGTACTTGAACAACAATTAAAGTAAAAAATTAAAAATTTAAAATGCTTGCCAGTGCAATATACTTTGTGATATATTGCTTGTTTTTACACTCAAGCCAGTGTTTCTGGGCCATATTCTGAGTATAATTCATAAGTTATACATATTACCGACTTTGTTTAATAATACTAAATTGCTCCTAATGTTGTAAAATGGATGTGATATATACCTGGTTCTTATTGTTTCATACTTGTCCAGTTGTCTTCTCTTTTCAGAGAATGCACAGCAGTAGTGACTACAAATGTGTGTGTAGGGTATCAGACTTAGTTTAGCAAATACCGTTACTCAACAGTGCAACAATTAAAATGCAGAACCTCAGTTTGTTCATTTATTTTCCTTAGATGGACTACTTGAATGACAAAGACTTTTTAATTACCTAGTAAATATCTATCAACATTTATCGCACATCACAACGATGGAGTCATACAAATTAAGAAGGAATACAGTTCTAAGATTTTTTTTCCAGAACTTAATTGTTAGTCAGATGAAACATCAGACCATATTTTTTAAATGTACGAGAGTAGCAGAAAGCTCAAATGGATGGTGGGATTCTGCACAGAAGGACCCTTCAGTTATTCACTATTTCACTTGTGCTGACTTTGTCCACTTCATTTCTGGAATTTCCTCATGTATCTTATCCTCAGTGCTCCAGCCACCTTAAGAAAGCTGTGGCTGTTGAGGCATTTCAATTCAATTGCTTGAATGTGCAGGTTTCTTTCTTTCTTTGTCTGTATTTCATATATACAGTTGTTGACACTATTACAGATGCCCCACATTTTTCTCTCTTTGCCCACCCACCCCTTCACCAGGCACTCACCTCACTTTTTCTGGATCCATGGGCTCTGCTTCCATGTTCTCTAGTCAGTCCCTTCACCTTCTTTCTCCCAGTCTCCCCCAGCCCTGCCCCTCTGACAGCTGTCCGTCTGCTCCATGCATCCATGTCTCTGGTTCTATTTTGTTTGTCAGTTTATTTTGCTCATTAGATTCCAAATATAAGTGAGGTCATTTGGCGTTTCAGAGACACATGCCACCTTACCTCATACTCACCCTGAGAAGACTGATTAAACATACCCTCCTCCCCAGTAGTCCCTGGCCATCTGCCCTCCCCAACTTGGGGTAAGGTTTTTCTGACTTGCGTTCTCCCTGTGCTTTGGTTTCACAACATTTATTTTAAGTTAGTTGAGTTTTGTTAGGTTTTATTTAGAGTTTTCTTTGTTTACTTAGTTGTAATTATCGTAAATATGTATCCTTACTGTCAGCTCATTGAAGTTAGCAATTTTAGGTCAAGAATTACCCCTCTCTCATTTGCACCTGGTAGGCATGTAATAAATATTTGTTAAATATATTAAAAGCCAGGAAAGGGCTAGAATCTCTGAGGAATAATGTAAATATTTGTACATTGACAATGAAATAACAGAAGTTTTTACATAATTTCAAGTTTTCTATTACTCTATTACTTTACATAACTGGAGTGCTTTCTTGTATTTTGTTTCCTAAAGTTATGTTGACTTAAAATGGAGAGAAATTCTCCAGATACTATTAAGCTTGATTAGTATATTTTCTTTTCAGTGTTGACCATATTAATTCTAATTATATTTTTGTTAAATAGCAATGCAGTTAATGTGCCTGCTTTACAATGTAAAGAAAGATGTTCTTATAAAAACTGTAAATTTATCAATTGGGAGACATGTTACAAATCCTTTTAAGATGGTTTAATATTCAACAAACTTTAGAGTCAACCTTAGCCAGACATGAAAGACTCAAACATGTCCTGCTCTCAAGGAAAATGCTATTCAGTTGTATATGTATACACACAATACATCCCTCTTCCTGGATGCTCATCACACATGTAGGTGCTTGGATGGTTCCTTCAATTAATCCAGGCTTCAACTTCACTCTCAGTCTGTTAAGGAAGCCTGGTACCACCCCATGCTATCCAAGTAGTTTCTGCTCTGTACCGCCTTCCTTTTGTTTAATTTTGCTTCATCCCACTTACCACCTCTTATACTAGAAACTTAATATATACCCCTCCTCTGACGTGATCACCAACTTTGTTTCATTTATGGCTGTTTTCCCAAAACATACAAACTCTATCTGGCACAGAAAGGTGCTCAATAGGGAATGAATGAATGACTGAGTTAGTGATTGAGCAAACAAAGTAAAAAGGGAAATAAGAAAGCACACTTTGCTAGAGATTTTTCTTCTTTTGAGTTAGCATTGAAGAAAACTAAAAGGAAGAGATTATAGATAGTCCTCAACACTGAGTCACCATTGTGTTTTCTATTTCAATTCCTAAGAGTGTTTTGCACTTTGTAACGACCCTCTGAAGAATCCCTTCTTCCTTCATTTGATTTATGATGTGTTGAGGGAATTTTTACAAAGGCCTCCTTTTTTTAATTCTTGACACTGTTGCAAACGTCCCCTTCCCACTCCCAGTTCCCATGCCCCCTTCCCTCTCACCCTCACCACATCATTGCCTGTGTCTATGAGTTTTACATATATGTTCTTTAGCTAATCCCTGCCCCTTCTTTCATCCAGTGCTCTCCTCCCTCTGCAAGGTATTTCTACTTCTTGAATGTGGCTAAGGGTCCTAAAGCCAGAGTCACTTCATTGAACTAGCATTAAAAAATCATTATCTTTCACACTTAAAGAATTTAAAAATAATTGTTCTACAAGTTTAAAAGTACTACAAGACCTATTTTCTGTAGCATAATCACAAGATAAAGTTGATATCCACATTAACTGCTGAAAACCAAGTATTGGTGTTGCATAGTAATAAATGTCTGAGGGTGTTACTGAATAGGAAAGTATCAGGGAAACAACAGTACTTGATGGGCAGCAAGACACAGGAAAAGGCCAAGCAACTGAAAAGTGAAATGAGACAGATAATGGAGGTGCTTTATCGCATATTTCAGATGTCAGATTGGAAGCATAGAAGAGTCAAAACTAGAGGGGATGTCAGAAAGCCTACAAAGTGGTGCAGATGAAATGTGCCTTCTCTTCTCTGTGTCCGTAACGCAGCTTGGAGGAAGTTCTTATTAGTGCACTAAATTGAGCAATTAGTAATAAAATGATCAATAGTCAATGAACAGCTCAAGAGAAAGAAGTAGGAGGAGGTTGTGAATTTAATTTTTCAGTATAAATATGTCAATCCTTATAAGAGTGTATAACAGTGTGTAACACAGTTTTTTAATTAATTATATGAATTAGAAAAAATTGTGAATTCTGAAGCAACATATTTCTAGAACTTGTAAATAACTACGCCATTCACTCTCTTATACTTAAGTGGCCCTCTTGGGATTTTCACTGTTATTTTGGGAGCTTCCTGCCCCCTAAATTTACTGAATCAGCTTGAAGTTGTAAGAATCATTTCCTAAATTATAGAAAAAATATTTTATACACATGAAATGTATTTTAATAGAAGCCCCTCTGGATCAAATTTTACAATTTGTTGCTGCACTTTGAAGAAGTCATTTAGACATAAACTTAAAAATTTTATACAATTACCTCAGATATGACATGTTCCACTTTAGAGAAAGAAAGTGGCAGGCCCTGGCTGGTGTGGCTCAGTTGGTTGGCCAACAAATCAAATGGTCACCGATTAGATTCCCAAAGCCCTTATGGAAGGCAACTGATTGAAGTTTCTCTCTCATACCAGTGTTTCTCTCCCTCTCTTTCTCCCTTTTCTTCCCCCCTCTGTCTAAAAATATGACAAAAAGTATTATCTAAAAATCTATGCAAATGCAAAGAGAAACATGTTATTGGTTACTTGGTGCTCTATTCAAATAATATGGGAAATTTATTTATTTAGAAATACTAGTTTCATAATGTAGATAAAAAAACTCTACAACTAACAAAACTTTAATCTGTTTGATATTGTCCTTGCCAATAATATATTCAACACAGTCTCATGGTGGGAATTGTAATTTATAATAATGATATTTAATGAGCCAGTAGCATACAGAATAATATCTCTTAATAAGCCAATAAAGAAATAACACTCCAAACCTATGATAGATTAATTACACTATTGTTCCAGACAAAGTGGGGATGAAAAAAATAAAGTCCAAATTTAGCTGATGTTAACTTTCCATGAGTTGGTTCTTGGTAGAGTCAGTCTCTCCAACTGCAAGCTGGGTATCCCCTCCCAGCTCAGATCCCTTGCTGCCGAGACAGATAGCGCCTGGGCAACAATGCCAGTGGTGGCAAGCAAAGTAGGCTGCTCTGAGGCTTATTATTCCATGGACTATAAAATGGTTCACACCACTGTCTGTGAGCGTAGACTTGCCAAGGCAGGAACACATGTCCTACTCTTCCTAAGACTACGTGGTTTAATATACCTGCAGGCCAATAGTTGCCTGACCACGGCCAGAACAAGTGTCTCAAGATCTCCAGAGAACTATTTAGATCATCACTGAGTAGCCTTTTCTGGACTAAATATTCCTGTTTCTTTACATCATAGCCACTCTCCCATAAGTTATCCATGAGTCCCAGGGGTGCCTGTCAACAGCTGAGCTACTGAGTGCTTATCGATAACAGATGTAGGTGACAAAATCCTGGTATAGCTTCCTAAATTCACCCTTAGATCAAAACAACTTTACTTAAGTCATAAACAAGTAGATTTGAAAACACGGGAAACCAGTGCACAATACAGCCCATAAGGGAATATTTTCATATTGAATGTAAATTAAAGGTTAGAGTGGACACTTGTTAACTGTACCAGTGGTTGTTTACCATCAGCCATGCACTTAAAATTATTTACAGGGCCTGCTTTCACACTGAGTAGATTATGAAGCAAGGATAAGAAATATCCCTTACTAAGAAATGTATGGATCTTTGGAAAGGTAAGGTATTTATAGAGCCCTCCACTACATGCTGGAATCTTACATGTATATATCACAGGCTAGTCACTCAAACTGCAATCCAAGTGAAAGAGGCAATTCTGTGACTCCCTATGCACTATTTTTGTGCATTCCATTTTAGCAATTTTATCACTACAAATGTGCTAACCACAAACCAAAACATTTTGCCTGTATATTTTCCTTTATGCTTTGATCTAAAATAACACCATTTCAAGTTTATTGGGATCTAGGGATTAGGAACATTATGCTGAAGTCTCATTTAACCAATAGAACATGTCAGAATTGTCCTCAATTCCCCTAAACATTTATTATAGAACAATACATTCAGATCCAATTTTTATATGAGAGAGCATTCTGCCTATAAAAAAATTTCCATTTTACTGAAACATTCCAATTAGTCAACAACATGTTGTGTGCTTGTGGCGTGTGCATTATGGGATTACTTTGATCGGGATTTTAAATCAATTGATTTAAAATGCAATATTTTTGTTGTCAAATTGAAATGTAAAATATAACAATATTGCTCTTCATATACTAGGTTGGTAGAGACTTGATGTGTCTTCCAACCAAGTTTATTTTACTAATATTTGCATTTATTAAATAAAGTTAAAACTAAGCAGAAATTAATTGCTACCATCAGCAGGTTGTCAGGCTTACGCAAATGAAGATTTAGAATCCTGCAGTGCCACCTGAAACGTTTGTTTGTTTGTTTTTTTTTTTTTTAAATCCAACTTTCTCTTGGTAAGCAGGGAGATTTAGTCTGAAAAATCCTCCCTCAACATTTGGTTTCTTTTTTTCCATGTAGAATCATTGAAAAGGGACAACATCAGGGAAATCATGGCAACCTGGCTTTTGTCTCTTCAGTATTTCCCAGAGGAAGAGTCTCTGATCCCATGCAAACGAAAAGGGGGCATTTCTATTTACGGAGCCTGAGGCTATGAAACTGGCAGATCAAACAAGCGAGCAAATCAACTTCAGCTGTTATGCAAAGTTCCACTTCTTCACAACCCTAGCTCCATGGAGGGCCATGGTCTGTTTGGGTGCTATTCTCTCGGAAACCGGTCTCTACTGCCAAGTTCCAACAGCACCATTGTTTTGCCCAATAATGAACATTGGCAGCTGATATGTGATTCTGCAGAAGGGAGCTTCCTGCAAACCCACTCCAACATTCTATTGATCACCAAGCCCCCACTCCCTTATCTGCCCCACTTGGAAATGTTTGTAATTAAGAACTTTGGCCTTTCTTATAATTGACCATGGTGTTGCAGTATCCTGGGTCGCTCAGCTCCTATTTCAGAGTGATTAAGGAAAACCTGCAGTCGTTAATTATGCGTGATGACTACACATATTTTAAACTCTAGAATTGTGGAAGCCAATAGCAAAATGACCTAAGCCTCACTAAAAACCAGAGATGCTATTAGGGAGACCATTTTGAAGGCCACTGATTCTCATCAAGTTATGCGTAATAAGTAAAATAATTATATTCTATACCTCTTTTTATGTATTTCTGGATTGCAAATATAGAAATTATAAGGTTTTATTCTACTCTTTATCATTTCAAAACATTCTTCAAGCATTAATTTGTGGTCATTACTTGTCTGAAGGTTAGAAAAAGAGCTTGAGGGTAAAATAGCCACACGAAATAAATTTAGATATGAAAAAGTGGCTCCTTAGCTTATAAAATAGTTCATTTTTCAACCAAGAACATAAACAGTATAACAAGAAAAGGGTGAAAACAAAACTCATGATAAAATATGAAACAAAGTAAAAAATGGATACTATTATTCAGTCATTATTGAGTGGGTTGTTTTAAAAACAACTATTTTAATCTCATTAGACTTTAAGTACATTCATTTTCTTCTTCATCAGGGCTAAATTTTTTGAGCATTCAGGGGAAGGTACACTACAGATGCTTTTGCCTGTGACATTTCAGTCAATCACCTAACAACCTGCATTTGGGCCAATCCTATCATCATTTCACAGTTTAAAAGTGTGGTTTAGAAATATTATGCGAATCGTGCAAATATGCATAGATAATTAATAGTTAAACCAATTTCCAAAATCTAGATCTTCACAGCCCATGTATAAAGTCCCTGAAAATCATGCATACATCTCTTTCATACATATACTTGCTGTTTTAGATTCTTATTATTAATAGTCTAACAATTTTAAAACATAAGATATAATAGCTGTTAACTACATATGTATTTTTTAAAAAACTCTCATACACCTATTCCTGATAAAAACTCTCAGTAAACTGGGAATAAAGGGAAATTTCATCAACTTGGTAAACAATATATACAGAAAACGTACAGTTAACACTGTATTTCTTAAAGGCGAGAAACCCCTTTCCCGCTAGATCACATAGGGAAAGCTGTTCTCTCTCGCCACTCCCATTCATCACCCTGAGGGAAGTGCTAGCCAATATAGTAATGTAAGAAAAGGAAAGAACAGTGCACAGATTGGGATGGAAAAAAAATAAAACTGTCTGTGTTCACAGGTGACAGGACTATCTATGTAGAAAATTTTGAAGGACAAAAAAAAAGTCCTGAAAAAAATTTAAAAAAAAAAGTCCTGGGACTAATAAGTGACTAAAAAAGACTGCAAGAAGCAAGGGTAAAACGCAAAATTAATTGCTTGCCTGTACTAGTAATGAGTGGCATTTGAAATTGAAATTAAATTTCATTTATATCAGCACCCCCAAAAATGATATAGGGTGGTATAAAACTAACAAAATATTTACAAGGCCTGTTTGAGGATAACCACAAAACTCTAATGAATAAAACAGAAGAAGAACTAAATAATTGGAGAGATAGTTTATGTCTATGTTTAGAAAAACTCAATACCTCAAGATATCAGTTTTTCCCAATTTGTTCTCTAGATTTAATAAAATCCCAATTAAAATCTAAGCAAGTTATTTTGTGGATATTGAAAAGTTTTTCTAAAGTTTATATGCAGAGACAAATGACTCAGAATAACCACTACAATATGAGGAAGAAGAACAAATTTGGAAAGACGGATCCCTACCCTACTTGAAGGTACCATAATCAAAACAACATGGTATTTGTGAAAGAATAGACAAACACAACAATGGAACAGATTAGAGAGCCCAGAAACAGACCTGCATTGATTTAGTACACTAACATTTGACAAATGAGCAAAAGCAATATAATGGAGCAAGAAAGTAAATTCAAAAAAATGGCCTGGAACTACTGGATATCCACATGCAAAAAAAAAATCAATCTAGAAACAGGTCTTCCACCCTGCATAAATATTAACTGACAGTGAATCTGAGACCTAATGTAACATAGAAGGCTGTAAAACTCATAGAAGATAATATACAGGAACACCTGTGTCCCCTTGGGCATTGCGTTGACTTTTTCAGTCCATAAGAAAAACAGTTAATAATTTTAACTATATTAAAACTGAAACCCATTCCATGAAAGGCCATTTCATGAGAGGAGAAAATAAGCAGACTGAGAAAATACTTGCAAAAGATACATCTTATAAAAGACTATTATCCAAAAGATACAGTGAGCTCTTAAAACTCAGCAATAAAATGATTAAATAATGGGCCAAAGACCTTGACACACACCTCACCAAAGGAGTTGTGCAGATGACACATAAGGATATGAAAAGACGGTCCACATTTTATGTTATTAGAGAAATACAAGTTCTAACAATAGTGAGAATCTGTAACATATGTTAGAATGGCCAAAATCTATAACGTATCTTAGAACACTAGCCACATCAAATGCTGACAAGGATATGAAACTACAAAAACTGTAATGTATTGCTGGTGGAAATACAAAATGGTGTAGCTACTCTGGAAAAGAGTTTGTTTTTTCTTATTAAAACTAAATATATGCTTCCCATCTTCCCCAGGGATCATCTTCCTAGGCGTTTACCTACAGCAGTACAAAACCTAGTGTCTGCACAAAAACGTGCACACAGATGTTCATAGCAGTTTTATTTGTAACCCCCAAAGCACCTAAGTAACCAAGGTTTCCCTAGGCTGGTGAATGGTTAAAGAAACTGTGGTATATCCACACAATGGAATATTATTTAGCAATAAAGAGAAGCGAGATATTAAACCACGAAAAGACATGGAGGAACCTTAAGTGCATGTTCGTAAGAGAAAGAAGCAAATCTGAAAAGGCCATGTATCATTTGGTTCCAACTTTATAACATTCTGGAAAAGGCAAATTCTGGAGACAGTAAAAAGATCAGTGGACACCAGGGATAAGCAGGCAAAGCTCAGAGGATTTTTAGGGCAGTAAAAATACCCCATGAGACAGGACACTGTTGGAAATGCGTCACAATACATTTGTGCAAACTCGTAGAACGAACCCCACCAAGAGTGACCCCTAATGTAACCTGTGATTATGTTGAGTGATTATGATATGCCAATGCAGCAGGTTCATCAAGTGTAACCATTTGGTGAAGAATGTTTGTAATGGGAAAGACTATGAAGGTATAGAAGCAGGGGTATATGGGAAATCTCTGAACTTTTCCCTCATTTTTTTTGTAAACCTAAAACTGTTCTAAAAAATAAAGTAAAAAAAATCATATTGAACTATCAGTATGATGGTTTTATTTATATTGCAAAGTACATGGAGCAGAATAAGAAAAATTAGACAAGGAAATCTGAGACATTTTGTTTAACACCTGACTATAACATTGTAATAAATACAATATAGAATTCTCTTAAAATGCAGTATGCCAATTGCTAGTTATACGTTTTAAAACATCTGTGAAATACATTCTTTTGATTTATTTCATATTCCTACTTATAATATTGATTTAAAAACCTGTTTAACACACAGTAAGAAATGATGAGAGATTGAATAAGAGGTCATCTGCCCTGGCTAAGTGGCTCAGATGGTCAGAGTGTCATCCCCAACACCAAAATTTCATGGGTTCAATCTCTGGTCAGGGATTGATATCTCTCTCTCTCTCTTTCTCTCTCTCTCTCTGCCCCCCGCTCCCTCCCTCCCCCTTCCTCTCTCTAAAAATCAGTAACCATTTCCTCATGAGATGGTGATTAAGAAAATAAAAGCTCATCTAATTTTCAATGAAAATAAGCAAGTGCCACAGGAAGTCCAGGGACCTATGAAAACAAATAAAACCAATTTAGTGAGAATCTGGTAGCAGGCCTGGGTCTTTCCATTTTGTCATATAGCTGAGTGCAATAGGGGGTATTTTTAAAGTCCTTTATTTTGCTTCTTCCTTCGATTTCTTTTTAGTGACAAAATAGAGAGAAGTAAGTTAAAATGTTGGACTCTTGATCAGACATGTATTAGAAATCACTCTCTGCTGTTTACAAACCACATGGTCTGGGACAAGCTGCCTAATACTAGGGAACCATAAGCTGTGCGGTCATGTTCCACATGCTCATATCCACTCCTTGTTTTGCTGTTGCAAAGATCATAATAGACCATGGAACAAATAATTTAGCACAGTGCCTTACTCATCGCAAGCACTCTGAAAACAATGGCTATGTATTATTTTTCTCATCACTTCTGTGCTAAGGAAAACAATACATTTATTGTGCATATGTGTGACTAGATGAATTCATGTCAGAAGTACTTACTAGGCCTACAGTGGAAGTCAACTCTGTACAGCAGATATCCCTGACATTCCTGACACACATGGTTGCATTTTATTTCTCTGAAACCATGAAATGACTGAAATATTTGAGCAAAAGATGGGAGGAGGAAATCCCGCGCAAAGTGCTTGGCTCCAAGAGCAAAGGGGCTAAGAGAGAGCTTTCTTTCTTGCTGAATATGCTGATGGTAGTAAGGCACTTGGTGGTTTAACAATTTTGTTGCAAACGGTTGTCGCATCCTGGCTTGAAACCAGAGAGAACCTTGGAAATCTAACGTATCCTAAAATTGTATTTTACTAGATTCTTCTAGTTTAAAATAGACTTCTGCTTGCAGCAGAAATTATATGTGATTCTTAGATTTAATGCGTGGTTCAAATCCCAGCATTTCGTTAGCATTTTTGTTCCTCTTACACGTCAAACTATAGAATCGTCTGCAATTGTCATGGGAGTCACTTTATCTTCTTCAAGAGCTTCATGTTTCCTTTGAAAGGAAACTAAACTCCTATTTTTCCCTGAAGTTGAAGTAAGTTAAAATTTAAAGCTGGATTCATATTTCAGAATGTTCGTGTGCAGTGGCGGTTCCCACAGCTCAGCATGTGACTTAGTATGATATAAATTATTCATTAAGGCGAAGCATTCTGACCTAACAACCTTTACTCCTGTTAAGAGAGCTGCAGTTGAAAACTTGCTTTGCATGCAAATTATAGCAACTACAAATCTATGTATCCTGCAGAGGGTGAGAGCAAGGCTGCAGAGATAGCCCTCTGCAGCCAAAAGCACGAATTTGAGAGATCGTCTAGTACAGCATTTGATTTAACTGCCTAACTTCAGCATATTCTTTCTGAATGCATGGAATACCGCTAATTTATCTTCTCACAGTTCATGATCTCCTGGCTATGCTCTCAGTGTCTTGCATTTTCATCTGCCTTCCTTCATGAGTCATGTACACTCTCATCCAAAACAAACAAAAAAACAAAACAAAAAGGAAACCTCTTCATGACCCAGCAATTCCACTTCTGGGAATTTATCCGAAGAAACTTGAAACACTAATTTGAAAGAATACATGCACCGCTATGTTCACGGCAGTGTTATTTACAATTGCCAAGGTCTGGAAACAGCACAAGGGCCCATCAGTAGATGAGCTGATAAACAAGCAGCGGTACAGTTACACAATGGAATACTACTTGGCCATAAAAAATGAAGGGACTCTTACCCTTTGCAGCAGCATGGATGGACCTGGGAAGTTTGGTACTAAGTGAAATAAGCCAGTCAGAGAAAGACAGGAGCCACATGATCTCACTCATACATGGAATCTAATGAACAAAATGAAGAAGCAAAACAGAGACAGGCTCATAGAGAGAGAGGGGCTGACAGCTGCTGGGTGGGAGGAGGGTTGCACTGGGGATGGTGGTGGAGGGATTCATCAAAGAAAAAAATTTAAAACTCATGGCCATGGAGAACAGTGTGGTGATTGCCAGGAGGAGGAGGACTGAGGGAGTGGAGGTGGTTACAGGGAAGGTAAGGGAGACGGAAGGAGACTTGGCGTGGGGTGGCGAACACCCAATGTGGTGTACAGATGGTTGCAGAATTGTGAGCCTGAAATGTATAATTCTGTTAACCAGTGTCACACCAATAAATCCAGTAAAAAGGAGAAAAAGGAAATGTTTCCAAATTAACATCTTTCGTGATAAAATATTAGCAGCTCAGCATTGATTCAGCTATAACCTGTCAGGAACGTCTGTGTGAAACATGTCTCATGTAGCTTATGCAAGCCACTATGTAAAGATCTATTTCTTCATGGTGAATATTTTCAAACTATTTTATTTTCAAGTTGTCATCACAGCAAAGGTTCTATCTACACAAAAATTTTCAAAATTGAGTTTTGCTGGACATCAAGGAGTTTCTTAACAGTTTATTTCCAATGTCTACCGTATTAATAACAATATCTTCACATAAGAGTTTAAGGAAAAATGTAAAAGTTTTTTTTACTAGGGCCTTGAAGACTTAAAGAGGAGTTGGGAGTATAATATATGGACAAACAGGGAACATTGTAGTTGACTATACACCTGTCTTACTAACTAGGGCTGTAGTCCTAAATATTTTATGTAGTTGTGTGTGAGTGTGTGTGTGTACACACACATGCATATATAGATAATGGTAACTGGTGTGAAGGAAATAAAAGTAATGCCAGGGAAAGTAAGGAATACAAGCTGGAATGAGGACAGTGAGGTTACTTGAGATTGAGTTTTTGTGCAATAGTAGAGGCGACTTTTAAGTGCAGATCTTAAACAGGGATGACATCATCACCAATGTGAGGACTTTAAGACAAGGTGGAATAGCAAAAGCAAAGTTCTAGGGCAAGTGCCTGATGAAGTAATGGAAGTAATACAGAGCAGTATAGTTAAATGATAAATGAGCATAGATGAGTGAGAGAGTTATATGATATGACGTCAAAGAGATTTTTGATTAAAGTCAAGAGTTTAGATTTTAACTGTACTGTAATAGATAGTCATATAAGAGTTTTAAACAGATGAATGAGTTTCTCTGAGTTTTGAAAATAATCTTGCTGGTGCATGGAAGATAATTCCTACGTTAGTACAAGTTGATGCATGGGGAAGCAGAGAGAAGGTTATAGGAGTTATTGAATTAAAGGATGAATGTGGGCTGACTTAGATGGATGGTTCAGAAGACATGAGATGTGGATGGGTACTAGGTACATTTTGTAGCAGAAACAAATAAATTTTGTGATGCATTGACTGTGAGAGTTGAGAGAAAGGCAGGGATTAAAATAATTCCTGTTTTTGCTTTAGGGTAAATGATGAGTTCATTTTCTAATACAGAACAGTGTGTGGGAAGAACAAGTTTGAGTGGAACAATAAAAGGTTCTATGTTTTCTAGGTTTGAGGTTAGGTTCATTACCATAAGAGACCTTTGATTAGTGTTTGGAATTCATCATGCCTTCCTCATTCAAATGTCTGTGATTTTGCACACCTTCCTATCCACCCCTACGGTGTCTTTCATGCCATTCCTCCCTCGGTCCACTCCAAACAACCCTGCAAATCTCAGCCCAGTTGTTACCATCTTCCAAAAGCTTCCTGACCCAGCCTAAATGTCTGGTCCGAGCTTTGTATTGGTTCATTTATTCATTTGCCTTTCTTTTCCCATTATGTAAAGTATAACAAGGGGAAACATTACCCTTTTCCTCTTATTTCTCTGAAGAACTTCCCATTGTGTGCTTACAGAATAAAACCTGTAGCTCACTATACAGGGACAGCTCCAGCGAGTGCCGGAGCCCACCCCCGAGTAAGGTAGGTCAGCCCACTGATACAAAGACTGTACAAGGATGGTGATCTTGTCCACAGAACCATGGATTGTGGTGGTGTGTGCCAATGTGCTGATGTCTGTGTACTTCTATATCAATAGAGGTAGGAAGAATAAGCAGGTATTTTGCTATTTCGATTTCCCTAATCTTCAGAGTATTTCCTTGATTAAAATGTGCAACATAATATGTGATGGAAACTTACTCCTAAATGTAAGGTTTTCTCCCCAGTTTATTGCATATTTTTAAAATTTTTCTTTAAAAAACATTTTAAAATAGAATGATGGTTTTCTGTTTTCTGGAGGTCCTGGTTTTGTTCTTATTCTTTTCTATTCTTTGTATTTAACATAACTTGGGCTTGTAATTCCTAATATCCACAAAAATTCTAAAAACTCAAAGTAAGAATTATAATTTTAATCTTTATGCTCTTGAAAATTATTTTAATGTTTACTTTTTCTCTAGAAAAATATGACCTTTTAAGGTTACTGTATTTACAGACATTATTTCTCCTGAAGTTTACCTTTCTTGAGTCCTAATAGCTTGACTTGGGCTTTAATAAGGTATGAGAAAAATAATAAAAACATCTGTTTGCTAACCTTGAGAAAACACTTGATACAGTACTTTAACTATTTGTGTATGTGTTTATTTAAATATATGTATCCTAATATCTTTGAAATGCAAATGAATTATCCTTTAAGAATTTATCAGGTAAAAATGCCTTACAGAATTAATAAGGTTACTATTTTTGTAAAAGTATACTAATCCATTTGCATTTATTTTTAATCATGAAAAGTCTACAGAGATGAACTTATTAAATCTATCTTTGTCATTCTTGGCAGTAATGTTTTGCTCTGTGCAGTTTTTAATTTTAAGATCAATATATATTTTCTTCATTAAAACAATTATAATGAATCTTCTTGGGGGCGGGGGGAGGTGCGTGTGTTTTCAATTAATTCCTTAGCAGTAAATATAGTGAACTCAATCATTAAAATGTTAAAAATGTGGTCTTGTGGCTGGGTGGAAATGCTGTTTCTAAAAGCTTAGCTATGTATTAATTATATTTTAAATAATAATATTAAACAAAAATTCACAGTGCAACATACTAGATATAATTTGTCACCTTTCCAAATTTTTTTCTATGTGTGTGGATATAATAAATAAAAAACATGCTTTTATCACCATTATTATAACTTGTTTTCCTCAGTAATAAAAGAAAAACCTGTTTATTTAATTCTTTTCCCCTTTTTTCTTTTTTATGCTAAATTTCTCAGCTTAGTTATTTTAATTTGATGTTAGTATTTTCATTTTTAAATTCCTATATACATAGAATTTCAATTCCATACAAATACAATTAATAGCCTTTTAACTTTTCTTTCTCGACACTGTCATGCTATTCAACACAATCATCACTCTTTCTATTAGCTTTACATTATCGCTCATCTTGAATTTTATGACCACATTCAACTTATTCTCCATTTTTCATGGAGTTGCCTTCTCATCACCCTGGAATATCGGTATTTTTGTACTACATCCTGCTGCATTTTGTTTTTGTCACTCATCACTTTATACACTCCCTCAGATTTTTCTCCTGCTCAGTCAGGGTGTCCATGATACACTGATGAGTCACAGATTTATAACACTCCACAAATGTCTGTCTCCCAAAGTCCAACTCCATTTTTTGCATGGTAGTGAATCTTCACTTGGAATGTCCACAGGTACTCCAAAATTATTATGTTCAAAATGACACTACCCCAAACTCCAGTATTTCATTCCTGATGTCTAATCTCTGTATTTTGAATAATGTCAAGCCATTCCCCCAGACTCCAGAGTCAGAAACGGGTATTTCCTTTTCTCATTTCCCACGACAAGATGAACTCCACCGCATCTCCCCTCTCTTACTTGCTCTTTGTCACTGATAATTCAGCCTTCATTCTTAATCTACACTATTATAACTGTTCAGACTCTTATCTTGGTCTCCAGGTTTGAAGACTTCCAGTCCGCTATCCCTTTTACACTCACAGCGATCTTTCTAAATTGAAAATCTAATCATGTCACTTCAGCGGTGAAACTTTTACCGTCTCCGGGTTGCCTTCTGGGGGGAGAAAGATCTGAATCATGGTTAACAAAGCTCTTTGAAACCTTGCCTCTGTATTCAACACATCTCGGCTACGTTTCTCTACTTTTCAATTAAAAAAATGCTTACAGTAGGCCCCCTTAGCAATGGGAAAGGTATATTCTAAGACCCCCAGTCAGTGCCTAAAATGATGGGTAACACCCAATCCTATGGAGAAACACCTCAGGGACATTGTAAGTTTAGTTCCAGGCCACCGTCTTAAAGTAAACGTTTCATTAAAGGCAGTCACACAAATTGAGGGGTTTCCCAGTGCATATGAAAGTTATGCATACAGCACACTGTAATCTATCAAGTACTCAATAGCATTATGTCTAAAACAGCCAATGTATATGACTTAATCAAAAATAATTTATTGCTAGAAAGTGCTAACCATCATCTGAGCTTTCAGTAAGCTACCAATTTTTGCTGGTAGAAGGTGGGACCTCAGCGTTGATCAGGGTGGTGATTCATGAAGGCTGAGGGGGCTGTGGCAAGTTCGCAAACCAAGACAACAGGCAAGTTATCCGCCTGGATTCACTCTCTTTTACTGCTGATTTCTCTGTAGCATGCGGCACTGTTTGATAGTGTTTTACCCAAAGCAGAACCGCTTTCCAAATTAAAGTCAATTCTCTCAAACCCTGCCACTACTTTTTCAACTAATTTCATGTACTTGTTTAAATTCTTTGTTGTTATTTCAACAGTCTTCACAGTCTCTTCATCAGGAGTTGAGTCCATCTGAAGAAATCACTTTCTGTGCCTAGAAGAAGCAACTCCTCATCCCTTAGTTTTCACCTGAGATTGCAACAATGCAGTCACATATCCAGGCTCTACCTCCAATTCTGGTTCTCTCCCTATTTCTACCGCAATCTGCAGTTAGTTACTTCCTCTACCACTCAAAATCATCATGAGGGCTGGAATCAACTTCTTCCAAACTCCTGTCAATACTGATATTTTGACATCTTCTCATGAATCACAGATGTTCTTAATGGCATCTAGAACGCTGAGTACTTTCCAGAAGGTTTTCAATTTGCTTTGCCAAGATCCATCAGAGGAACCATGGTCTGTGGCAGCTAAAGCCTTATGGAATGTATCTCTTCAGTAATAAGGTTTGAAAATCCAAATGAATCCTGGAGTCATGGGCTGGAGAGTGGTTGGTGGTTGTGTTTGCAGGCATGAAAACAACATTAATCTTGCTGTCAGCCTCCATCGGATCTTCTGGATGAACAGGTGCATTCTTGATGTGCGGTAATATTTTGGAAGGAATTTTTTTTTGAACACTAGATCTCAACAGCAGGCTTAAAATATTTCATAAACCATGTTGCAAATTGATGTGCTGTCATGCAGAATTTGTTGTTCCATTTGTAGAGCACAGGCAGAGTAGTTTTAGCAAAGTGATGCAGGGCTCTAGGATTTTCAGAATGGTAAATGAGCACTGTCTTTAACTTAAAATTACCAGGTGCATTTGCTTCTAACAAGAGAGTCAGCCTGTCCTTTAAGCATTGAAACCAGGTATTGACTTCTCTTCTCTGGCTATGAAAGTCCTTAGGTGTCAACTTTTTCCAATACAAGGCGGATTCATTTTGATTGAAAATCTGCTGTTCAGCGTAGCCACCTTTATTAATGATCTTAGCTGGATCTGGGTAACTCAGCACGGCTTCTACATCAGCACTGGCTGCTTCACCTTGGATTTCCGTGCCGTGGGGATGGCTTCTTTCCTTAACCCTTATAAACCATTCTCTGCTAGCTTCACACTTTTCTTCCATAGCTTTCTAACCTCTCGCACGCAGTCTTCACAGAACTGAAGAGTTAGGGCCTGGCTCTGGATTAGCCACTGGATTAAGGGAATGATGTGGCTGGGTGGGTCTTCTGTCCAGACCACTGAAACTTTCTTCGTAGCAGCAATAAGGCTGTTAAGATACGTTTATTATTGAATAAGTTTGCTGCCTCAAATGAGCACGCTTTGTGACACCCCAAAACAATTACTTTGAAGATCACTGATGACAGATCATAACACATATAATAATACTTAAAATTTTGAAATATTTTGAGAAATATCAAAATGTGAAACAGCATTACAAAGTGACCAAATGTTGTCATAAAAATGGTGCTAATAGACCTGCTGTACTCAGGGTTGGCACGAACGTTCAATTTGTAAAGCATGTAGTATTAGAGAAGCAAAATAGTTTGGAGTGTGATGAAATGAGGTATGTCTGTATATACTGCATTGTTTTGTGTGCCTAAGCAGCTATGACAAAGTTTAATTTATAAATTAGAAACAGTGAGAGATTATCAACAATAACTAGTAATGAAATAGAACAATTAAAACAATACACTGAAATAAATTTTGGTGAATGTGGACTCTCTCTTTTTCTCAAAATAATTTATTATACTGCATGGACCTGTTCCCTTAAAGGAAGCATTCTAGGGCTCCTCTTACTCACACCCAAGTTGCTATCGTCACTACTTTCGCACTTTGGGGCCATCGTTAGTAAAATAAGGGTTGCTTGAACACCAGAACTGAGACTACCACTAAGTGACTGATTGGCAGACGGCGTATGCAGCCTGGATACAGGACAAACAAATGACTCACATCAGGTGCAGGATGTAGCTGGTTGGAGAGTAGCATATTTCATCATGCTACTCAGAACGGTGTGCTATGTAAAACCTGTTGCTTGTTTCTGGAATTTCTTATTAATATTTTTGTACCATCATTGATTATGAGGAATTGAAACCACGAAAATCAAACTGAACTAACAGGGACATGGGGACGGACTCACAGATGGAGAGCAGATGACAGGTAGTAGCAGGAGAGGTTAGGGGTGGAGGGATGGAGCAAAAAGGACAAAGTCTCATGAACAGGGACAACAGGGTGGTGATCGCTGGCAGGAGAGGGGTATAAAGGGACTAAGAGGTGATAGAAAAGATACAATAAGATTAAATTTAAAAATCAAAACTGTAGATAACGGGAAACTACTGCACTCTAGCCACTCTACAGCGCTTGAATGACGTTCCCCACGTACATCAGCTTTCTTTTTCATGCCTTTCTTACCGTGTTTTGTTCCTCTGACAGAAAGCTTCTTCTGCCTACCACATACCTCTTCTCTACAAGTACGAATTCTTTTTTTTTTAAGATTTTACTTGTTTATTTTTAGAGAGGAGAAGGGAGAGAGAGAAGGAGAGAAACACGCGCCCACTACTGGAGGCCTGGCCTGCAACCCAGGTGTGCGCCCCAACTGGGAATCAGCAACCAGCAACCCTTTGATTCGCCGGCCAGTATTCCTTCCACTGAGCCACGCCAGCCAGGGCTTCTCGTACAAATTCTTGAAAATCTTTCAGTTTTAACTCTTTTATTTGGCAGTTGCCCATACATTCATTTACTTCTCATGGTAATTACGAGCCCCTGCTAGGTGTCTGGAGCTATGTACTGACCTGCAATTTAGCAGTAAACCACAGGCATCACCTGTGCTCTTAGCCTTTCTCCAAATGTGCGGCCCAGCAGACTTCTTCCCTGCTGCAGAAGTATTCATTCCACCCTTCTGGTACGTGCTTATAGCCATTTTTACCTGCGATGTAGTTTTTGGATTGATTTTTCATAGCCTCCATTATACTGTGAGCTCCTTAATGGCGGAAATTGGTAGAAATTTTTCTTACTCTTTTTTCCTAACCGATGCAGATCTTATCTCATTGATATAGCTGATATAGTTGCTAATATTTATGAAGCAATTGAACAGTGGTTAGAAATTTCCAATAGACTTTATGTTATACAAACTAGCTTCTCTTTAATGTTGTTTTCATTCCAAACAGATAATGGAAAACTATCTACTCACTAAGGTAAGGGGGAGGCAGTAAAATCCTATGATTCTATCCTCCCTAGCTGGATGTCCTTCCAGATTGCTCTAAGTGCTGCCCTTTAACGTCTACTTCAAAATAATCTTCCGGGGAGCCCATGCATGATGTATTAGTCATCGCTAGTTTTACTCTCTTCTGAACTGAGGAAAGGTTTGCAGACTCTCGTCATTATAGCAATTAATCCACGCTGCTTTCTGGTACTTTAAAGTATTGACATAAGCTGATAGGCCCGGCTATGTCTTCCTCAGCAATCCAGAAACAGACACTTGGGAACTGTAACAATGTGCTCAGTTGGTTCCGCCAGTTAGCAGTTTTTCTGCCAAGTTAACAGCAATTTCTAACTTCTTCTTTTATGTGAACCTGTTTTCTCATAGAAGAATTTGTTTACGATCTACATCTCCAATTGTTCTGTATTGTTATTTCCTCTGCTTTGCTGGAGCTACATGACCTTGGCAAAGAAATCAGTTAGTGAATGGTCTGTAATATGCAGCACACAGTGATGGTATCTCTGAATTACTCTTTCAATTTCACTGGACCTTTGTCACTTTGAGGAGCCATCAGAACACTGAATACATCTTTGGGATGTTTCTGGTATTTTGTACACTAAATAATTATTCAAAGGACTACATGGAGAAAAAGAGAAATCCTAAATATCAACACATAAATTCTAGTTTCTATTCATTTTCCTACTTGCATTGCATCTTTTCCTCTCTTTATCTTTTATTTTTGGCCATTTCTTCCTCTCCAGAACTACCTATTTGTGTCATTCAAATATAAGCCAGTGTACAAATACACACACATACACGTTCTCACACTTCACTTTCTACTTCTGCATTTTTATCATAATTGTTTTCTTAAGATGACATTTTCCCTTCTAATTTTCAGGGGTTTTTGTGTGTTCGTTTCCTTTTTCTTTTCTCATCAGTGTTAACTGTAGTCAACAGGGTGTACATCATTCCCAACACTTAGTTGTCTTAAAATTGGGAGTTTGTACCTTTTGATAACTTTTATCTAATTTTTTCACCTCCTACTCCCTACCTCTGTTAATGACAAATCTAACTTTTTTCCTAAGACTTTTTTTTTTTTTTTGCAGTGAGGTATCTGTTTATTTTTTTGTTTGTTTGTTTTAGATTCTACATATAAGTAATACCATCCAGTATTTGTCTTTCTTTGTCTGGCTAATTTTATTTTGCATAATGCCCTAAGATTCCATTGATGGTATTGAGAATGACAGGATTCCATTCTTCATAGCTGAGTTATCGTTTATACATGCAGTTTATCTATTCATCTATCGATGGACACTTGGGTTATTTCCATGTGTGGGTTAACATAAATATGTTGCTAAAAACATAAGGATGCAAATGATTCTTTGACATACTATTTCCCTTGAATATATTCCCAGAAGTGGAATTGCTGGGTCATAAGATAATTCAATTTTCAATTTTTTCGAGGAACCTCCATATTGTTTTCCAAGATCGTGGCACCAATTGATATTCTCACCAACAGTACACAAGGGTTCCTTTATCTCCATATCCTCTCAATATTTATCTCTTGTCTTTTTGTTGATAGTCACTCTGATAGGCCTGAGATTATATCCCACTATCATTTTGATATGTATTTTCTAATGAGTAATGATGTTGAACACCTTTGCATGTACTTGTTGACTATTTGCATATCTTCTTGGGCAAAATGTTTATTCAGGACTTTTGCCTGTTTTTTTATTGAATTATTTGTTTGTTGCTGCTGTTGTTGTTTTTGCTATGGAGTTGTATGAGTCCTTCATTATATTTTGGATATTAACCTCTTACCACAGGTGGAAGATTTTTAGTTTGATGGAGTCCCACTTGTTTGTTTTAAATTTTCTTGCTTGTGCTTAGGAGTCATGTCCAAAAATCATTCCCAAGACCCAGGTCATGGAGATTTTTTAATTAATTTTCTTCTGGGAATTTTATGGTTGCTGGTCTTACATTTAAGTATCTACTTCATCTGGAGTTAATTGTTGTGCATGGTGTCATATAGGGGTCCAGTTTCATTTTTTCATATGTGGATATTTAATTTTCCCAGCACCATTTATTGAAGAGATAGTCTTTTCTCCACTGAATATTCCTTGTCAAATAGTTGACTCTAAATACATGAGGTTTGGGGGGGCTTTTGATTCTGTTTCATTGTGTCTGTTTTGATGTGTTTTGTTTGTTTCTTTCTTGTACGTCTGGTAGCCATGACTGAAGAGAGAAATGACAAAGCAATAAAGATCCAGATTCTAATTAATTTGTTTGGATACATGTGCTCCAGGGAGCTGGTTTTCATGAAAATCATTGAGCATCTGAAGAAAAAACTAATAAAAATTGTGAAGTAGTTAAGGACCATAGAGTATACAAGTGTAAACATATTTAACTAAAACTGTCTTTCTATTTTTAAATTTAAGAAAATATATACGGGGAGGACAGAGAGAAAAAAAGCCAAGGTGTAATGTGAGCTATCATGTCGTGACAGACTAAAACGGCTTGCAAATGTATTCATTTGCCTCCCACTGAGAAGGGGAATCAATGTCTCTTCCCCTTGAAGTCTTTTTCCCTGAGACTCTCATGATCAGAGGACAGTTAGTGGCCTAAGCTTTAAGAAATTGGCATCTCTGCTTCCTTCCTTTTGGAGGCATAGGCTCTTATGTCAGGAGACTGTCTACCCACTTAAAGAGAGCACTTGGAGAAGCACCTAAATGACCCAGGGAAGCCCCTAAATGACTTGAAGAAGAGGAGGGACACAGCTAAGCTCATCCTTGCAGACCCCACTTCCAAAAAAGTAGGAAGGTGGGGGAAGCCCTCTTGAACAGTCCAGATCAGCTGTTACAACTGACTACAACCGAGGTAGCCCCCCCCCCCCCCCCGCCAAAGCTATGTGGAGCATTTAATGTAGTCGTAAACGATGACAAAATGTATCTTTCTTAATAATATTTTGGGTATTAAAATATTTTTCACTAAATTTTAAGACTTTAGTCTTCTTCTTTAGGATGCGATTAATCTATTTACGACAAATGTGAAACTAAAGTTTAGAGTGGTATTCAACATTCAAATTGAAATGTTGTATAACATTTAACTTTGAAATTAATCTGCTTTGTTCCAAACAATTTTATCGTATGACCCCTTCTTCCCCCTAGTTTTCCATAGTTTGTATTCAAACTGAATTTATATACTGACTTTAGTCAGTATTGTTATGACATACTGGATAAAGAGGTAAATAGAAAATGGTAGTGTGGCCCTAGATAGGTGGCATAGTTGGTTGGAGCATTGTCCCATGCACTAGAAGGTTCTAGGTTCAATCCTCAGTCAGGTCACATACCAAGGCTGAGGGTTCGATCCCCAGTGAAGGCCTGTGCAAGAGGCAACTGATTGATGCTTATTTCTCAAACAGGTCTCTCTCTCTCTCTCTCTCATTCTCTTTCTCTCTTGCTCTCCCTCCCTCCCTCCTTCCCTCCCTCCCTCCTTCTCTCTCTAAAAATCAATAAACATATCCTCAGTTAAGGATTAAAAACAATAAAAAGAAAAGGGAGTTTGAATACTAGGTTGAATTAATACATGAAACTAGTTATTGGGCAATGAGAAAAATGCTTCAAGCATGTTTTAAAAAGGGAACCAAATGTGGGAGTGATTTTATAACAAAGAAAAATTGAAAAACACACCAAAGGTGAAAAGTATGTTAATAAAAATATAAAATATGTAGTTTTATGAAGCAGTTTTATGAAATTATATATCCTAGCCCTTATATTTTGGTAAAATATGTTTCTGTCTCAATTGCAGCAGAGGAAACCAGCTTAAAATCTCTCATCTGCCACTTCATTTTGTTATAATAGCAGAGAACTGACATATTTACAAATACTCATTAAGGCTTGGCTACTTCACTAGATTTTTATTTTGCTGTGTTCTTTTATGTGCATATAATAATGAAATGAAGATGCATTTCTTCCTTATTTAAAATAGTACATTTACCTATCTGAGAAAAAAATAGCCAAAGTCACTTGTGGGGTTTAGAAAGATATTTTTAAAATGTATTTTCACATTTTAAAGATACTTGTCCTTTAAATATTGCATATGCTATTGGCCAAAGGCAAAAACAACATTTCTAAGAGCTGGTCATAATAGCAATAGATACCAGATATTTATTTTCCCTGAAGGGAGAATTTTCTAAGTTTTTATTTATGGTAATTGATAGTTAATGATTAGACACTTTCTCTTTGTTATTATTATGATTACTTACTTAATTCTAATATAACAAAAGCAATTGTTGTCAATACTTAGAGCAAGTTTGTTTAGATTCTTTGGGACATGATATTGAAGCAAGAATACAACGTTAGTAAAATACCTGTGCGTATGCTATTTTTTAGGCACGCTACTTCTCTGGCAGAAATAATAAAATTATTTTTTTGGCAGTCTTTCTGTCTTACCACATTCTCTTTTTTAGAGAACACTCTGATTACAGAGCGTTCTCATACAATCTGACATTTTCTTGGTACATCTAGAACATCTGGAGAAGTTACAGGAGCAGTGTTTTCTGCTGAACGGTCAGAACTGATGAGTCATCTACTCGCAAATTCTTGTGTCAGCCTTCATGTTTTAATGTGTTCACTTTTGTCAGTGACCCCAATGATTTTAATCAGCAAACATCGTTGAATAATAACATCAGGAATACCAGAGTGCATGATGCTTTAAATTTTATAAAGTATTTTATGCAATGCTAAGCTAAAGATTTCCAGGGAGAAGTAGAAATAATAGGATCATTACACTCTGGGATATAAGCAACTTAAACTCCATTTAGAGTACAAAGAGCAAATATTGGGAAGAGACACATGAAAACTTGCAACAGCTCATAACAACATGTAGTAATTCATAGTGACACGTACAATTTCATTAGAGGAAGGTACAAGGCCCAACGAGGGCTGGGAGATGAATAAACAAGTCATTGAACACAGAGCGTGAAAGAGCAAATGGACATTCATTCCTCAGCTGTTTCAAATATTTAGTTACTTCCAATACTATGCAAATGAGACGATGTGATTTCCCATGCCTCGTAGCCCTCAAGAAACTCATTGTTATGTCAGATAAGTAAGATTAGATGTAATAAAGGATATACTGCTGGGATGTAAGATAGGCAACATGGGCAAAGAAGGGAGTTTCTGAACCTGATTATGGTAGATTTTGCAAAACGTCAGAAAGGAATATTTTAACCTGTGTCTCGCAGTTTGGGTAGAAGCTATTCAGGGTAATAAAGTGAAGAACAGCAGCAGAGGCATGGAAAGCAAATCTGTAACTGGGAGAATCTGGAGAGTAAGGAAGGGCCTAACGGGACCTTGGACACGTGGAGAAGCATAGTTACATGGAGAAACACCATTTCAATGGTAACTACATTTTTAGCAGTTTGCTGCAGTTCCTTCAGCGTTGAGGTTGTGGTGCCCCATAAACTCAAGTCTAATCTATCAGGCAGCTAAGTTCCAGTAACAAAAACATAGTACCCAGTTGTAATTAGTGAATGATCTTGGCCCACAAAATCATCATCTAACTTCCCATGTCTATATTACATGCTTACAAACAACTGTCTTAGTAAACATTCCCTTTCCAGGACTTGTAAAGGATAGACTCATTCCTTAACAAGCATCTCCAGTCCTCTTTACATTCCAAATGATCTTTTCAGGAAATTGGGACAACTGTAATTGAACAACAATAAGTAAAGTAATAAATAGAAAAAGAAGGCAGACTGTCTAACTCCCCCTGCTAAAAAACCACCATCTCCCCTTGTATGAAAACTAAGAGCCAAAGTTCTGACAATGCCCACAAGCTCCTACATCATCTCTTTCCCATTGCACGTGTCCTCCCTGGCCCCTTCCTTCCACTTTTCATCTCCTCTGTTTTTCTAGGTACTCTGGCTCCTAATACATCCTTGCTTCAGGACATTTGCCTGGTCTGGACTTTCCACCTGAGAAACTCCTCTACAATTATTTAAGCTACAGTAAGTACAAATTAAACCATTTATGGTGTGAAAATTCGGAAGTGCTACATATGGTAGGAAAAAATTAATGAGATATCCATGTATTTGTTCTGAGAGTAAGCATGTGAACCAAAATTATATCACAACTGTACCAAGATAGGAATTTTGACACAGTGCACAGGATTCAGGGGGAAACCTGGGGAGGAAAAGGCTTGAGGTAAAGCATTATGGAAAACACAGGGATCACACAGTGCTGGGCCTCATGAAGGCTGCAAGGTAACTCAGACGCATTCACATCTCTAGGAGCTCCTTTTCCCCACCCTTCACTATCAGTCACTCCACTGCACATCCTGAACAGAGTTCCTTAAACACTGATTAGTGTTCTGGTAACACTTCATTCTCCTAGGTTCTCCTATTGCCAACTAACTAGAGTTCTTATACCTGTGTATCCTTTGGCTGATGATTTTTTGCAGAGATTCTCCTATTGCTAATGACTGAGGCTTCACGGATTCTGTAGCTTGCTGTCAGCTTGGGCTCTCTTCATCAGTTAGAAATGTCATGTCTTTACCTCTAACATTTAAATTCTCCAAGAGAGAGAGTCTCGTTGCTCCTCTTAATCGCTACTGGGAAAACACCTGGCCTCTGGCCCTGGGGAAACCATTAGCTGGTCTCATTTGAACAGTGTGTTATTCATCAGTGGAACGACTTGAGTTGAAAGATCCCTGTATCAGGGCAATACAGAGAGACCCAGGCCAGGATCATCAACATCACCTGGAAATTTGATAGAAATTAAACCTGGTGAATCAGAAACTCTGGGAATGAAGCTCAGCAAACTCTGTGAGCAAGTCTTTCCATGCTGATATTTCAGAGCAACTCATTTAGGAAGAGGTTAAAGATATAACTACACAGTATTCTGTTTGATATAAAAGGACTCTCAATTTTCTGGTGGCTATAGAATACTATCATTAACAAAGGTAGAAAGTTGCAAATGGGGGAATCAGGTTCCAAAGTAAGAAAAATAGTCAGTTTGCCTTATACTGATTTCGAGTTTCCTACAGGATTCCCAGATGGAGGTGTACAAGAGTCAGTGTGGTTGATTATTTCTAACCTATCAACTTTCACATATACCATCATATTTGTGGTTTTAAAACCTCATTATATTAACATTTGCAGTTCAAATTAAACATGAATAAATAATTCAAGCTGAGGGGCAGCAGGCAGCTTCCCCTATTCATCCAGAGGTGAGCAGGTGAAGGATGAAGACAGAAGTGAAAGGGTATTTCAGACACACCAGCATGCCTCCTCTTATTGAGCTTTCCTCCTTTTGCATGGCACAGTTGTTGCATTTTTTTTACAAATTGATGGTAAGACTATCCACCTACAAAAAGGATCATGATTTTAATTGTGATAACTCGTTTTACTGCGGTTGTCTAGAACCAAATACGCACTTTGAGGTGTGCCTGTAATAAAGGTCCCAACTCAGCCGATTTGATTTCATCATAAAAGAGATGATTCTACGTGGGCCTGACATAATAAGGTGAAAGTCCTTTCAAAAGGGCCTGAGCTCCAGCTACGCTCACAGCACCTGCTTGCTGACTCATCCATTAAAGCTGCCACGTTGGAAAAGCCCATCTGGCAAGAAACTCGGAGTAGGCTCTAGCGACTCCAAGTGGCTTTAGGGATGTTGGGCCAGCCTGTTGTCAATAGCTAGTAAAAAGCCAGGACCCTTAATCATATAGCTACAAAATGAAGACTGTCAATGACCTAAATAAGCTTGAAGTAGGATCCTTCCAGTCTCTGGGTGAGATGCAGCCCACATAACAACAACAGCAAGTTGTGTTCAGGTGTGACCCATACACAGCGTGAAATAATGTTTGTTACTTTAAGCTGTGCTTTTGTGGTAACTTATTATACAGAAATATAAAATGAAGACATCAGCTCCTCCTTGCATGTAAGCATATACATATATTTTATGTGCAATCTAGTTTTATGCATTTGGAAATTCAAAAATGTCGATATTGTCTATGGTTTTCTTTTTATCTTCTCTCCCTCCCTTCTTGTCATCATGGGGGCAGGGAAACCTAGCAAAATAACTCCAGTGGTATTATATTTTAAAATTTATTATGTACCAATTAGCTGAGGGAACCACAAAACCAAAACCAAAAAACTTGATTTATAGGAAAATCTGTTTCCTTAAACCTTCATAACACTTAGAAGACCCTTAGGCCAAACAAATACTCTCTATTGCCACAGAGCGACCCTTATGAAAGGTGAATGTATAGCTATCAAACTGGAATTCACATGTAATCAGTTCTGTAGTAGAGAAATAAACATAATCTCACACCAAAGAAAAAGGGTGTGAAAGCAGATTGTGGAAAGAACATATACATTCATATTATACTTTTGGATTCTGATTTCAGCCTACAGTCTAAAAATATTATTTTTAAAATATTTGTTTTCTCCTTTAAGATCTTCCTCACCTTAAAATTATCTTTGGAAAATAAAACTCTTTAAATATGCTTTCTTTACCATTCTAATGAGATAGTAAGTCTGCCTGTAATTATTTTTTAGTTTCACTGATAATTGTGAAAGGAAATGTACAGAGAACCCATGCATGTGAAAGAGTAATCAAAGTTTCAGAATCTAAAAAAGTCTCTTATAATTCTCTGTCATCGATCTATAGTTTACTCCATGTGCTCTTTTAAAGATTGGTGTCTTAGTCTGCCCACCTCCTGACCATAAACATAGGTCCATGACATTTATCATTCTTTTCTCCCTATGCTGATTGTTTGTTTTTCTTTCTTTATAACCTGAAGTGTGTCACTCTAGCCAGAATGCCACTGTTCAGATATGTCTGTATTTCACATTTGGAGATGGTTAAAATTGAACGCTCATAATTCTCTCATTCCCAAGCACATAAGCCGGGATAATTGTCCTTACATTTTCTGTAAACCGTCTGATACTGGCATAAGAACAGATAGATTAGTAGAACAGAATAGAGAGCCCAGGAATAAACCCATGTCTCTCTGATCAATTAGTATTTGACAATGGGGGCAGGAGCATACAATGGAGTAAAAATAACCACTTCAACAAATGGTGTTGGGAGATCTAAACAGGAATTCAGGCAAAAAAAAAAAAAAAAAAAAAAAAAAAAAAAAAAAAAAAAAAAAAAAAAAAAAAAAAAAAAAAAAAAAAAAAAAAAAAAAAAAGAAAGAAAGAAAGAAATCCAACCAACTTACGCCATACACAAAAATAAATTCAAGATGGATAAAAGACGTATTATCTGAAAATGTTACATCTAGCAGTAAGTGATCCTTTACCAACATTACAAAGATTCAAAGTACATCTGAGAAGTTATAAATTGGATACATATATTTAATACTAATCCTTTCTCTAATTAATTCATTTCAGTAATGTATTTTTCAATAATTTTCTTATGGAATTTTAAAAATTATCCAGAAATAATGAGTATTTGGTATGCTTTTCTTTGTAAAATTATTTGAACTTCCATATGCACATATTTTAATTTTTAATAATGGTAGTGTTTAACAAACTGCTCACAAAACCCAGGAAAATCCAACCATTGCCTCTCCTGGGTTGGCAAACACTAGCTCCTGCGAGCCACTGGCTGTGTGGAAACTCTTTAAGGGAACTGTAAGTGAGCCTTCCCAAGGGGTGTGTATGTGTGAGAAGCCTGCAGAGATACTAGGGTCCAAGCAAAGGAAGAAATCAGCTTTAAACACAAGCAGATACTGAAAGCAGATATATCTCAATAATCTGGCAAGGAATTATATCAGGCAAGTAAGAAACCCCTTAACTTTCCTTTCTCTCCAACCATCTACACCCACAGAGCAGCTGCAGGCCAGCGGGAAGCCAGCGCGAACTCTCTGGGCCCAGGCAAGGGAAGGCAGCCATCGCAGGGCTTCCTGCCCACTACAGCCGCCCCAGGACCCGCTGCTGCGGGGAGCTGCGGGGAGGCGCCAGCACTAGATCAAGCTCAGCATGTTGATTAACGGCATGGGAGTGGGGGTATAAGTTTCCAACACTGGAAAGCATTTGCCCACTTAAAGCGAAATTAGTCATCAATATTGTGTAAAGGCTATCTGGAAAATAATGCTCTTCTTAAACTTCAATTATTAAAAGGATAGACTTAAAACAGAAAAACAAATCAGTGAATATGGTGTGACTAGATCTCAGAAAATCTACCTGTAACCTGTATAGTTATGTACGTTTTATTTGTCCCCATAAAGTTTGATTTAACTGACAAATATATTTTAATATTGGATATTAGGTATATTTTACATTAAAAATACTACTGTGGTAATTAAATGAAGAATGTAACTTTTTTGTTTGTTTCAAGTGAAAAAACATTAAATGTTTGGAATATTTTCAAAATTTTTTGAAATTGTTATAATGAACTTATTTAAAATAATAAATTCAAATGGATAATTATTTATATTTATTTCTATCAAGCAATAAAAATAAAATAGAGAAGATGATTATGGGGAAATGAATTAAAAATTAATCAAAGAGGTTGTCACAAAGAAAGAGAATCCTTTTACTAAGTTGTTAGTTGAACTTAATCTGTGTACATGTTTTTATTTCAGAGTTTTCCTTTAAATACTCTAATTGAGTTTGAAGCTAATACTAACTAGGAAATGATTATTAAAACCTCTGTATGCTGAAGGAGACTTATTGAAAGGGAAGTAAAACCAAGTGAGTAAATGAAAGAAGAACGATCCATTTACACCCACCCCCACACGACTGCCGATTTCGTCCGGGCTCCCGGCTCCTCACCAACTCAAGGGGAAATACTTCTCTGATAGCCTGTATTTGTATCAAAAACTGATAGTATTTGGAGTGAGTGATAGTTCTGTATCTTCTCAACGAAATAACTGTAGGAACAATTTTTCTGCCTAGCCAAATCTCAATGAAACAAATAAAATCTCATAAATAGTTAACAGTAATTATAAGAGTATTACTTTTAAATTTTAGTATTATAATCTTGGTATATGAGAATCAATTTGAGAAATATTGTTACTATTTTACTGGCAATTTTTCTGGTTTTGTTTGAGAACTTCAAATCTCAAAGTGTATGTTTGATCTACCTTGGTAAGATAATGGACATTTCTTAAATGTAAAAACATTGGGTATGGAGGTGTTTATTTTATGTGGGAGAATGTGTGTGCGTACAGTGGCAACATGTATGTATAAAACTATATGAATTATAATAAATATGATTTAAGACATAAATGTCTAACTATATTGGTACTGACAGCTCTATGTGTTAGTGACAAAGCTTAGATATATATTTGTCATGTTAAAATATTTTGTATTCCAATCATAAATTTTTTTGATTATCTTCATATGTTGAGAATTTTTGTCAATTAAACAAAAAAACATGTCAGAACAACAAACTGGCATTATAACTCTGAGGCATTATAAACATTCGTTACATGATTTATTTGGTGGAGTGGGGAAAACAGCAGAAATAGAAAATATCAGTTATATAACCATTATTGAATTAGTTATGTGAACTTTTCAAGGCTTGAAACTCCCACAGAGTCTAAGATCTATAACTTGAAATAAGGACTCTGCAAAAAAAATTTAAATGGACTAGGCCCTTCCCCTTTTATCCTCCTTTATCTGTCTCCACCCTCCCACTGGCCCCTGTCAGTCTGTCCCTCGCTTCCACGCCTCTGGTTCTATTTTGTTCGTGTGTTTTGTTCATTAGGTTCCTGTTATAGGCGGGATAAATGACCCATGTTACCCATGGACATGGATGACAAGGTGGGATTGACTGTCGGAGCAGGGTTGGGCAGGGGAGAGCAATGGGGGAAAGTTGGGACAACTGTAATGGAACAACAGCAAAAAAAGGAAATTAATAGAATAAAAAGCGGAGTGATTGGAGTCTGAGGTGGCCACATTCCTGTAGTTGTTTGCTAGTTTCTTGCTGAGGGTTTTGAAGTGCTGATGTATCAAATTATGAGTGGAATTCCATAAAGGAAGGCCATGCAAACCAAACATAATGCCAACATGATGGTTTCTTAGGGTTTAATAATAGTGTTTTCCCTTACATTTACTAGTAGTGAAACTCATTGTCAACTCTAAGAAATTATATTATATACAAAGTGTGAAGTCTTCCGGCAATGGGCAATGCAATGGCATATGCCTCTTCACCTATGTGTTATTATTTGTATAGAGTAATATAGGGATTAAATGATTTTTGTATATTAACCATTATTATTATAACAGTGTCCACCAAGGTCACAGTCCCATGTATATAAGGTATAATAATACTATAATTATTTTATGAATTAAAATCAATAATGCATATAAAGACTTTATTATAATATCTGCTTCATTAATATCCTTAAATGCATTTTCTTTATATCTCTTCATCTCATCGTGAATTACAGATATATTCATATAGATAGAATTATAAAATAAAAAGAAATATGCTCAGGCATTTCTTCTTAAAGTAATTAGTAATAGTGAAATAATACAGACTGCGGAAAAAGTAGGTTTACAGTTGTTCATATGGAAAATAATACAATAATTAATCAATAATAATATGCAAATAAACTCTGTGTTTCACATACATACAACTATGAAACTACTTTCGCTGCACTCTGTATAATGATGAAGATAGATCAGTTAGCTAAGGTTCAAATCTTTGTTCCTTGTTTCTCGGGTGTGTGGAATTGAACAATCTCTTTGAGTAATTTGGGCCGCAACTTCCTCATCTTTAAAAGCAGGACCTCAGTTACTACATGTTAATTACTTACAACATTAACTGGTAAACACTAAACTCTCAGTAAATGTTTGCTCTTACTATCAGCTAGGCTTCTTCCGCAGATGTAGGAAAGTCATTTTACTTTCTACAATGTGACGGAATTTCCTTGGGACTTATGGATGAGATCCTTTTCCCTTAGACCTTAAAAGACATTTGTTAGTAGCCTATTTTATAGATAAAATGGCAAATAGTAAGTTGCTTAGATATTTTTCTTTGGGTAGATATCTTTGATGAAAAACTATGCTCAGAGGGGCAGAAATTCAGTATCAAAACAGGAATTCTTGACCCTGGTACAAAATATGAAGCCAATAATTCCATTTTAAAGGACAGGCATATGATATGCTATGCACTTCCACCTCTCTGTTCTCCCTAAACAAGGTACCAGTGAATATACTCCTTGATTAGACCAGAAGAGCAAAAGTGATGACTTAACGATAACAATTTCAGAAAGGGTAGAGTGGGTTTATTTCCTTATTTAGTGTTTTTAATTTTTTAGATATGGAGGGGTGTTGGGAACCGCCCTGCCTGGTTTCAGAAGCTGTAACCCCTCCATGGCTAAGGCTGAGTGAGCCACTAAAGAGACAAGGCTTATCTCCCTGGCAGGGGCACCGCTTCTGCTCCTTTTACTTCATCCATAACTGGCCCCCAATGCTTGATCGGTTAGCCAGTGATGGGTAAGATTCCACAAGGGGGGATGACCTAAGCCAGGCATGATTACATGGAGGCCCCAAGGAAAGACTTGGAGGGTTGTAGTAAAAGGGGTGATGGACCCTCAGCTATGACATCGCCTGAGTCCTCATTCTGTCTCCTAATCTCTTGGCTGCCTTGCTTACCCTGCCTGACTTAAGCCTGAGACAATGCTGGTGGTGGGTGTAGCCCTGTGCTGGAAAGGGCGGGTTCCCCAGGGCAATCAGGCCTAAGAAAGAATATGTAAAATCTTGTGAAACCTGCTTTGTTTAGAATGATCTCAATTAAATAAGGGTCCAAGCAAGAAGTGAGTTTGTTCCTCAATGTTTCATTGCTCTTTAGCTATCTGACCCTGACTCAAAACAGGCCCTCAGAGTTCTTTGTACATTATCTACTGTTTGATCTTTACTGCCTGACAATGATTAATGAGCCTGTGTTCATATGCAAAACGACCCAATAAAAGCCCATTGAGGAAGAAGCTCTTGGTCCTTCTCCTTTGAGAGATCGGCCACTTTTCCTCACCGAGCAGGTCATGTCTTGATAGACTTATTCTCATCTGTGGTGGCCCTGGGGGCAGAGGGGGGGGGGGCTCTGCACGTGGGCCCCCGCACAGAGGGGCAGAAAAAGAAATTATAACTAAGCATGATTGAGACAGTGGCTTAAAAATATAGAGGACATTTGAAAGAGGAAACACATGCTGAGAAAATTTTTTTTTTCTGTATAGAAGAAAGATATTGAAAAGTCTGGGAAAAGTATCATTGGGAAATATTGCAGTAGTCAGCATTTGTACATTAACACCACACAATGTACTCTTAGGCCTTAGGTCTTTTGTATTGTATTGCAGATTGGATTTTAGGGCTGTGGTATTTTTTTAAGAGAGCCATCTTTAGAAACCCACATATCACTTAATTTCCATCAACTCTTGTGACATGTGACAGACAGTACTCACCTAGGGTACTTTGATCAACTGAAGTATGTGATTTTTTTTATCCAGTATAAATGGTTTCAAACTGTGAAATTTTTGAAACTGCCAAAGGCAGGCTAGTGAAGTCATTAACAGCATCAATTCCAGAACCAGACTTCAGCCAATTATTACTTGTGTGACCTTGAGCAAGCTTCTAAACCTCAAGAGGGCATGAGTTCCTACACAGTTAAATTGGAGAAAATAATACTTCCAACTCAGCAGTTGGAACTATATCCAAAGCACATAGAAAGGGTCTGAAAAATAGCAAACATTCAATAACTAATAGCTACTAGTATATCATCTGGCTACAGGAAAACTTAGTTATTTTCTGTCTTATATGGATAAGTAAATGTCCATATTTTCTTACAGAAACAACAGTTCACATTATTTCCCTATAAGTTGTCTTCTCCACTGAATGCAAAGAAATAAAAACCACAACCCAATTCAGTAGCTTTTTCTCATTTCTCAGAAATCAGTTTCTGGTTTTGTTATTGTTTTTTTATTGTGGTAAAAGACATAGAACATGAGATCTACCCTTTTACCAATACTTAGATATCAATCTAACAAAATGTGTACAATATTTATGTTAAGATAACTATAGAACTCTGATGAGTGAAATCAAAGATGCACTAAATGAATGGAGAGATATTCCAAGTCCATACACAGGAAGACTCAACATTGCCAAGATGTCAGTTATTCTCCACTTGATATATAGATTCTATGCAATGCCAATAAAAATCCCAGCAAGTTATTTTGTACATATTGACAAAGCAATTCTATAGCTTATGTTGAGAGGCGAAAATCCAGAATAGGCAATGCAGCATTGAAGGAGGACAAAATTGAGGGCTAACACTATCCAAATTCAAATTAGACTATAAAGAAATGAACTACCAAGAAGAAATGAACTACTGAGCCATAAAAAGATATGGAGGAACATTAAATCCACATTTCTAAGTGAAAGGAGACAATCTGAAATGTCAACATACTACACAATTCCAAATATATAGCATCTGGAAAAGTCAAAACTATAAATTCATTGTTCCCTGAGGCTGGGATTGGGGGAGGGATGAATAAGCAGAGCACAGGATTTGTAGGGCAATGAAACTGTTCTGCATGACAGTATAATAAAGGATACACTTATTACACATTAGTCCAAGTGCATAGAATATATGACATCAAGAATAAATCATAGGAAACTATGGCCTTTGGGTGATTATGAGGTATCAGTGTAGATCTAGCAATAGTAACAAATGTACCATCTGATGGAGATTATTGATAATGGGGGAGGCTGTGCATGTGCAGGAACAGAGTGAGCATGAGAAACGTCCGTACCTGTCCAATCGGCTGTGATCCTAAAACTACTCTAAAAATGTAGTACTCTTAAAGAAAATCATCTCTCTCTGGAAGATTATAGTCTGGTTTGGGAATTTTAAAACTTCACGTTATTAAATACAAGTCAACTTTAATGTGTCAAAAATAAAGGGGCATTTCTGTTCAGTTCAGATAAAAGCATATAATTATTGAGATGGAGGTTTCTGTGAAAGCTGCCTGAAAAATGTACCATTTAGGCTGACTTCTGAATGGTGGGCAGTGTTTTCATAACTATGGAAAAGATGCATGATTAAGCAGTCCAACCGATGAGAACAGTGTATTCAAAAAAGGTGAAGCAGGTCGTGCGTTTTGTTGGAATTAGAGGGCAACTTTGATACGCTGTGGTGTGTAAGTCAAAAGTGTCATACTGTAATGGAATACAGAAAAATAATATGGCCCATAACACCGTTAATGCATTATTATACTATGCAGTATAATGTAATAACATTATAACAATGAGTATGGAAGGCAGTAAAAAGAACACTTTATGAGTCTCTTGCGTACCATTCCATATTCAACTATCTGAACCCAGTGATATAAATTAAGTGCCTGCAATGGGAAAATATGGCAATTCTTTCTATCTGATTAAATTTATTCAAGTTTCATTGTGTGGGTACACTCCATATCAGAGTACCCAAACTTGGTTATTTACAGACAACTGAAAAATTAAAAGAATGTATAAAATGGATTTGGGGTTTTATGGTGATTCCCTGGGGAACACATTCTCCATTTAAAGAAGTTGGCTACAGAGAAGGTCCAGTCAATGACTTGCAGGCAATGCGGGTAGATCCTCCACTTCAGAGAAAAATACAGACACTGAAACGCTTACATAAAACATTTTGTTATTTACGTTTGGACAACTAATTAATAGATTTTTAAACATTATACACACAAAAACAACTCATTTTTTGTGAGATACATGTGGCCTCCGTGGTGCTAATTAGCACCTTCTCTCTGAGTACAAACATGCTAATTCAACACAACTCCTCTTCAAACAGACAGGATTAATTAATCCCAAACATTACCTCCATTCATGATGATCTTGGGCCATAATAGACTTCCTTGATTCAATTGCATTCTTAAATGTCAGTGACTCAGTTTATTGACAACACACACACAGCCACACATACCTGAGTGTCCACGCTCATACACACAAATATAGGCATAAATCCTGCAAATGTTTTTCTGCAGTCCCTTTGAAGATTCCATTTCAAAACCATTTTTATCATTTATTACTTCAAAATGCACCAGCACACTCGCAGTTTGTGGCAGGTATAGAATACAGATTGAGCTTGTCTGACATTTATTTATCTCTTCAGAGTGGGATTCAAGAGCTTAAATGTTTTTAAGAAATCTTTACTTTCATCAGTTATTCATCTTGTACAGAAATATGTGGGTTTTTCTTCTGAAATTGAGGATAATATTAAGTCGTTGAAAACATTATATAATGGATTACTAAACCTTAATTTAAATCACTTTTCAGAAGCCCTGAAATCTCTCCACCCTGACAGTCACTGCTTAGTACCAGTGTGAGGGCAAGTGAGGGCTGTTATCCAAAGAGTTATATGTATGTTGATTATAACTACTGTGAGGAAATTATTTAAAAATTCCTCCATGGTCCTCTTTTTCTAAATATTCTATCACTCAGGCAATATTCACAGCACAAAACTAGTTCACCTGGGTCAAATATGCGATATGTGATATGCAATTATGCTCAGTAGGGTAACAGGTAAGTGGGATATGCATATAGCTATGTGTTTGGTTTTTTTTTTTTTTTTTTGCCATTTACAGTCTTGTTATAATATTTGCTTCTGAAATGTGGCAGAAGTCACAATATCAGAATCCTGCTATAGCAATCAGAATAGCTGTCCACAAGGTGTTCCTGCGCTCCAGCTTAAGTATGTATCAACTGAACCAAAGAATATAGCAAATAAAATGTAGGGTTCCATTCCTTCCACACAACTAAGATTGTATCTTAGTGAGGCAGGACACAGTCAGGAGGGAGGAAACTCCCAAGTGCCCCAGGGCTAAGATGATGGACATGGATACAGGACAGACACCCTGTTCCAAAACCAGTTGTTCCTGCTTTCCGGAAAAGCCCTGCGTCATGGTGAATCGTGAATGCACCTGTGCAGATGCCACATGATCCCTGCTTCATTATAATAGCACTATAATAAATTAACTTTGTGCGACTCCCTTCCCCGTTGACCAATCAAGGAAAATCATGGGAGACCACATGCATAGTAGCTGTAAAGTAATATATCTACTTGTACATGTGCAAAAAAAGCCCACCAAAACTAGCCAGAAAATATCCACCCTATAAGAATAGAATCCCTCCAGCCCCTGAGGTCAATCTCTGCTCAGAGTTGGCCTGCTCCCATGTTCTGTGGAGCGTACTATCACTTAATAACTCTGCTCTCTCTCGTTCTGCTATAAACTCTCTGTGTGTTCGGTTCAATTCCTTGTCTACAACCACCAAGACCCTGGTAACCTGTGCCCACCTCTGATGTCAGTGCACCCCCAGTTACTTTACAAAAATGTTTTTCTCTAAGGAAAAATGAAAAAGTAATTTAAAATACACTGTCACACTGTTCTCATTTCAGTTCTTCCATATAAATATATTTTAAATTATTACTCCTGTCCTTACATTATGAAATGACTGAAAAGCTAAAAATCTGTGGCTTTTCTTATACTCACTAGAGAACTGAGGTTGCCAGGCAGATGGATCTGAACTGCCTGGCAACTCCAGGGTGTCACAGCAGAGATCTGCTTACCTAGCGCATACACTTCTGGAGTTACACACTCGCAGGAGTGCTTGGATTGCCGGGAGCTGATAACAGGCAAATGTAAGAGGAAGAAAATCCTGGGCTGGCACAGGTTTAGCGCCTGCACTCTAGTGCTTTAATGAGCTTTCTTTCCAGGAATGCCACAGTGTTAGAACTCAAGAAAGATGATCCCGTGGCCCTGGTAGGTGGGGGGAAGTCTAACCATTGGGAAGAGTGAATCTTCTAGAACAAATGCCTACTTTGCAGGCTAAAGAACTATATCAGAAAACTTGTCCCAGCAAGGGAAAGAGATTCTTTCCCACTTGAGCTCCCTCCAGAGTTTCTGTCCCTCCTACACAGGTAAAAACACAATCAAAAGGACCCTGAGACCCAAAAAATTGATTAGGGAAACCATAGCTAGGGGCTGAAATTCATTCTAGAATGTTCTTCCTCTACATTTGATTACCACACTAACAAAGCTTCCATATAATAATAGTGGATTACAGGCAAAAGACAAAACATAGAATTGCTCTATGGAGCAGTGTGTACAGGAACCCCAAAGGGGGAAGATCAAAATAAGTACAGTAAAGAAATGCAAAGCCTCTGATACCCATATGCACAGAAATCATTAATATAGCCCAACTCCTAGCTAACTTAAAGTCTTGTACTAAAGCCCTGTGTATCTGTTTCTTTATCATGTATACATCATATCTGTTAGTCAACAACAACAACAACAACAACAAGAATGCAACAACAGTCTTTACTCTTAAAAATTTATTTAAGCTATTCTGTAACTATCTGTATTCATGAGACTCCCATCCCTCAAATCTAACCTGAGTTCTTTTTACTCTGTGATATCATTACATTTGATATGTATATCATTAACTTTTGATATGTGATATCATTAACTTTTGATATGTATTTATATGATACTGCGGTATAATTCTCAGGAAACAATCCTAATTTATCAGAGGTTAAACTGATGAACACCATGGACATCATCCCCATTGTTATTGAGCTTAAAGACTAGTGGGGATATTGATGAAGGACAGTAGGGCCTTGAATAGAATTTCATTCAAGGTCATTTTGTTATGATGATGAGGAAGAAAAATAGATGCCCTGCAGTGGGTGGTGGTCTGTGTGGGGTTCGTTAGTTCGCCCCATGTCTGTGTGGCTTTACCCCAGGTAGTCAGAAGATGCAAACGTGAGGTGAATTGGCCTGTCCAAATTGTCCCGTGTGAGCTGCTGTAGAAATGTGAGTGATTACAGGCTACAGGAAGGAAATCCTGTCCAGGGTCTGGGGCCACTTCACGCCCTGCACTGTCAGGAGAGGCTCCCGCCACCCTGCCCCTGAACTTGAATAAGCGAGTTGGAAAAATAACTACCTTACTCGTTTTTATTAAGCTTTCTTAAACATGTATAGCTCACATTTATTTCAATGTATAATATTATAAGAGTTTCGGGTACTTCATTTAAAAGTTTGGTAATGTTTTTGTGCCCCAAATTACCTGTTTTAGTTCACTAATTTTTCTGGAAAAGTGATGGGTGTTGAGCAAATGAAATAATATTTTATTCACTTAAAAACCTGTTTGTCTTTATACATCATCAAAACTCTTGGAGTCTTTCACCGCACTCAGCACTCTGTGGTGTGTGATGACCCGTACACTTCACTGAGGCACGGTGCCTTTCAGAACAAACTTTAACGTCCTACTCTGAGTATGTTGTAATGAAATACATAAATACATTTTAAACATGTCATACAATCTGTCTTCACTTGCCAAAATGCGATTTACTGCTACATCTATTTTATTTTACATTATTATACACAAAATTTGAGTTACAAAACTTGCACATGAAGCTCAGCAGATGGAGTCTTTAAATTTCATCAAGCAAACGATGATCTGCCACCAGTGCTTAAGATCTTCTAACGCATTGAACAGATTGATTTTTCAGTTTCGGAACATCTATTCCTCAGTAAAAGAGCCTTTTCAGTCGATGTTCTGTTCATTGTTGAGATGAAAAATTTAATAGTTTCAAAATGATTGTCAGTGCTTCTAAATTAAAAAAAAAAAACTTCTGCTTTATGCTTCTCAAAATTTTATAGGATCCATATTTACTATTCTGTAGGAAATTTAAATGGAGAAAGAAGTTACTTAAAAGCCTACTACAAAATTTTAGGCAAATGGTTTAGTATTTGTCCCAATGAAAAGTAAGGTGATTGTGCTTGATTGGACAAAATCATCTTTGTGTTAAAGGTTTATCTAAAACTAAAATGTATAATTTGTACTACCATTCAGTGCCTCAAGATATCATCATTGTATTTGTATATCAGCTTCAAATGTTATGAATATATTTTCTGCCTAATAACATCATTGTAACAGTTGGCTTATTTTAAACTCACATTAATATTACAAAGAAAAAAACACCTTATATTGCAAGCAGTCATTTTTGAATTACCATAACTGTTGGTAAATTGATTAATATATTTTTACACATACACTGTACTGGGAAAATCTGGGTTTTTAATTCATTAACATTCAGTAAACCATATGTTACATCCAGAGAAGCCATTTTCTCACAGTTGATTTTCAGTTTCTGGGATACATTATCCTTAGATTTTAAAAAAATGCATATATCTTTAAAACTTCAAAAAAGAAGTTCGAATCATTCAGTAAGAGTAAAGAGTATTATGGAAGTAGAAGTGCAAGTTATTTTAATATCATATATTTTAGAATAAATTTGTAGTGATATAAAGTTATTTACTATTGATAATTGCATTCTTTACCTTCTTAAAATTCTGACCAAGGCAGAAAAAATTCCTTGGAAGGCTGAGAATAAATTATTCTGATTATTCCTCTGTATCAATTATCCCTTAATCAGTCCCAGTTATTTTCATAGGTAACATCTCTCTTGCTTCCCTTTCTGTGTCAAATGCAAGTGGAGTGACAGAATGATGAAAATATCTGGCCACTCAACATGCTTCTTTGCCGAGCTTGTTTGCAGTGGTTACCAAACTTTATCACTCGTCGACTCTAAGATAAATAGCCTGTCTCTTAGAGAGCTAAAAGCAATGGAGAAGAAGTTATCAATATGAAATAAGTAGGAGAAAAGGCAGTTTGTGTATAAGAGAAAAAGAAGAAGGAATGAGCACACATTTATTTTTCTTTTCTCACTTGTTCCTCTGTTAAAAGCAATTTTTTTGTTCTTGTAATCAGTCCTAGGGAGGAGAAAGAAAAATGATAGTGCTGTACTTTTGTAGAAAAAAAAACTATGTTTTTAGTTTAAAATAAAAATTGTGTCTATCTAACGTTTACATACAAAGTATGTATTTGTCTATGTGTGTGTTCATAATCTGCTCCATTTTTTTTCCTGCTGGTCCTGCAAAATGGATTGACATTTTAAAGGTCACAAGGAATCTCCAATTGCTGGCATGTTTAAAATTCAAAGCAGAAAAAATATCAAAATGAATAATTCTGTGGTGGCTGAAAATAGTTATTTTATTGACTACTCTCTAATAAGGTAATAGGAAAGAATATATGATATTGAATAGGTTTGAAAGGAACTTTTATTTGATAGATAGCTTCTAAATGATCAAACATACCACTATAATTTTGTATTTTTGATAATGTAATGAAATTTCATACATTAACACAGAAAGCTATTTTTGGATGCATAAAGTATCTCAGCAATACTTTTCTTGGCCAATGGATATTTGCGCAGAAGCTGAAGAATTTTTTTTGGCAATTCCTCAGGTTTTTAATCTAATTTTTCTTTATTTACTTGCAATCCTAGGGGATGCATGGTTCTACCTTGGATTACAGAAAATGTGAAGATAACTGCAGATTCCCTGCTCACAAAATGCACACGAGCGTGTGCACAGATAAAAGAGGCATGTGGTTCGAAAGATCTTTACAGACACTCTGAAAATCAGCTAGAGAACCTGGACTTCCAGCTATGAACACTGTTTTGAAAAACTACTGTCAAATGTAGTTCTGAAACATCTGTTTATTTCTAGCCGGCATAATGCTTACTCTTTTAAGTCAAGAAAATTCAAATGGCTAATGATGAAGTATCAATGATAGTAGTCAACTAGTTCATCTACTAACTTGTCAGAAATGTGACCTCTTTTGAAAGGAAATTTTGCAACTTTCTTAAAAGTTATATTTCAATTTTCATTCATTCTACCCATCAGGGAATGCAAATATTCTCCTACTGACATGCAATTCAGTTTTTCCTTTAGAATAAATTAGGAGTGGAATTAGATTTACTTAGACACATTAGGAGCATCGCGAAGAGAACAATCTTTAACATTGAATTTTACTTTGTGGAGACTTGGAAACAATTGAGCAATGTGCCCCCAATCAACTTCCATGTAGTTGCTTTATGATACAATAAGTTCTATGTCCCCCATTACTTCTCCTTAAGTTTTGTTTTTTCTTCATGTTTGCATTAGCTAATTTTATCCACCCTATTGCATCTCCTTTCACGTGCCTTACCCTGTTTTAAGAAGATACAGACATGATGCAGTCATATATATTTATCACAAAAAAGCAAGAAAAAGTCTTCTGACTTTTTAAAAGATGCACAAATTAAATGCGTTGGCATGATTGGCAGATATCAAAATAAAATATCCCTTCATGTGCATATGGTTGAAAATAATGAAGAACTAATGCAGCTGCCTGTGGGTTTGTCTCTCACATCTGTAATCAAACGCTGCTGTACAAATCTCAAAATGACAGCTTCCTAATTTTTATTGCTCATTTAATTTTTTTAGGATTGTCAAATGCCCAAGAGCTAACTTCCACTGTGATTTAGTCATTGTTAGAGTACCTGAAATAGGACAATAAGGCACTGAATGAGAAATAGCACAAAAATGAGATAAACAATTGCAAAATTGCATAGGTGCAGTTCACAAATGTTATTTGGATTAGAGTATAACTGCAGCCAATTCGTTACTTTTGTGTGATAGTTAACTCATAAACTTTGAAGCACGATTGTTCAACCCTGCATTCAGTTATTTATTCTATGCACATTTACTGAGCACTTGCTTTTTGTTAGGCAGTGATGCTCTATAAATCACACTAATCAAATCAGGTAGGTATTTTTATTTCTGATATTGCTACTTACATATTGTCCACAATGAACAAGTTTAAAATATGGATTTTCTATAACTTCACATTAGACCAATTCTATGTATTAATTTGTAAGAGCATAATTCTTTTATAATTTTGAATGTCCACCAGGGTTTTTACCTGCATCACCAAATTCTCACTCCACCCTCCTTCCCTTTTTCTCTCACTTTCTCTTTCATTGATCAGACACCCTACAATATGTTCATGATTTTTGATATTTTATTAAAGGTTAGCTTATTAAAAGTTTTTGCTTATTAAAGGGCAATTTCTGATTTTCTTCCTTCATTACTTTTAATGTTGTCTTCATTTCAATTTAGTTTTATTTTCCTTTCCTTGTTTCATGAAATGAGGATTTAAATTATCCTCAATATTTTTCACTCTAAATCTAAGGTTATACACAGCCTCCTAAATAACACTTGGTTTACACATCAAATGTATTGAGATTTGTGTTGTTACTGTCATTAGTTACAAATCTATTATAAATTTTACTTCTTCTGTAACTTATGAATCACTTGAAAGTCACGATATTCTTTATGTTTTAACTATACAACAGAGTACTCCTCTGAAGCAGGAAAAATGAAAAAAAAATGATAGGCATGAGCATGGATGAATCTCTTGATGTAACGTGGAATCAAAGGTAAGTAGTAGAAGAATGTATCAGAATATCACTGGTATCAGTTAGGGCATAGGCTATATTTCCGTAACAAAGAGACATGAAATTACAGTGGCTCATAGGGTTATCCAACCGTTTGGCATCTCTGGACCATACCAGAAAAAGAAGAGTTGTCTTGGGCCATGCATTAACTACATTGCAACATGTAATCACAAAAAATCTCATAATGTTTTAAGTACATTTATGATTTTGTGTTGGGCCACAGTCATATCCACCCTGGGCTGCGGGTTGGACACCCCTGCTTCTCTCTCAGTATTAGTGCAAGGAGAGGAGCTGTACCTTGAGGTTATACTTCTAGATGGTTATGCAACTGTAATCTATGCTCTTTAGTCTTCATCCAAAAAAGGGGGGATGGAGAGCAAGAATTTTTCTCTTATTTAGCATTGCATGTCACACACAATTCGCTCACATGTCCCGATGAGACACCAGTTCTTTGCTCTGTATGGGAGAATCATAAATGTGGTCTCTCTGTTCTATTTGTACTTGGGCTGATACGCATACGTGTGGTGTGGGAGGGTTATTGACAAAAGAAAGAAGAGGATACTTAGCAGTTGTTGTCCCAACATGTCTAAAACTATCCAAAATTCAAAACAGAATAATACTTTATTTAAAGATTCACATGTATATGATAAAACCATGAGTAGCAGCAAGATAATACTTTTTAACAATTGAGAGCTATCACATTTTCATAAACTTATATGGCTTAGAGCTAATATCTACATGATCGTATAATAAAAAATATAAGAAGTATCTTTGAAATATCTACCTCCCAAATTTCTCCAATTTACCCCACTTGTCTTTCAGAGATAATTAATGCCTTTATATGCAAGTATGTCCAAGGATACACAGCCTAAAGTTGCTTTATTATTTTACTTTATGTATTTTAGAAATTATTTTATCAGAATATGATGTCTTTTATCATTTATTTTCACAGCTGTATGATATGTATTATATGGATTGATACGATTTAGGGCTTGTTTTTTTGCCTCTAAGTATTCGTTATCCCTTTTTATAATGGGAACACAAAATACTACCAACTTAATAGATACATACAGATGTGCTGGTTCTTTGCAGTGAAATCAGCGTATAGCAGTTAGTAAATATCCAACATACATTGGTTATTAGTTAGTAGTGTTGCTATACCGGGGTAAGTACCATTTTATTTTGAAATGCACTGCTACATCCTCATGTACCCTCTCATGCACCATATATGTGACAGTGCCCATTTTCATGAACACAAACCCAAACAAGTCATCAATTTTATTTTATTTTCCCAGACGAGGAGCAAAAATTGTCTTAGTGTAGATTTATATTTTCTTACTATAAATGAGGATAAATATATTTTCTTATGAACAAATGACTTCATTATTGGTATCTATTTCTTATTTTTTATTGTTGTTCGTTTTGTAATTGGATCATATATGATATTGCTAGTGATTCATTAACACGAGATATGGTGAGATTTTACCTCTTCTGTAGCCGCTACAGATTTTGTAACCAGGACCCAGGATGCACCTGTACAGGAAAGGATTCTGTTACCAGATTATTTAACCAGGTAAGAAACCATCCAAGAGTGGGAAGGGGTACCAAAATACTGGTGTGAACGTATTCAAATATTTTATTAACTATGTTCTAAACAGGTATTATTTTATTTATGTACTTTATAATCAAAATATATCTTTTTAGCCTTTTTGTCATCACTGTTTTTTTATTTTTATTGCATTTTTTTTTACATTACCTTTTAGTCCCCTATATGGCCCCCTCCCCCATCTTTCTCTAATTGCTATAAATGAAATGGCCTGACTCACCTTAGGTTAAAAAAATATGTAGCATTATAAGGCAACAAGTAAGAAGGTTTGTAGATGAAGTATCCAGTTCACCAGTTTAACCGAGTCTCTTCAATGTAGTCCTCGGGTCTGAAGGATGTCTAGGCATGTGGGCATTTATTGCTACTGAGCTACTTTTATTTGTTTTTCCTGTGGTTGTGAGGTTTGTTTATTCAAAACATCATTGACCAAGAGGTTTTGAGGCTGCTGTTTAGGAAACTGTTCTTATTTTTCTTGGTTATAAGGAATAAGTCATTGAAAATTTGCATAACAGAATTTACTCATCACTTGATTCAACACCTTCTGAGGATATATGTACATTTCTCTGTTTTACCATCATTATTCACTTTTTGGTCTGAACTTTAAATCAATAGCTATAAGTTTTCAAATAATGACAACATGTGATGTGAACATGTCTAATTTCTAAGTATGGATTCACAGAGACACAGTTTTGTTATTTTTTTTTAATCTGGTTTGTTAATGTGTGATTTACAAGAAGATTGTGTTCATGTCTACATTTCTCGGCATCCTAAGGAGCTGAGAGAAGGTGGGGGAACCCTGCTCGAGCCCTGCTGTCAAGAAACCATGTGGTGAGGTCTGTCCTGGTCTGGTTTGTGTCCATTGCTTTCTCGGTCTCCTTCCGCATCCCTGTGGGTCAGTGGTCCCAAAGTGTGAAAGACCACCAGGTTATAAAGAAGCAGATGACTTTTTCTCTTCACTGCCTTCTTCATGTGCCTGGTTTTCTTTTTGCAAAAGTTTGTTTGCTTTTGTAAGAGCTTGTGCTATGAGTAGGGAATCTTAGGGCCAATAGTTCATCAGGCCCCTCCACTTCATAATGCAATTTTCTTGAATTTCCCCCAATACTTGGGAAATTTAGCATTCTGCTCTCAAAATAACTCTAAAAATGCACCTGTAAATAACCTTTCTGCCTCTCTCTAACTCACCTTTCCTTCCAACTGGCTTAGGTTCTTATTTCTGGATCTCATTACTTATATTTCCTATTTTCTCTGTTCCTTCCATGGCATCTCTGCCTTCATTTTATGGTCAAAGAACAAACATTATTTTATTTCCATGTTAGGAGAGTTTTAAAAACACAAGAGAATACACAGTTAATTAGAAAACATGAGTTTCCTTGTGTTTTTCTAATATTTAGAAAAAAATAACTATTTATTTTGAAATTAGTGCTTTCCCTACTCAGGGGCCATAATTTCAACACTACTGCTCAATGTCCATAAGAGTTTCATAAATAACACTACTCAGGGAGTATAACTATAAAAATCATACTGTTTATTGATAATGATTAATCCTACTTTTGGGACTGACGATCTTAAAGAGTTTGTCACATAAATAAAAAATTACAGTGGGTATAAATTAAAAGACATGCATGTAAAATTAAAATAATACCACTGGGAATGACTAAGTTATTCAAAGAGGCTTGACATGATTTTCTATTAAGTACGTGAGGGAACTAGTCATGTTAACATTATTCTCAGTCAGTTGCATGGATTCTGAAAGATTCCAACTTTTATACTGATCTGTCTGGAAACATTCAAATGGTATCTGACTGAAGAGATTACAGAATTTTTGTCTTCAGATTTTCTTTTCTAAATTGTATAATTTAAAAGTGTGAGATATACATATAGAGAGAGATAGATATAGATATATAGATAGATAGATAGATAGATAGATAGATAGATAGATAGATAGATAGATATGTAGATATATATCAAAATAGATCCAGAGACATGGAAATAAGGGACAAACTGACAGCATCCAGAGGTGGATAACAGGGAAAGAATGGGAAGGGTTAAGTCAAGGAGCGTGTATAAAGGACCCAAGGAGAAAAACAGTGGGATGGGAATTTAATATGGGAGGTAGGAGGTGGTTAGGTCAGGGGAGAGTAATGGGGACAGCTATAACTGAACAACAATAAAAAAATTTCAATTCTAAAGTTTGCAGGTTGAAATGAAGGAACTTTTAAAAAAGAGGGGATATTTCTCGTACTCCCCACCCCCATGGCGGCATGGCAGAGGCCAATATGAGCATTTCTCTAATCAATAATGTAACGAAGACTGATGAGGAAGCACATCTATTGCAAAGTTTAATAAATGGAAACAAGGGATTATTGCTATTTGAGAAGTATAACTAGTCATTTATAATGTGTTTATAAATATGATTTTTAAAAATATCTTGCAACTGAAATGTGATCTTAGATCTCCAGCTAATCTAGGTCAGCAGTTTATTGAATCACCAATTGGAAATTATTGGAATTTATTAAAATTTATTACACTCAAGAGATTTTAAGCTAAATTTGAACATTAGGATGTTGATCCAGTGCTTTGGCACTTGAAGGTATACATCCCTTTTGTCAGTTTTTCAACACTCTTATTTCATTCTCTGACCACTATCATGTTTTAGTAAAGTTGTATCGCTCATTCTATTCCATGCCATTGAGATCCATCTTCAACCTATAACCATGGAACTGGCTGGAATTCTCCTTTAAAGCAACATGCTCATCTTCAGAGTCAGTTACATTATTTGTCTTTGGTTTCTTTCTTTCTTTTTTTTTTTTAAACATTTTTTATTGCTGTTCAAGTACAGTTTTCTGCCTTTTCCCCACCCCAGGCCTCCCCACCCCATTCCCCTGCTTTCACTCCACCTTGTTATTGTCCACGTGTCCCTTATAATTGTTCCGTAAACAATTCCCCCCATATCCCTTCCCCTCTCCCCTCTGGTCACTGTCAGCCTGTTCTCAATTTCACTGTCTTTGGTTATATTTTGCTTGCTGACTTTGGTTTCTTATACCCTCTCTAAGACTAACAATGTTGAGGCTCCCAAGTTTTGGGGTAGCTTTTTTTTATCTTAAACTGGAGACTCATGATCTGGCAAGCTATAGTCCAGCCAGTTCATCAGGTACTCCACTTACTGTTACTTCTCTATTCTCACTTGCCGTGTACAGTCACAAAGGCCAGCGTGTGGCAAATAGGAAGATGCATTTACTCACTATGTTCTTGTATTCTGACTCCTTATTAAGTAAACCAGGTTTTTTCATGCCTCACACCTGTAACCAAGCCTTAATCGAAGGGTTGAAGGCAGTGTATCTTCTGTTGTTTTCCCTATAACTATAAATAATATAGTTATAATAAATAACTATAACTAGTTATTTATTGTGTATAAAATATATAATAAACATATTATATAATACATATATAACTATAACTATAGTTAGTAAAAATAAATAAATAGAAAAATAAATAAAAAGGGGTGTTATTTATGTCATATCCTGTATATAAAAATATACATAATTTTTGAGGCCTCTTTGGTTGTGCAGGCATGACCTTTTTAGGTTCTGAGTGAATTCCTTGATCCTGATCTGAAAAGGTACCTCTGTTTTGGGTCACTCCAAAACCTTCTCACATATTTCCAAACAGAATTTACATTAAAATAGAGAGTCATTAAAAACGTATGGCTTTGGTAAGAGGAAACTTGGGACAAGGCCATTAGGGTCTGTTCAGTTCCTTAGGAAAAAAGATGAATGATTACTAGCATGTCAAGATACATCCTGTTTACTCTAAAAATATGGAGCTAGCTCTTTATGTAAAATACATTCTGTTTAATTTATGGCAGGTTCTCTTGAGAGACAAAATGATTGAAGGTAATGGGCATATGAGGTTTCATGGATAAGACCCTAATTGGAGTTCAATGATTACTTCCACAAATAAAATGATCCCTCATGAAGTACAGTTGTACCTTGTACAAAAAAAATGACTAAACCAAGAAAGTAATGCAGGAATGGAATGTTTAGGGACAAGTATCTGTATATTACTTTATTTAAACATTAAAAAGTGTTTCTAAATTTAATTTCCCGATTTTATTAATTATGAAACTTTTCTAAATTTATGTGTTTGAAACGTAAATAATAAAACTTTATCAAGAGAGACTAAACTATTTGGAACATTTTAAAGTATGTCAAGAATTAAATGTGTTCATTAAAAGTGATTTTGAGGTATCTAAATAAAATTTAAAAGTTGCGCACTGACCTGGCACATGCCTGGGTAAGCAGGCCAGGTCCCCAGTTAGGGGCACGTGAGAGGCAACCACACATTGATGTTTCTCTCCCTCTCTTTCTCTTTCCCTTCCCCTCTCTCTAAAAATAAATAAATACAGTCTTAAAAAAAAGTTGTTGCAAGATTCTTGTTGACAAGATTCTTGTTGACAACAGTAGTTTTAAATAAATTAAATTAAAATCATTCAAAAATGTTCATATAATTTGAGAACCTTTCCCAGCTCATTTGCGTGCAAAGCTTACGTGGTATTTCCCAAATCCATTAATAGTACAAGTCTTACCAGTGTTCAATTTCTTCTTACAGATTTAAAATATTTATATTTTACTGTACAGATAACAAAACGCTGAAATGATATGTTCAATTTGAAGGTCAAATGAGTATAACAACACAAAACAAAAGGCAGTGGTAACATTTTAGAGTAGACGAGTTGCCGGTAAACCGACCGCCCCAGAGCCAGGGCCCGGCTCCGGAGGGCGCGCTGAGATGCAAGCACAGAGGGACACCATTCCAGAGCCTGTGAGGGGCTGTTCGATCGTAGTGTCTGCTTTCTGCCAAGGTGGAAATGCATCGCTCTGCCGGAGGACGACTGTCTATAGATTATTTAATAAAGCTGTGTATGTCTCATTGCTACCCCCCCTGGAAAAAAAAGAAGTCTTAATAATAGTTCCGGAAAAAAGGAGTTTAAATACAGCGCAATACATAATGCACATTTCTTGTTTTCTTGTCAGAGTAAGGAAAAGGGTTAGATCATGCATGAATACATGAAAATATTCCTCAGATGACTTTTGTTTAACATTTTTGTGTTGGAGAATCAAAATACGCTCTAATTTATCCCGACTAATAAAGGAGGTCAAGACAGAAATGTTATTTTGTGTCATATTTTAAAGCACTGGGTAAGGTGTTTGTTATGGCTTCCTCTCTCTCTCTCTCTCTCTCTCTCTCTCTCTCTTTGGTAGTAATAGAATGGAAAGCAATTTCTATCAAAGAAAAATACATCTCAGAGAAAACATAAAGCAGAATATAAAATAACACTTGCAGGAAATATAAGCGATTTAAAATATTAAGGTGCAGAGAACTTGGTGATTTCAATCAGAACCAGTTTTTGAAAGGCACTGGCTGGCATGTTAATAATTTCGGATATTTGCTATGAAGAGTGAAGTTCAAAAATAGAGTGCAAAGCAGGAAGATTAACATGAATAAGTTTGATTTTTTATCCAAAAGTAAAGAGGATGGATAGAAGTCAAAGACATACTACAGAAGAGAAGCAACATGCAAGCCTGCTGTTATGAAATAATGAGTGTCTGAATAAAAAAGACAAATGCAGATGGGAAAACAGCCAGATTCTGGACATATTTCTGCATAATCTTTCTACCAAGTAGGGTAAAGGTTTTGTTCACAAGGTTTTCTGAGAAATCAGACATTGACTATTTCCCTGAATGTGGATATTTTTAAGTCTGTGGTGAAATGTGCTTTCGCCCGAATGGTTTCATAGGGCAGCATCACAAGGGCAGCTAACATGATAGCCTTTTGGTTTACGCAGGGAGAATTTCTTCAGGACCAGGGGAAGGGAAAGACTGGGGACGAAAGAAAAATGCCTTTTAGTTTGGAGCCAAAGTAAGTTCAGGTGCCTATGATTGGTTTTTTGTTTGTTTGTTTTAAAATAACCACACTACTTTTTAATCTCCTTTTTAATGATCAAGAAATGAAAAAAATAGAATTACTTGATCTATAAACAACTTTAACAGCTTTTAAAAATATAATTGATATGTAAAACACTGTACCTATTTAATGTATACAGTTTGATGAGTGAACATATACAAATGCCTGTAACCCATCACCACAATACTGGTGTAAATGTAGACAAAACTTCCCAAAGATTCCTTGTGTCCCCACCTACTTTGCAGTAAGAAGAGTTAACATGAAATTTTCCCTCTTAACCAATTTGGAACTGCACAATATTGTGTTACCTGTAGACACTGTGTCTTACAGCAAATCTCTAGAACGTATTCATCTAGTGTCACTGAAACTTTTTATTCATTGAACAATTCACTATCAACATCATTGAGGTAATGAATATATTCATCATCTCGGCAAGTTTTTTTGTATCTGCCACTTTTTGTTAATAACATGTAATGTGAGACTTAAACTCGACAAACTTTTTAAAAATGCAGTATTGTTAACTATAGGCGCTGTGCTGTACAAATTTCTAGAACTTACTCATCTTGGATAATGAAACTTTATTCCTATGGCAAAACAACTCCCTACCTCTCCCATATTTGCCATTCCCAGTGCCTGCCAATCACTACCCTCTTCTCTGCTCTTGTGAGTTTGACTATTTGAAATACCTCATATAAGTGGAAGCATGCAATATTTATCTTCCTGTGTGTGGAGAGCAGGGCCAATAAAATGGCATTGGTCCGATCAAGATAGTATACAGTATATAAAACAAAGTGGAGTCATTTATGTCAACCAAGATGGCTGTCATCCAGCCATGCCACTTTGATTCAAGATGGAAAGCACCTGTCAGAACAGACACATCTGGCAAAGAGACACACTTGAGATATCTGCACATGTGATCAGAACAGACATGTCTGCAGAGTGAGACCACCCATAGATAGGCTCCTGGGCAAATTCCCTGCTTGCCAGCAGGGGTGCCAAGACATTTATTGAAAAGATCTAGAAGGGTGGAGCCCACCACTGTGAAGGTATAACTGAGGCAGGCTCCAGCCCACTGCTGAGACAGCCGAGCCCCACACACCAGAGTGCTGCCCCACTCCTTGCTGCTCCATGCCACGCTGATCTCCAGTGGCATCGGCTGCCAGAGGCTCTGTGCTGCTGGACCGAAGACTTTGTCTGCCCTGCTGACCATCTGGCTCTGGAAATCCTTCCTTGCAAGACACTGAGGACTCCCTTGCCCACCATGCTGCCTCCCAGACCCACAGACAGAACTCAAGTTCTTTATTCCATATTGATTTCTGTGTGTGTATTCTATTTGTCTTAGATCGTCAGACTGTGAGTAGGATATGAATGTATATTGATGTTCCACTTTGAGTGAACCTGCATTCAATAAAAGCTGAGTGAACAGCATAGTTACTGTATGTGACTCTTGTCTATTCCTTGGTGCCGGGATGTTCAGCAAGCAGCTAGCTGAGCAGTGGCCCAGCTGACTTACAGGAAAGACTACATCACAAACATACGCTGGTGACATTGTGACTGACTTATTTCACTTAGCATAATGTCCTTCAGATTCATTTGTGTTGTCACAAATGTTTGGATTTCCTTATTTTTTAAGACTGAATGCCATTCCATTGTAAAAATGCACTACATTTTCCTTATACATTCATCTCTGGATCAACATACTTGGTTATTTCCAGATTTTGGCCAACGTGAAGAATGCTGCAGTGAATGAACATGGGAGTGCAGCTGTCTCTGTGAGATCCTGCTTTCCATTGTTTTTGATGCAGAGCAAGAAGTGGGATTGCTACATCTATGGTGGTTCTGTTTTTAATTTTTAGATCTATTAATGAACTTAACCTTGTTCCATATCTTGGCCATTTGCAATGTACATGGGAGCGCAGATATCTCCTTGAGATTCTGATTTCAATTCTTTGGATATATACCCCAAAGAGGGATTGCTGGATCGTATGATATTTCCATTTTTAATTGTTTGAGAACTCTTCACACTATTTTTCCTAGCTGCTACACCACTTTACATTCCTACCAACATGTGTAAAAGTCCCAATTTCTTTTCAACCTTTCCAGCACTTAGCTTCTATAATTTTGACAATAGCTAGCCTAACAGGTATGAGTTTGTATCTCAAAAATTTTGACTTGCATTTCCTTTATAATCAATAATGTTGTTTCCTTTTATATACCTATTGACTATTTTCATGTCTATTTTAGAGAAATGTCTTCTCAAGTCCTTTGCCTGTTTTAAAATCGCATTACTTATATTTATGCTATTGAGTTGTAGGAATTTCGTATATATTTTAACTATTAACCTCTTATCAGATGCATGGTTTGGAAATATTTTCTCCCATCCCACGGATTGCCTTTTCATTCTTTTTGATGTCTTATTTATTTATTTATTTGATGTCTTATTTATTTGTCTTATTTGTCCCATTGGTGCTATTTTTTCTGTCGTTGCCTATGCTTTTGATGTCATATCCAAGAAATCATTGCCAAAACCAAGATCAAGAAGCTTTTTTCCATGTCTTTGTTTTAGTTTTACTGTTTCAGGTCTTATAGTTAAGTATTTAATCCACTTTGAGTTTATTTTACTGTATGGTGTAAGGTCATGGTCCACTTTCATCTTTTTGAGGGTGGGTATCCAGCTTTCCCAACATCATTCATTGAATAGATTATTTTCCCCCACTGAATATTCTTGGCACATTAAATAAAAATGAATTGTACAGAGCATATAAAAATAATTCAAAATAAAGCAAGAATGAAACAAAAGGAAACATTGGTGGGTGCAATATTGTGATTTATAAGAAAAATTATATATGGTCATTCCAATGACCTCTTATATATTTGGATTTTGTCCAGGGCTTCTGACCCATAGCTCCCAAAACCCTTGGAAGTTCCTAGGTGTTGAAGGTGACAAAGGTTCTCTTGTCAAGGTGACTTCTGGACCCCATCTCATGACAGGGGCTGAGTGCCAGGGAAACCAATCACCAGTGATTAGAGTGTTTCAACGGTTGGAGCTTCCACCCCATCCCCCGACTGCTGGGGAAGGGAGAGGGGCTGGGGTTGAGCCATTGTCCAGTGGCCGATAGTTTGAGTCAACCACGCCCGAGTAATAGAGCCTCTATAAAACCCAAAGGGCTGGGGTTGAGAGATCCATGGTGCTGAAAACCTGGAGATGTGGGTAGAATGTCGCACCTGGAATGGCACGGGAGCTCTGCTTCCCTTCCCGCACACTTTCTCCTATGTGTCTCTTCAACCTGGCTGTTCCCAAGTTATGTTATTGTATAATCAACTAGTAGTCCAGTAAGTAAAATGTTTCTCTCAGTTCTGTGAGCTGTTCTAGCAAACTAATCAAACTCAAGGAGGGGGTCATGGGAATCTCTGCTTTATATCATACTTCTCTCCCTCTAAAGTCAGTAAATAAGAAATTAAAATTATCTTTGTCTAAAGATATTGTAAAGAGAGATCAGATTCAAGTCATGTAGTAAAAGACCATATTTTCCAAACAATACTGATAATTCAGAATGTGTACAGTATTCTAAAATCAATGGATGAAGATGAATGATCAATTTTTTTAAAATAACTAAATTGTGCAATAGGCACTTTATAAAAGAGACTATCTAATTGACTAATAAATATAAGAAAAGACACTCAACTTCACCCATCCCAAGGCAAAATGTAAATAAAACACAAATAGGGTGAAAATACCCACCTAAATGTCTCAGGATAAGCAATTGGAAGTATAACATTCAGCTGGTGGGAGTATAAATTGGCACCAGGTTGGAAAACTACTCATTAAAACTAAATATACGCATCCCCTGTAATTGAGAAATTCTATTCTGACGTAGAGTCAACAGAAATGCCTACAAATGTTTCAGTGCAAACAAAGAGTATGTGGAAAATGTTTATAGAACTTTTTCAATAGCCAAAACTAGGAAATAGCTCAAATGTATATCAAAAATAATAAACAATTTAAGATACAGTTATTCATTGTGTTACTCTACTGCAATGAAAATGATAAACTGCCACATGTAGTAACAGATGAGTCTCACAATGTTAAACAAAAAAAAGGCAGACACAACATAGCACTTTCTATATGTTGCTATTTATGTAAGATTTTTAAACATTTGCTCAACCTAAAGGGCATGAGCAGAGTCTCTGGGGTACAAGTTCTATTTACCAATTTATGTGCTGGTTATATTTACATGAATGGTAATACACTGCAAAAAGCCATTGGCCTCTACATTTATCATTGATACTTTTTTGAAAGTATTTTGCGTGACCATCCCCGCAAAACTAGTTTTACAATATTTCCATCACCTGAAAGAGGCCACTCCCACTCCTTCCCTACATAAACACGAGTCTTTTATCTCTGAAATCTAACTTTTGTGGATATTTCACATAAGTTTAATCATACAATATGTAATTTTTGTGTGTACTTGACTTCTTTTACTTAGTACAATGTTGTTACAAATCATTCTGTAGCAAGTATCAGCACTTTTTTTTTAAGTTGTTGAACAGTATTCTATTGCATGGATACACCACCTTTTATTTCTCCGTCACCAGCTGACAGACATTCAGATTGTTCAAGATTTCTTGAAAAGATGAACAATGTCGTTGTGCGAAAAGATGAACTGCGTAGCTGTGCAGTTTTTTGTGTGAATATATTGCTTCTGTTTCTCTTGGGTATATTCCCAGGAGTGAAACTGCTGTGCTATATTTTATGTTTAACATTTTAAGAAACTGTCAAACTGGTTTTCAAAGTGGTTGCATCACTTTACATTTCCACAAGCAATATATGAGGGCTTCAGTTTCTCGTAAACATTTTATGGTGTCCTTTTTTTAAATTACAAACATTCTAGTGGTTATATAGTGACATTTTACTGAAGATTTTATTTAAAGCTGGTGATAATGGGGTTGCTTTGTTATTATTGAATTTGTGCTGAATTTTGCCTAATGCCTTTACTACATCTCTCGTAATATTGTTTTTCCCTTCCGATCTGTGAACGTTCTGAAATGTATTTTCTAATATTAACATACCTAATATTTCTTGGCTAAACAGTGCTGCCAGAAATTTCTGAGCACAGTGAGATTGGTTGATAAATACTTTATTTAGTAATATTTCATCACTGTTTCTAAAATATTGGGCTATTTTTTTATATTCTTGCAGAAACATTTTTAATCCAGTTTACACCAAAATCTGAATGGTAATGACACAATAGGCTCTTTTATTTTATTTTTTAAATAACTTAAGTAAATGATTATTTTAATAGAATTTTGCCTAATTTACCTGCATTCCCAAATGCATCTATAGAAATTGTCTGCCATTGTCTGTTGTTACCATCACTATTAAATCTTATTAGTTTCGCTGCTTTCTTTCTTACTCCTTACAGTACAAGGATCCTAGAAAGGTATGCTTTCTGATGCTCTCTCATATTACATGCTATTGTCCAGTATTTTAATTCCATTTTTTTTTGCTACTTACCAACACTACTCATTATTTATATTCTTGTTGATGTTGTCATTCAATGATAGTTTACCCTGTTGATTACTGATGTTTTTGTTCATATTTCTTTCTTGAGCTCTGATGTTGGGTTCATTTTCATTTTTTCTAGAGTTTTCATAGCTAGAGAGCAGGATGACAGCTAAGGGGGAGGATAAGGGGTGAGGGATGGAGCAAAAAGTAAAAAGGACTCACGGACATGGACAAAAGGGTGGTAATTGCCAGGGGAAGGGGAATTTAAGGGGCTTAAATGGTAATGGGAAAAACACGATAAAAATTTGAAAACACAATAATTTTCTTTAGAGGTTTGTTGGCTGAAAACTTACCATCTGTCAGTGAAAAGTTTTGACAGTTTATTATTTGCTTATTGGTCTATAACCTTTTGTCCTTTGTAGTGAATTGTCACTTATTTGCTTATTTTATTTTTGGTTCTATGACTAGGTGAGCTCCCTGGAGTTTATTGTAAGATTTTAATGCGAGGAGTTCTATAGACAACATAGGGAAAGAGAAGAAAGCTGCATCATGTAAAGGAGTACGTTAGAGTGAGCTTACAGGTTCAACTAAGGCTCCGCTACACCCAGGGAGCTCTCAAGCCAAGATGGCCCTTCAGAATTTTTCTGAGTCAAGGTGATGAAGCTGAGCTTCTTTCTCTTCGATGATCAGTCAAGACATTGGCTGCCCCCGGAAGGGACAGTGCTTTTGGCACAGGTAGCTGCGCCCCATTGCAGGGCGATTTCTTAAGAGAAGCTGATAGCTGGGAGCACTTACAGTGGGTGGCATACAAAAATCATTATTCAGGAGGGATCTGGATAGAATATCATAGTGTCCACTAGGTTGACAGATACTTCCTTCAAAAAACTGAAAGTACGTTTTCATTATTTTCTGCCTTGAAAATTTCTGTGGTGCAAACTATTAACCTGTTGTAATTTAAATTACAGCAGTCCCCATTTATCCATAATTTTGCTTCCTATGATCTGTTATTTGCACTCAGTACCAATCCCAGAATGCTAAATGGGAAATTCCAGAAAAAGTTCACAAGTTTTAAATACTGTGGCATTCTTTGCAGCATGATGCCATCTTGCACCCTGCAGCTCTATCTGGCCCTGGACATGACTCACCCATTTGCCCATTGTATCCATGCTGTACAACTAACTACCCACACAGTTGCCCCTTGGTAGTGGTCTTTGTTATCAGATCAGCTGTCATGGCATTGCAGTACTTGTGTTCAAGTAACCCTTATTCTTATAACTTTTATTACAGTGTTTTGTTATAATTGTTCTATTTTATTATAGTTATTGTTAATCTCTCACCGTGCCTAATTGTAAATTGAGCTTTATCATAGGTAGGTATGCAAAGAAAACATATAGTGTATATAGAGCTTAGTACTCTTATGTCAAGCACCCACTGGGGACCTTGGAATGTACCCTCTGCAGGTTAGGGGGGCCACAGCAATGTATTTTTCTGTTAATTACATTTTTTGTTTTCCAGTTCTACATGGTTTTCCTTCTTTTCTTTTCTCCTTTCCTTTTTTCCACTTCTTTCTACTTCCACTTGCTATTAGCTTTACTTCCCGAATCAAAGGAAAAACACTTTTAGTCATTAAAAATATTTGTTACACATTACCTCCTACTCTGGCATTTTACTCTCTTCTGATAACTCTGTTAGGTATATGGTTGAATTTACTAATTTTATCCCTGGACATCTTAGACTTCCTTTGATACTTTCATTAATGTTTCTCCATGTACTATTTTGATTAATTAATTTATGTCTCTTCCAGTTAACTATTATTTCCTTTAGCAGATTTTAAATCCTCATTTAACCGTACAACTAAATTTCTCATTCAGTTTATATACATATACACTGAAGAGTATATATAAATATGCAGGGTCCAGCAGAAGTAAAGCCTGCTTGAGTGTGGTTGATAGGGTAATAATATGGTTGTAACAATTATAGTTTTAATTTGAATGACCTAAAATATCCTATGGTGTGCTTGAGTGTGATGCTGCTATGTTACAGAATTATATTCTTATGATTTTGTAGTAAAAGATGATGTAATAAAAAGGGAAGTTATTTATGACAGACCCTGTATTTATCATTGCTGGAAATTGTAGATATTCTTTTTTTAAAATAAATCTTCCCAATATGATTATTAATAGGCACAAGCCTTTCTAATATTTATCATTCAAAATAATTATTTGACCAATTATAATTATCATAGAACATTTTATCTGGTAATCAAGGGCCCTAAAACCATAGATTATTTTTACTATTGATTTTCACTCAAGTTTTCTTTTTTTCTTTATATAACTTATAAATGTGAGGGTGAGGTCATGATATTATAATATTATTCTATATGTGGACAAGTACTTTTTTTGAAGTTAGAATTGCTACTTCCAAGTACCATTTTCCTCGTTTGGGCCATTTCGGGGTTATTATTACCCAGAAAATAATGTTAATTTTCATAGCTTGTTTTCCTGAGCCACTCAAAAATTTTAAACTCATCTTCTTTTGAAATTACATTGCCTATAAAGAAACTTAGCACTCCAGAGCTTGAGCCAAGCCAGAGAAATCCTTCTCATTTGCTGTCAGTGAGGAGCCTTGTCTCTGGTACACGGGAGTTATAGCTCATTCCCGGGTCATAGCCCTTTGGGCTGTGGTTTCATGTGTGTGATGGGGACGGGAGGTGCGTCTGGGCCTCAGTTCTCCCCATGACGACCTGCCCAAGATCTTGGTTCCCACCCTGCTGACCCAATAACAGTTTCTTGCTTCTGAAGTCAGGTAAGATTCCTGCAGGACAGCTGAAGTAGTTATTATCCTTTTACCTTTCTGGTTTTCCATTTCTTTTCAGTGTGGTTTCCTGAGGATATTTTCATAAGTTCAGCTATAATTTTAGTCAGTTTTTCTAGCTGTTTTTTTTTTTTTTGCAGGAAGGTTTTTTTTTTTATATATATCCACTTCATTATTTACAGTTCCAGAACAGAATCACACATATTTTGTATGTGGCCATGCTTAATATTCCTGAGGTTACGAGATGACAGGCACTTTAATATTCAGCTAAAGGAATCATTTAATAGTTTTCCTGGAAAGCCATTTCCATCAATAATCTTAAACAGTTTCATGAATTTGGCCAAAAATAACTTATCAGAAGTTATATCCTGAGCAACAAATCATATGGTAATTTTCTTAACCAGTAAAAATAATACCTCTATAGTTTTATTAGAGGAATGACCCCCTGCTACCAGTATTTTAAGTAAAAAAGTATATTTTTTAAATTTATTGAATACGTTAATTATATTTTCTTGTTGTTTTGTATTTGTTTTCCAGAATGACCACATTCTAAAATCTGTGACCCAGGATACAGATTTTCCAATCCATTGGAATGCCTGAGTCTCATAGTCACTGCAGCCTTGCCTGTAAGTGTGTGTGTGTGTGTGTGTGTGTGTGTGTGTGTGTGTGTGATCTCTGTGTCCCTGAAAAGAAGCTTTGAGATGTTTCGTACACTGAGAATCAATGAGCAAACCAGTTTGAATTGGTACCAGGAGCAGGAAGGAGAATGTCAAGGGGATTGGAATAATTTGTGTGCTGCCAAAGAGAAATCACACGGGGTGGAGTTAAGGAGGCAAGTAACATTTTATTCACGGCTATTTATTGCAATGGGAGGAGATAGACTGGAGTCAATGTTATTGGAACAAAGGTCAGGGAAGTTTTATAGCGCTAGGCTGGGCTACTGAAAAAGTACTTGATGACATTGTGAAGAGGCTGGTTAATGTGTCTGTATTTTCTAATTGTTGTTCATTGAAATTAGCTCCCACCCTTCCACAGAAACTGAGAGGGGCAGGCACCAATATTTCTTGATGATTACATTTTAGGGAGATGGCTCCCAAATCCTTAAGAAAGGCCATTTTGGGTTGAAAAACTGGTAACAAGGTGGGGGAAAATTTATATTTCAAATGGACAAAGAAAGAATGTACAATTCTCAGAGTTTATTTAGCGTAAATGCTCTAAGAAAAGACAAGCTAGGGGCCTGAAATGAGAAAGAAATCTTGCTAAAGTTTTGTCAAGCTGAGGGGCAAAGTTAAAGCCTCCGTGTCAATTCGAAGCTTGCTGTTCCTTACTGAACGCCAGGCAAGCGCTAGAAGTGATGCGTAGTAGGGTTATCCACGGAACCCAAGTAGAGTTGCCATTGCCACACTAAGAACTGAGCGCTGCTCCTCATCTCCACTCGAAGAACAAGGCCCTTGATTGTCCGCATTCTGATCTGGAAGCACACCCTGGTGTGTGCCGGTGGCCGTGCTGGGACCACCCCTCGACGCGGAGCGGCGCCAAGAAACAGCTAAGTTGTCCTGTTTGTACATATTCACTGCTTAGCAACACATTAAGTTCCCAACAATTTTGAATTGCTGAGGAGGGCAAAACAGAATTGCAGGAGAAAAGTACTTGTTTCCTTATTTTTAAGATGTAATAAAACCTGTTTACTTTGGGAGGATAAAGAAATATGATGTTATATTTGCACCTGATTTCAGTGCCCATGAGTTTTCTGGTTGTTTTCATATTCATTTTGCCAAGATATCCCCCCAAATTGTCAATGTTTAAGTTGTTTATGTGCCAGGAAACACTTTAGGCTGCCTTAATTTAATATATCTTAATAGTAAAAGGGAAATAGTTGCCTCATAATTTTCTATAATGTATATGTTAAATTTATTGTCCCCTTTAAAGAAAAAACTTACTTTCATTAATAACTCACAATAGATGACATGAAAAGCCTTTTAGTTCTATAGGTTAAGAAAGAGAGACTGATGTGACATCATGAGAAAAATATTGTTCTGTAATGGACTTAAAAATCAATGTCGCTTTCTCAGAAGATTATTTTCTGTAATATCTCAAGGGTCACTCTAAAGTGAGAGGCTTCATAGAACTTTGAAAGTACATAATTCAGTATAAAAAAACTAACAGTGGAAAAATGTTTCAAAAACTATAGAACTGAAAGATTAAATATAAAATTTGTGAATAAGTTATGCATAATTTTTATGGTTCTATATGAATCATACCTGAAGATAAGTAGTAATATTAATTAAATTTATTAAGTTTTGAATCATTGTCACAAAATTTTTGACACCTATAAACTGGATACGTATTTTTAAAATTCATTCAAATGAATAAAAATCCTAAAGTCATGAATGTCAGAAATATTTCCTGTCTTACTAGCTGCAAACTCTAGAGAAATCATATACTCCCCCAAAAGATTAAATTGAAATATATGCATAAATAATTAACAGAAGGATCTGAGGAAGAATATAAAAATTTATTATAATTAATTTGAGTGATATAACATATACCACGAATTATTTTTAAATATACCATAAAACACACCAGCACTGAGAGGTGATTTTTTTCTTAGTCATGATTGCTGGGATACCCCACACTTCTGAGTCACCTCCTCCCTCACTGCGTACTCATCAGCTTATCTTGATAATTCCTTTTAAATTTATGCCTTTGAATGTTTGAGTGACACAGGACTCTGTTCCAGGATATCTCTTTTTTCCATATGATCTCTTGAAGCCCCATGCTCTAAACACTCTCAACATGCTAAAGACCATCATATTTACATCTTTAGCCCCTAGCTCTCACTAAATCTTGTATTTATCCAGTCACTGCTCATACAACATCAACAGTCTAACAGGAACTAAGTTAAAGTCTTGACTAACATTTATAAGCCCCTTCCTCTCCTATTATTGCTGATCTCAGTAAGTACTGTTCTCCTTCTCCTTCTCCCACTACCTACACTACTACTACAACAACTACTTCCTCTCCTCCCCCTCCTCCTCTACCTCTCACTCCTAGGCTGCTTCTTCTTCTTCTTCCTCTCTTCTCCTGTTCCTCTTTCTCCTATCTCTCTCTCACATGCACACACACATCCACTTCAACATTTATTAATGAGGTAAAATATAATACCTGATGCACCTACAGGATTTGTCTCTAGACACCATTGTTGTCAGGTCCTGCCCTATTTTTTCACTCATTCTCTTTCAGTCTAACCAACATCTTTGTTTTTCTTTTTTGCCAAGAAACTATTTGCCAAGAAACACCCAGTTTAGACACTTTCTACTTGCTGTTTGTTAAGACTGATAAAGTTTTACCAGATATTTTATGAAACAAATGTTCACATAATTCAAGTCTCTGATCCATAGTCAGCTCCATAGAGCTGCTTTCTCTGCTTGTCCATCACAGCTTTTATTTTATTTATTGTTATTAGTATTACCAGTGTAAGTGCAGTGAAGCACTGATAACTCTCTGATATATCATTGTATTTTCCTTTGTCTTTCGGTTTTATTTCTATTTCTCCTGTTAGAATGTAAGCTCTGCATTTTGCTTACTACAGTGTTTTCAGTTCCCAGAATGTCACCTGCTGCATGTAAATGCTCTATTAATGTTTGTTGAATGAATAATTGAATGAATAGTAGCAAAGACAGTGCTATCTTATGAAAGAGGAATTTACTTATGAATATACAAAACTCAATATATTGACAGTAATTGGATATAGGTAAAGATATATCATGATTAAGAAGGAATTTTTATTCAGTCTTAATTAATAAATTGGCACTTTTTCCATGGCGTGTCTTTAACTAAGCTGATAGCCAATCATTCAATGTTTTCTTACATATCTCTTTTGTGTCTTGCTTTTACAGAACTTTTTTTTATTTATAAGGGAATAATTTTCCACTAGTCACCTGTATTTTGAATACCCTTATCAGTTTCACTTTTACATTTTTATTTTGTGTATGTATTTTCTTCTACTTGTGCAAATGTAATATACTCAATGGTCTCAAAGTTTTATTTAGCTTTTTATGATTTTTATGACTAATTTAGAAAACTTCCCAAATTATTTTTAATGTCTATATGTTTTCTAGCACTTCCTTAATTAAACTTTGATATGTTTGGTTTTATTTTTAATATAAGGAGTGAAGTAGGGCTCCTTATTATTTTCCATTTATCTAGCCACTTTCTCCTATACAATTTTCCCCTAATTATTTATCTTTATTTATTTTTTTCTTGATTCTGGACCCTGGACCCACTTGTATTAACATCTGTCTGTTGTTTCAGGAGTAAGAATGATAACATTAATTAAATTTGGATTTAAAAAGTAAAATTTAAGTATATTGTCAGAATTCATTTTAGGATGCAAAAAAAGAGGGAAAATTGTTAAATATTGTATGTATATTCATTAGCCCTATAAAATTAGTCTGTCATCTAATATTTATACCTAGAATGGGAGAAGGCATATTATAACGCCTTTTCCAGCAGAACTTATGGCCTGCGATGGCTTTGGGGTACCATGTTTTCTAACTAGAGGTCTTTCATTACCAGCAGAACTTATTGCTTTGTGTCATCCATTTGAACTGTCCAAATATGGTTTGAAATATTTGCTAATATCTACATAGAAGGATTCATTTATGGTTCTGCATGAATTCAAATCTACAACCAGAATGTTTGAGTAATTGTTTTCTTTATTTTCTAAATTTTCCTATTCTCTCTTCCCTCCACAGGCATTCACTGAGGACTGCTAGGAGATTGGAATTTGATGTTAGCTATAAAAGTATAAGAAATGTTATTGGAGGGTATAAGAGAGTCCACTCAAGACACACTAAAATTGAGAACAGACTGACAGTCACCAGAGGGGAGAGGGGAGGGAAGATCAGGGGAAAAGGGGAAGGGTTTACAGGAGCAAGTGTAAAGGACACATGGACAAAAACTTAAAGGGGGGTGGTAATGGGAGGGGGGTGGGGAGGGCTGGGCCGGTGGGCTGGGATTGGAGTAAAAGACAGCAAACTGTACAAGAACAACAATTAAAATAATTTCTTTTTAAATAAAAGAGAGAGTCCACCCAACTCTGCAGCCTGGATTGCAAATATGGTGCCTGAAAACAACTTCCCCAGTGGCCTTGTTTTACACAGATGCCCCTCAACGCACAAAGAGATTGCTAGCTGATGAACCCTTCATAAATTAAAAATACCATAACTCAAAAATGCATTTAATATATATAACCTACCAAACATCAGAGTTTAGCTTACCCTACCTTAAAAGTGCTTCGAATATTTACAATAGCCAACAGCTGGGCTAATCATCCAACACAAAGACTATTTTATAATAAAGTGTTAAGTATCTCGTGTAATTTATTACATGACTTGGTTTCACACCATCAAGTCAAATCATCTTAAGTTGGAGGTGGTCCCTATTAGAATATCTTTGAGAGAAAGGAAATCAGGGCCTCAGGAGACATTGAGGAACTGAATGAAGAAATGCCCAGTGAAAAGAGCTGCTTACCTTTGAAAAGACTGTGATATTCTGACAGTAATATAGATGGTAGAATATTTATTTTTAAAACTTGCTATTTTTATACTTTGAAATTGAAATGTATTTAGCTCTTCTTGATAGGATTACAAATTTTCTCAGGCATATCCATAAAATATAAATATATATTTTTTAAAAAGAACATTTCATCAAATTCAATGTAGAATTGGTTTTTATGAAGACACACTTGCTCATGAACTACTTACTCTGTTATGGGGCACTGCCTTCACATTCTGAGGGATGTTGCCTAGAAATACTGTTACTCATTTACTTTTTGAAAATAATAAGGAATCTGTTGCTAATGCTTAGCCATTTCCCCTCTTCTGTTTCTTTGCTGATGTTTTAATTGCCATACCCATGTGTTAGTAAGTGAAGAGAATTATTATTTTTTTACTTTTATTATCTCCCCTTTCTTTGAGGCAGATCAACCATATCTATGGATTTTATATCCCTAAGAAGGCATCCATGTGGCCAGATCCAATCTCTATGCTTCAACCTTCAAATCAAGTGAAAAGACAAGCCAAGTTTGAAATGTTAAAGTCTAGTAAATTAATATGCACATGGATGGCTGAATTTATTTTAAACCTTTATGTTGACTTAGAAATTAATAATAAATTATTAATAAATCATGAACACTAATAGTATTTTGAGTACAGACAAGCAGATAAAAAAAGAGAACAAGTGACAATAATAAGAGAAACTATGCACAGAATATGGATGATTTTATATCTAGGTTTCAATAATCCTTTTTCACTATCTTTACAAGGATCTATCATTGTTTAAAATGTCAACAAGGACGGTAAATGTCCACCTGCTCACTCACTCAGTGTCACCATGAATTGAATAAACAGCAGTTCCCTGGGCTGCAAAACCTATTTAAAATCTTTCCGAAGCAAATATCTTTTCATGATCATAAATCACTTTCTTTTGAACTCTACCTGAACTCAAATTACCATAAAAATATTGAGATAAGCACTATTTTATAACTCCCATGTAGGAAACGCCTTATCCAGATATTTTAATCTTCATTTCATATATATAATACCTACACCTCAATAGCATTTAACGTGATTTTAATTAACAATGAAAAAAAGATTTAGGGATTTGGTCAGTTTATATGTTGTGTTTTTTCTTTTTTCTATAGATATATAAAAGGGTTTTCTTAAGTTTTTGAGATGTTTGTCCTCAATATTGCATTTCTTAAATTTCTCAGTGTAATTTATTTTGTATAAAATGCAGTAAAAAATTACTTAATCATTACTATTTTATTTAACCCAATACTTTACAATATGTCATAATATACACGAAAAGTAATAGAAATTGCAAAATTTGAATTTCTGATATACTTCATGCTCATTCAGATGGAAACTGATATTAGGAAACTATCTTTATTCCAACTTTATACCACACCAATATATGTAAAATACTAGTAAAAATTGTAAAAGTGCCATTCCTGTTTTTCGAAGTTATAGTCCTCTATAATAAGGTAAATGGGTTTGCACACCACTCACACAAATGTGCACCCAGGCAGACACACACAAGCACATGCAATCCACATTATGAGTACAACACAGGAAATCTATAAAAGTAATCTATTGGTCATCTCTGTGTGTGTGTGTGTGTGTATAAACGCTATATATCCATGTCATTGTTTGAACCACAACTACACTCAGCGTCTTTATTCAATGACAATTCTTTTCTGTCTTTCAGGTGTATAAACGTCTACAAAGTGGTTCCAGGCCTTGCTTTGTCGCAGAAACATGCATTATGTCACTTTTTTTTTTTTTTAATTAAAACTGAGTTGAACAGTATTGGTTGCTTTGGTGCTTCCTCCTGGGGTTCACCCAGATTTTTTGTGGCTGCAGTATTAGCACTTCAAGGAATCTGGCTCAACTGTTTAAACTTTTTCTGTTAAAATGGGCATTCCATCGTCAGTTTACAAACAAAAATTATTTAAGCATACCTGTCGGTGAAAACCCATCTCTTTTCACTCTCAGCTCCCAGTTACTCATTTTGTATGAAAATGTAAATGAACCTATGTACAAAAAACTTGTGTGTTTAACCATTTCAAATGCATTTATATTTTCCAATGTCATGGTGACTAGAAACTAACAAAAACTTAAGAAATTAATGTAGTCAGAACATGTATTATGTTACATACGTTTGTATAAGATTAATAGACTTACTTTTGACAGTTTATACTAAGAGGGACTGCTTTATATCATACAAGGTCTGTCCAGAAAAAGTCCAGCCTCTGTTAATATAACAAGAATGGTTTGTGCATAATCGATATAACCTGGCAGCCAAGGAGAGTGGACTGGAATGCACATGTGTGAACAATGATGACTTCACTGTACTAGTCAGTAGGAGCAGTAGATGCCACTGAGTGAGAATGTGTACTGTGTAGCCAGGATATTCAAAAAGATTGAGCAAGTAGAACAACAAATTTTGCATTAAGCTTGAACACTCTTCCTTAAAAATGATTTAGATGATTCAGAAGACCGAAGCTATGAGCAACTGGTGATTGGCAGCTTCATGTCGACAATGCACCCACTCATGCATCATGTCTCGGGCAGAATTTTTTTGTGAACCATCAAATCAACCAGGTGACTCAGCCCCACTATAGCCCAGATATGGCACCCTGCAACTTGTGGCATTTCCCAAAACTAAAATTACCCTTGAAAGGGAAGAGATTTCAGTTCACAGATGAGATTCAGGAAAATATGACAGGACAGCTGATGGTGTTTGGAAAAACTGTGTGAGGTTCCTAGGTGCCTACTTTGAAGGGGACTCAGGCATCATTGTGTTATGTGCAACATTTCTTGTATCTTGTATCTTCTTCAAATGTCTCTACTTTTCATATTACATGGCTGAATACCTTCTGGACAAGCCTCGTAGTATATACCTGCACCCTTATCTTTTGATTTTTATCAATAGATGTCCAATAATGGATACCTAGTAATATAGGTCTATATGGAAGTTTCTTGCTTTGTTTCGGGTTGTTTCGGGGTTTTTTTTGTATTTTAATAGATGTCAGATTGTATTTGCAAAGCCACAATGGTTTAAGTGTCCACCAGCAATAGGTGTGTGTCCATGTGCCGTCATGCCCAAACTCACTAATATTTTTCTCTCTTCTAACTTTTCCCAGTCTAATGAATGTGACTGATATGTTACCCTCATTTTATTTCTATGATGAATTGTGACTTTGAATATATCGTTGTTAGTTAGCAATTTGAATTTGCTCTTCTATGAATTTTCCATATATTTTTGTCTTTAGTAGCAATTTCATTGAGTTATCATTTACATACCATGAAATTCACTTTTTAAAAGTGATTTCAGTGGTTTTAAGTACATTTACAGGGTGCAATCTTATTTTTCTTTTGGATGTTTTTCTTTTTGATGAATATTGAAGCATTTTTGATAGAGCTTAGATCTAGTCATTCATCTGCCACTGGCATCACAGTTGTTAAACTGAAATATTTGCTTATTGATTTTTCTCATCTTCTGCTTTAGAAAACATATGTGCTATATAATCAATTATTTTTCTCTTGTAGTTCTGGGTTCTCCTGGCTAAGATCCTCTCTGCCCTAGGCTTGGGTAAGTAGTTTCTTTAAGCCTTTTAGTGTTTGATTTCATAACTGTTTGGGGCTAGTAATATCTTTTAGAAAGTGTAAATATGAAATCAACACCACGATATCACTGAAACCAGGTCGAAAGATAAGATTTGTAAAATACTGTTTCTGGAGTGACTTCATAGAAACCTGCGGGTCTCAGCTCTTTACATAGAGTATCAGATGGTATGCTGCTGCTTGTAATTGTGAAGATATAGACATTGCTAGTGGGCTGCAGAGCAGCACGCACCTCTCTTAGGTGAAACATATACCAAAATATCTCAGTACAAAGTGGGTATGTGACCAGTTGCATGGGAAAAATCAGTGTAAAGTAGAGGAGTGGGTGCAATTCTGAGGGCATTGGGGTACATTTATGTCAGAATTTATTTAAAATGACATTAAATTAGACATATAAAAACAGAGGAACAAGAAGAATGCAGTGTGGGTTTAGATAAAGAGAACTCAATTCTAGTTGCTGATTACAAAAAAGAATGAACTTCAGACGGTGATTTCCTGAGGATGTATATTACTGGGTTACATTGTTATGCTAAATCAATTTCTCTTACCTTCATCTCCTCCATGAGGAGTATTTCATAATAAAGCCTATTTATTTTTTCAGCTTTAAAATGAATATCACTAATGACTCTAAATTCCAGATGACTTTGAATATATTTGCTTTTAGACACAATTCTGAACATAATTTTATTTGAATATTAAACAAATAATGAAGTTTTAAAAATGATTAGTTATATTAATGAAATAAAAGTAGATATGTTTTACATTTGTTTAAAGTATGCTATCTAATCATAATTTCAAATATGATAATACATTTTTCTCATGCACATTATTATAAATTTCAGCAGAAAATCTATATTGAATTGTATATTGGCACTAGAGGAAATAATTTACATATATTTTTCTAAAGTCATTATTTTATTTTTTTAATTATTTTATTGTTGTTCAAGTACAGTTGTTTGCATTTACCCCCCACTACTCCCCCCACCACAGCCAGACCCACCTTCCTCCTCTGCTTCCACACACCTCTTGGTTTTGTCCTTGTGTCCTTTATACACATTCCTGAAAACCCTCCCCCTTTCCCCCCCGTTGTCCCTCCCACCTCCCCTCTGGTTACTGTCAGATTGTCCTTAATTTCAATGTTATATTTTACTTGCTTTTTGTTGTTGTTGTTGATTAGGTTCCACTTAAAGGTGAGGTCATATGGTATTTGTCCTTCACCACCTGGCTTATTTCACTTAGCATAATGCTCTCCAATTCCATCCATGCTGTCACAAAGGGTAGGAGCTCCTTCTTTCTTTCTGCTGCATAGTATTCCATTGTGTAAATGTACCATACATTTTTGATTCACTCATTTAATGATGGGCACTTAGGTTGCTTCCAGCACTTGGCTATTGTAAATTGTGCTGCTATGAATATTGGAGTGCCTCAGTTCTTTTGGATTGATTAAAGTCCTTATTTTAAATAGATGATATATTCTAAATTTGATTTGGCTTTATTAATGGCAAAGACAAATATGCATATATTTATCATTCAAATATTACATGATTAATTACATTGATATTATTTTTCCAGTGGAATTCATTCAACCTCTTTTCTAAAGATATTTAACATTTACTTAGAATTTAGGCAAACATTTATAGAAAAGTTACTGGTCAAAATAATCCTCTAATCAGCTGTCCTTTTCTGTGTATTTTAAGGTAAAAGATGAACGAAGTATTTTGATAAACTATTGCTGAAATTAAAAATGAAAAAGAAAGTTCTGCAAATTAGTTTTAATTTAAAAAATGTCAACAGCTGAATTAAATGTTTTCAAAGATTTCAAATTAGTGTTCAGATTCTAGGAAATACATTAAATTTGTGTGCTTTGAAAATGTGCACAGAATAATTAAAACACCACATTTTGCTTTTATAAGAAACAATAGTAAAATGAAGTGTTAATATTAACTGGGGGGAAGTTGATTAATCAATTTTATTTCTTTTTTAACTATTTGAATATCAAGTGGGAGCACAGTCCCTGGACACAAAACTAAAGTTATGTTGTCTTTTCCTTTGACTGTGAAAATTGGGAAACTTTTATAAGAAAATAGTTCTTTGTCAACCCTATGGAAAAGATAGAAATTTTATGTAGTTCTAATAAAATATTTCACTTGACATATAGAAAATTATTGTTATTCTTCACCAGTGAGTACTGTTAGTTCCTAAGTTTCATGTTATTACATTAAAGCTGTATTAGCATTTGGCAAATTAAATTGGTGTACTTTGAAAGATCTTATTAACAGAAAGATATTATAGGAAATCTATATATTTAATGAAAACCTACTAAAGAAAATGTTATTTTCCTCTAATGAACCCCTTCAGTTGGAGCTGTATTTATACTTAATATGTAAAAAAAAAGCTACAAAAATCTTTACCATGTGTAACAAAGTTTATACTTAACAGCAACAGAAACTAATCTAGCCGACTAAGGAAGAAAATCCATGTATTAAAGGATGTTAGTGGTTGGAGACTGCACAGCCAGGAACCCCGTGCAAATAATGCCACAGTCAGCCTCTGTTAAGATGGCCCAGAGCAGGCTCTACCATCGCTGGGCATGTGGCACCTCCCCCTCCCCTGTCTCTGCAAGTTGGGGTCTCTCCGATCCTCTTTTCTCCATAGGTGCCACAGATGCCACCTTCTTCCTTATGCCACTCCCTTTCCAACTGATATCTCTAGTGTAGGCCTGATTGGCTGAACACAAGTCATATGCCTATGCCATAAGTACATGGCATTCTGGGAAAGCAAATGTATAGCTTCTTTTCTGAGGTGCGACTCACAAGGTAGAAAATATTATAAATACATAAACAATATTCAAATGGTCAAAAAATGAAAAACATCCACTGACAATGAAAAAAAGTAAAGTTGTAGCCTTAAGAAAGTAACCTATAGTGTTTCATTCTATGTAATATAACATGAACTAACAACTAGACAATTAGCCAGGTTCTTTCGTTTTCCTGAGATATTCGTTAAGCTTATGAAGTCCATAAAAAGACAATACGTCATAGCAAATGCAGCCTCACACAACCTCTCAAAATACAGTAAAAAGATACTAAATTCGTTTCTTTCATGTACTTTATTTGGTGTAAAATTGTTGATATGACTTTCCTATTTCTTTGGCACAATTGCCATTCATCATAATATGTGTACAAACGAAACTTGGATCAGATTGTTCTGTACTCCACAACTGGTGAAGATCTGTCACTTTGGACAAGTTAGCCAGTTCTGAGGCTCAGTTTTGTGATTTACAGCTTACAATAATAAAACCGACTCTGCCACTGTTTATACTTAAAGACATTGCAGGGGAAATAGTTTTTCACGATGCCTTGCTTATTAGGCCTCCAATAAATCATGACTAGCTGAAGAAGCCAGGAAACTAAAGGAGCACAGAAGTAGTAACTTTGTTATTAAGGGGGCACCAAAGTAATCAGCAAGCTCAAAATATGCTTCACTAATCCTTTCTTCGAGATGCCGAAGGCCAGAAAGAGCTCCTCTCATCCCTCATCTGGAAAATTGCTCTCAGATAATGCAATGAACTTCAGTTGAATATGAACATGACTCTTGCAATTGATGCCCTGTGGTTTTATAGTCATGACTCCCCTTCGTGTAAAAGGAGTACAAAATTATCCAACATGACAGTGTGCATTGAAATCACCTCCTGAACTGTGTACACAAATAATCTTTTCTGTAATGCAGGAGGTTAGTTAGACTTCCTCTTAGACATTAGATGAGTTCCCCATAGAAATTGTTATTAGACATATAGACACATCAGTGACAATTTTGGAGAAAACAAAGAAGAAAAACACAAAAGACAGGTCTCATGCGTCAACGGTACAAGGTCTCATGCAGTCAACAACACTGCAATGTAGAAAGCACATAAGATTTTAGTTTAATAAAGGAAGAAAACAGTATAGTAAAAGTATCTTTAAAGATATGAGTGAGGCACTATGTTGTTATACAGGAAAATTTAAAGCATTGCTAAAGTGTATGTAAAAAAACCCTAAAATTAAAGAACATATTGGACAGGTAACATATAGGGATGAGAAAGGTTAAGTTTAGTCTGGAGCTAATATAGAATAAGGTGACAGTTGAATACAACATGTGAAAGCTACAAGGATAAGAAGGTGGGAAAATAGTGGAGGGGTGCAGAGGTAAATATAATTATAGTAGGAGAACTTCTTTGGAGTTTTGGCTCTAAAACAAATTCGTTCTTAGACTTTGTTAAAATTCACTAAATACTTTTAAGTCTGAGTTTCTTAACCTACAGTGTAAAGGGTTCAAGCAAGGATATTTCTCGTCCTGGTTTTATTTTATTATATTTATTTTTTAAATGGTTTTATTTATTTTTTGGAGAGAAAGGAAGGGAGGAAGAGAAACATGAATGTGTAATTGCCTCTCCCGTGCCTCCAACCAGGGACCTGGCCCAAAACCCAGGCATGTGCCCTGACTGGGAATCAAACTGGCGGCTTTTTGGTTCGCCAGCCAGTGCTCAATCCCCTGAGCCATGCCAGCCAGGACTCTCATCCTGATTTTAAATAAACTCATTGTTTCATACATTCATTAATTCAGCAAATTTTCCTTGGATCTTAAATTATAACAGAGCAAAACAAAGCAGTCAACCAGCAAACAAATACAGAAACAACGTAAAAGCAAGTGTATGAGGAGACTCAATGGGGTGATGTGACATTCGTTAACGAGGAAGGAGTTGGAGAGACTGAGTTACATTAGATAGGATTTGGAATGGCCTTTCAGAGAAAATAATATTTGAGGTGAGAACTGAATATGCAATGCAGGTAGCAATGTTAACAGGAAGGAAGACTCTTTTAAGAACCAAAAGCTTAAGGGCAAATGTGCTGAGGTGGGAAAAAAACCTCCCTGTTTGAACAGTGAGAAAAGGATCTGAAGTAACGGCGTAGGCGTATACTGATTAAGAGAGAGGAAGTTTTGCAAGAGTAAGCACACCTTATAGTTGGGATTTTTTTCCAGGTGAAAGGATTATCAGAGAAGAGTGTCACAACTGGATTCATGTTTTAAAATTATTCTCAGGGTGCAGTATGAAAATGATGTGTCAAACTGACAAAAATGAAAACAGGTTAGCTATCCATTGTTGTTATCTTTATATGAAAGACAGTTTGGACTGGGATGGTAGGAAATGTGGATGGATTTGAGATAAATTCACTTTTTGATTATTACAATAGTTTGTTAAGCATCTAGTCTCAGCCTTATATATACAATAAAGAGATTCATGCTCTTAACGGAGACTCTCTAGGGCCAGTGCATGTTGAGTACCTGTGATCACTGAGGAACATCTGATTGCGTGAGTGACCAGCAAACCATGCTTGCTGCATTGCTGCTGGGAAGTTTTATGAAAGGATAAGTAGACCTGATAGCCACCGTTATCCCGAGTAAAATAACAAAAGGTGATTAAACATGTTCGGTAATTAGAAGTAAATATCTTAAAACAGGTTAAAATTACCTTAATGTTACTAATGGACATCCTTGCTCCGTTTCTGCTGCTCACACACATACGTGTTGAAGGTTTATGCAGGCATTTCTATGGCTTAGCGGGAAAGACTTCTGTATGAATTTAAGAAACCCTTGACAGCACAAGTGGAAGTCGTATAATGCATATTTTATAGGGCTTTAACAGTCTTGTAATTTTCTACAGCTATAAAAATTAAAATGAACATTTCTACACAGACGAAGTCAGAAACTAGCTGTTCAGCGAATGCTCAAATTTCTTGATGATATTAACAGAGTAGAATCTTTTCTTCTCTGAAATACATCATTAAGATTTACTTAAAATGGAATATTCACTTCAGATTTAATTTGCTTCATGAGACAGATAAGAAGCTTCATTAGTTTTTCACGTATAATATCGAGTGGAACTAAGCCATTCTCTTTCAAGGGTCATAATATGGAAAAGTGTGGAAGGGTGGGAGCGATTCAGCAAACTAACCACTTCCTATATGCTAGGTGCCATTATCGTTCTATATATTTTACTTAATCCATACAAGACCTTTATGAAATAATTATTAATTTATAGTCTCAAGCACCCAAAGTAGTTGTGGAACTTTATCTCTGTTAACAAACTAAGGTCATATTCTGAAAATGTCACTAAATCTTATTTTAAAACCTGCATTTTTACTTATCATATAAAATTAATGGATGGACAATGGAATTTTTAAAACATAAAAGTATAACACAGTTTTTAATATGTTTTATTGATTATGCTATTACAGTTGCCCCATTCCCCCCTCCTCTCCCCTCTACCCTGCACACCCTCTCCCACCTAAAACAAACGCAGTTTTTAAAACATCAATCAATAAATTGCTTATTGATGGTGAAATATGCCTAAGTATAAATTAATAAGATTACTTTAAAATTAATTGGATTATTGGATTCCTTCATAAAAGTCATTTCCCTTGATAAGATTTCAAAGAGCAGTTGGAAGCAGTTGCATGCCGTAGAGAAGTCTGGGGCGCACAGCACAGTTATGCTAAACCTTATCAAAGGCATTTCGCTTCTCAGTAGTCAGGAGATGAATGAATTAAAATACGGAAGTCGGGTTTTTCTGGGAATCTCCTAACACACTTTGACAGGCTCTGTACTCTAAGTCAAAAGGTCAGCAGTCACAAACAAGGCAGCACATGGACACAATCGCTGGCATTCAAGCCAAGCCAGCAATTTTAGCTCGGCAGGAGAGTGACTTCTACCCTGTCCCAGCAGTTAAGTCACCTTCCAGGGAACAAACTCAGGAAGGTAGAGTACGGATGGCAATCTGGACACGCAAACCAAGTTCACTCCCACAGACAGTGTTCACATCACCCTAAGATGTGGCAGTCCAGCCTTCCCCAGAAATCCTTGCACAATGCTATTTACATCATAAAATGCCCCTTTATATATGCTTAACTTCCTGACAATTGGACAAACTTTTCCAAAATTCTACCCGGTTCTTTTTGAAAATAAAGACAGCTTTATTCTCATGGCTTAGCTGTGAATTCAATTTGTGTCGTAAGTATATGATTATGTATTTTCTCAATTTATTGTGAACTTTGGTAATTTGTGACTTTCAAGCAATCTGTCCACATCATCTAAGTTGCCTAGTTTATTGCCACAAAGTGTTTACAGGATTATTAAGGATTCCCTAAGCGTCCTTAAATGTCTTTAGGATGTAAAATAATGTCTTTGCTTTTTATTTTAATGTAAATATACAAAGCTATAATTTTACTTTCTTTCACCACTACTTTATATATTGAATTTTGTGATACTAATTTTTCATTATCATTTAATTTAAATAACTTAATTTCTTTTATATTTAAGGTATATTTTTAAATCTCTAAATATATAGGTATTCCCTTATATAACTGTTATGTATTTTTAGTTTCATTATGTGGTCTCGAAGAACATATTTTTTTAAATATTTAAATATTTTAAATTTTTAAATACTTTTTAATGTTTAAAAGTTTAATAAAACTTGCTTTACAGCAGGAATACAGTCCAAGTGAATGTTCTAACACTGGAAAATACGGTTTATTTTGTTAATACTTGGTAAAGTGTCCTATAAATTTCAATTATGTCAATTGATCGTGTGGTTCAAGCAAATCAAGAAACAAATCTTTTACAAAATCTCTCTAGGTGATTCCACTGCACAGCCAATTTTGAAAACCACTGCACCAGAGAGAAGGCAAAGACAAAATAGTTTAAATTAAAAGGATTTCAGATTATCACTGTAATAATGTTCAATAGGTTTATAATGATAGATATAGAAATAAAAATATAGAAGGACATATCCTTCTATCCTAATAGAAGGATAGAAAAGAAATATTATGTCAAACAGCTTCAACTCCAGCCCCATTAGCTTAAGTGGGGATCGTGAGGACACCATTCATGTGGATTCAGTGCCATGCTCGTCACACCCAGTGTTTCCGAGGAGACTGTTTCCTACAACAACGTAAAATCCTGCCTTTTATCAAAACTTCTTGTCTCATAAATTTCTTATCTACTCACTTAGGTGACTGGGCTGCAAATCAATAACAATTTTGGGAACTGGTGACCGGAGAATTAGATATGACTTTGGGATAAATTTTGTTTGTTCTCTTTCAGATGGCTTTTATTTCAATGCCCTTCAGTTCACCAAAATCTTTACCACCTACAAAATGTGTAAATATCCATTCATATTTTCTTGTAACACTAATGTCTGTTCCCTTAAATATTGAGATAATTTAATTTGTGATCTTTAATTCTCTTCATTTTACTGTTTACTCTTTGCAATTAATAAGTAGTAACAATTAACATTTTGTCACAACCAAGTAGTTATTCCACTCCTTATTTATCATTCCCTTGTGGACAATTTACTTAGCTTTCTGAGCCTGATATTCTCCATCTGTAACTTGGGGGTAAAAATAATGTATCACATTGTATTGTTTTGAGGGGTAAATTGGTAAGTATGTTAAGTACTTTGAATAGCACCTTATCTAGTTTAAGCACAATTCAATAATTTGCTGTTATTATTGATGTAACACCTGGGAACCAATCTTATTAGAGTCATATCATGTATTTACAAAGGAGGTTCCACATGACTACTTGTAGGACTGAGGAATTCTCACTTTAATTTATTCATTCCTATACATTCTTGTATGTCTTTAGTTAAAATTCTCATAAGCATTTGCTTGCCAATATTATCAGAGCTCTCTTTATATAATCCATTTTATTCCCCAGCACACACATACCCTGAATGCTCATTTGAATTTACGTCTAATCCATGTCATGCTCGCTTTGAAAGAGTATGTTAACAATATTTAGACTGGCCTGGCTTTCAGTGATTTTTATAAGCTAACCCAACATTATCTTGTCTCATCTCCTATAACCCTCTGAACACACATTTTCTAAACATTCCAGGATTTTTAGTTTTCTAAAAGTGATGTGTATTTTTTTCCTATGTTAGCTATTTGTTGCTGTTTCTCAAATGTTCCTCCCTCCCTTTGCTGCCTGCAAGAATTAGCATTCAGAAAACTAATATTCTACCTGCTATCATTTCCTTGGTCAGAATTAATCATTCTTCCATGCACCAATAACATGGTGTTTGTATTTCTAATAGTATTTATTATATTATTACCAGGATCCAATATATACAACACAATACATTTTATGATGAGTGAGAATGTGTGATTCTGGTCACACAAAAAAGTATCTGAGTCAGAGTCCACACAGAGCTACAGAATCAGGTGAGTAAGCGGCCCCCTGCACTGAAGTAGTATATCTAGGTGAATGTTCTTTGTACACCTGAAAAGAATTTCATTTTTCTAATATTTGATGAAACGTTCCACACATTTTAGTTAGGTTTTTTTGCCAGCATTGTTTATGAGAATCTAGATATACATAACTTTTAAAGCTTCCTAAGATTCACAGGAAATCTTAGAAATTACTAGTCACTCAACTTTGGGATTTGGGAGGGAAGAGAATTAGAGCTACTAATATAAATCATCAGGGAACACTGGGGGTATCATCTGATCATGAGGCTCATTACTCTCTGGGCTATTTCCAGTCCCTTGATTGGGGTGGTGGGAAGCAGTGGTTCCCCTGTGTGGGGTCAGAAACTTGTCTGTTATAAAAGACAGTTAATTTGAATGGGAAAGATCCCTCCATGAGCTGCTCGGCCCAAATAGCGAGGAAAATGTTGAGTAGCTATCACATACAAATTTATGGATATCAGTTGAATGGGGAAATGCAAACTGCAGATTCTGAAATAGGCTTGTTAAACATTATAAGGACTAATCTTTATTTAAAATAGATTTGGGTTTATCCAGAAATGTTCGGGGAAAAAATAGGAAGAGCTGCAAAAATAAATAAAGAATGGAGGTGAGGTGATTTTTGTACTTGCAGAAGACTCCCGGGTATGTGTAAAAACAGCGAAGGTCCAAGTCGGAGAAAAGCACTCACATGGTTAAAAATGAGTGAAGGGAAGGATGGCAGGGCACAGCCTTGCTGGAGTCTTTGAGGACCAGGAGCTGAGTTCACTGAGAGGGTTACAAACCCTGTTGCCTCAGCAGTGAAATGCCTCGGGGTTTCACCAACAGCAGCCATGTGTATGTCCATCCTAGGTTTAGAGAAGCGATGGCTTCAACTGAGAAAAATACCACTTTAGAAAAATGTGAGGTATCAAAGGGAAGACCGGAAATATGGCTCATTTGATATCAACAAAGGCAAAGAGTGTTTATTTTTAGTGTTTGTACCAATAGGTATCTATAAAAGAAAAAATGCATTTCTATTGTCACTGTTATCTTCCCTTAAAACTTTAGATTTTTACAAATGTAATGCATTAATATATTAATAGTATATTAAATAATGCACCAATTTAAAAATGCTTGATAATAATACATGAAATGGCTCTTCATGTAATAGAAAATACACTTTTAAAGTGATCTTTTGTTTTTCAATTAAGGTTGATGTACAGTATTATATTGCTTTCAGGTGATCACCCTGATAAAACTAGTATTTACTATCTACAATACTAAGTGGCTCTTAATGTGATAAAAATACATTTTAATTGGTTTCTTATAAACAACCAAAAAGAAAGGATTTTAAGAAGCTGATGAGTTTAGCCAGTAGTATGGGGTTTGTTCTTATTTCCCCAATCCCATTCCAGAGTTAATGCGACAGTGCAGAGCCCATACCTATGTGAGCGGATGTAAGCATTTTCTTGTGCATAGTAAATAGACACCTTTTGGAATTTTCAAGGGTTATCTACATTTTCATATAATACAAAGTGTTTACAATAGATAACTCATTTATATACACAGTGGAGAACATCATTTTTTTTTTAATTTACAAATTCTGACTGCCTAGACATGACAGGTACTGTAGTCCTCTTAGAGAACTGACACCTCTTTTCCTTTTGCTGATGTTAGGACAAAATAAATGTAGCTTTCCGATGTAGTTCCCATCCTACCACTTGTCAAGATAATTGGCCAGGAGACTTATCTTTATAAAAAGTGAATGAACAAATTTAGAAGGGTGAATTTTTTAAAAAATCTTCACCCAAGGACATACTTATTAATTTTAGATCAGGGTGAAGGGAGGGAGAGAGAGGGGAGGGGAGAGAAACATTGATGTGAGAGAGAAACATTGATTGGTTACCTCTCAAAGGCACCCCACAACCTTGGCATGTGCCCTGACTGGGAATAGAACCCGCAACCTTTTGGTTTACCGGATGATGCTCCAAACAACTGAGGCACACAAACTAGGGCAAGAGGAAAATTCTTTATAAATTATTACTTCAGATAAAATTGGTTGATCTTAGTACTACATTTTATTCTGTGGTTCATCTAAAACTGTACCAGTCTCAGCCAGGGCAGCAGGGTTCCAGCCTCGCTTTCCTGACAGCCAGGCTCATGGATTCCTGACTTGCACAGCCAGCCCCTGCGATACTGCAAGCCAATTCCTTGAAGCAGATCTTAATTTATATCTCTTGTTGGTCTGTTTTTATGGTTGACACTTGAGTGATTGAACTGTGCCCAGTATGTGTATACAAATAAGTGTGTATATAGGATTATACACACACACTTGCATAATTGGACAGCAGCCAACATACACAGAAATTTGAAAACAGTCCATATCTATCTATCTACTATCTACCATCCTACCTATCTCTATTAACTATCTATAGAGAGACAGAGAGATTTGACATTCATCAAAATTAACTGGGGAGCCTGTCCAGGTCTCAAATGCAGGTTCACCTTTAGGAATTCTGAGATTAGGCTTTGACAACCATGCTTTTAATAAACTCTCTAGCTCATGATGATGATAATGATGATGATGATGATGGTGTGTTGTCTTCTTCCTCTTCCTCATCCTTCTCCTTTTGCTCCTCTTGTTCTTATTCTCCTTCTTGTTCTTCTTGTTGTTCTTCTTCATTTCCTTTCTCTTCTCCTTGCTCTTCCTCTTCCTCTTCCTCTTCTTTTTATATCATTCCCATTCTCAAAAATGCACCTTTTTATACTGTGAAATTCAGTGGTTTTAGTACATTTACAAAGTTTTACAACATTGCCATCACCTACTTCCAGAGTTTCTTCATTACTCAAAAACAAACAAGCAAACAAACCAACAAACCAGTATGTTCTTTAGCCGACACCCACCAGTCTCTGCAATCCTCTAATCCACTTTCTAGCTTTCTGTGGTTTTGCCTATTCTAACACTTAATGTAAATATAATGATATAATATGAGACATTTGTATCTATAGTTCTCCCTTAGCCTGATGTTTTCAAAGTTCATTTACACTGTAGCATGTACCAATATTTGTTTTCTTTATAACTAAATAACATTGCATTTTATGCATATTCTACATTGTGTTTATCCATTCATCAGCTGGCGATGTTTGAGTTGTTTTTACACTTTGGCTGTCATCTAAAATGCTACTAATATTATTGTGTTCTGATTGTGGGATATTTTTATAATGTTAATAGTTTTAAATGTATTAGGATTTACTTTATGGCCTAACATATAATCTATCATGGGAAATGCTTTGCGAACATGAAAAAGCAATACATGCTCCGTTATTATTGGGTAGAATGTTCCACAGTTGCCTTTTGTGTCTAGTTTATCTACATTGTTGTAGTGGTTATATACACGCACACTTACATACACAGCTGCATATACAGATTAAAGGAAACAGAAATCTTACTATGTTAAACTCATGTAATTATCACAAGGATTACCAGGTTCGTTTATACTTGTTCCTAATTGAATTCTCCAATTATGGTCACTAAGAAAAACAGGCAAAAGTAAATACAATTGCTTAATTATAATATCAAGTGTGATGTTAAATATAATATTTAAGTATGATTTAAATATAATGGGGGATTCCAACAACAACAACAAAAGAAAACATAAGCAAAAAATATAGTTTTAGGGCTAAGATTAAACTCTTGTTTACTTACATGAGGCTACTCTTCCATGTAACTTACATATTGTTATTTGAATGAAAGGAAAAAAATCAGAAACATTTTTTGTTATTTACAGTTTTCTTTTGTTTTTTTATTTTTTAATTTATCATTTTTCAGTTACACTTGCCCTGCCTCCTTCCTTATTGCTCACCCCTCCCCAATCCCTCCGCTCCTGCAGTCAATCCTCTATTTATGTCCCCTTGCTTGCCCCTTCCACTTTCCCCCCTTACCATCTCCAGTGACCCCTCTGGTCACTGTCAGCTTGTTCTTTATTTCGATGTCTCTGATTACATTTTTGTTTCAACTGTCAGTTTGTTTTGTTGATTAGGTTCCACTTATAGGTGAGATCATATGGTATTTGTCTTTCACCATATGGCTTATTTCACTTAGCATAATGCTCTCCAGCTCCATCCATGCTGTCATGAAGGGTAGAAGCTCCTTCTACCTTTTGGCTGCATAGAATTCCATTGTGTAAATGTACCATAGTTTTTTGGTCCACTCATTTACTGATGGGCACTGTGATTGATTTTTCCAGTGAATTCATTTAGCCTACTTTTAAGGTTTATGCGCTTCTTATAAAAATAAACCTGGAATATAAATACAGTTTTTGAATACATGGATAATAAATGTGAATTATTGTATGTATAACTGAGACAAAAGCAAGGACAAAATGTACTTAGATTTATGCTTGTAGATTTTGCTTATGGTATGAAATAATTTGTATACATTATCTAAATGCATCTCCAGTAAAGTTTTTATTCTTAAAGATACTCCTTTAATAGTGAATTACATTTTGAATATCTAAAATTGAGAACAATCTAAAAACTGAAGAACCAAATAACCAAATCGTGACATACAATATATCTTCTATTTCTAGGGAACTAATTTTTTTTATTATAGTTCTGGCTTATATGTATCCACTTAGCATTTTTGAATGAGAAATAGGATTCTTCACATTCAAGAAATTGAATAAAAATGAATAATTTTAGAATTACAAATGCAAGAATTATGGACAATATACAAAAATAATATTATACATTTAAACTGTAGTAATATGTGTAAAATGTAGTAATATGTATAAATTTATTAATATGTAATAATTATTACTCTTATTCACACAATTTTTTTTAAAAGCTTTCCATAACCCAATTGAGAAAATGTCATATTTATTATTTCAATGCACAGGAACACAATAAGTTAATTTCTGGGAAATAAGGTCAACTTATTTTAACATATATAGTAAGTAATATTTCTAGGATTGAAACATGGATTGAACTAACTTAAGAACCTTATTTTTAAACATCATGATATACTTAAATCTACAATGCAGGTTTAGCGTAATGTTTATGTAAACCTATCTCTTCAACTAAATCCATGCACAAATTGTATTTTTAACAGATATCTATTGGAAGACTCAGAAATTATATTTTTGTTTTGTAGTAAAATAAGGAATCTGGAAAGCTACATTTAATTTGGCTAGTTAATATTAATTTTAAAAATAGATTTGCTTACTAATGTTCATAGCAGCACAATTTACAATAGCTAAGTGTTGGAAGCAACCTAGGTGCCCATTAGTAAATGAATGGATCAAAAAACTATGGTACATTTACACAATGGAATTCTATGCAGCAGAGAGAAAGAAGGAGCTCCTACCCTTTGCAACAGCATGGGTGGAACTGGAAAGCATTATGCTAAGCAAAATAAGTCAGGAGATGAAAGACAAATACCATATGGTCTCACCTTTAACAGGAGCCTAAACAATGAAACAAACAAACAAAATATAACCAAAGACACTGAAATTGAGAATGGGCTGACAGTCACTAGAGAGGAGGGGAGAGGGAATTTCAGAGGAAAAGGGGAAGGGTTTACAGGAACAAGTATAAAGGACACATGGACAAAAACTGGGGGGGGTGGAAATGGGAGGGAGGTGGGGAGGGCTGGGGCGGTGGGCTAGGTTGGGAGTAAAAGAAAACTGTACAAGAAAAACAATTAAAATAAAATTTAAAAAGCAACAACAACAAAGAAATGATTACACTACCAAAAAAATAGATTTGCAGAACTCTTTCAGGTGATACCTTTTAGCAGCTGGGCCTAAGTATTTCACTTAGACAATTAACATGTAATCTTTTAGATATAAATTTCTGATTTTTAAGGCATTTCTTATACTTTGGTTTCATTATGCTTTAAACTGTTTTTGACATCATTCAGCTTGCAGAATGTTATACTAGCATAAACAGCAGAAGAATGTACTAACAGTTCCATACCCCAAAGATATCCAGATACCATTATTTGCTACCATGCATAAAGGAGGGAGAGAGAAAGGGATAAAAACATCAATGTATTGTTGCCTCCCATGTGCCCTCTACTTGGGACCTAGCTGGCAACCCAGGCATGTGCCCTGACTGGGAATCGCTCTGATGACCCTCTGGTTCACAAACTAACAATCTATTGAGCCACAGCAGACAGGGCTTAAATGGATGTTTTCTTAATTTCCATTTCTTATTTTTATTTTTATTCTATATTTAATTTGTAAAGATGTTCTTTTCAGAATGCTTGGTCTGATACAAGGTAATCTGGTGAAAGTAGTAGTCCTCCAACGTGTAGTGTTTCCAAGTGCAGGAAGTTCCTTCCCAGTCCACATGCCCCAAGATACATTCCATTGATGTATTCAGATGGTCTATTTCCGATTGCCTAATTAGCCACAGGTTTATTTCCATTTACTCTTAGTTCTTTTGCCAGAATGATTGCATTATCAAAAACTCTGATTTATATCTTTCTGCACCTTTAAATAATGTTGAATTTTTAGAAATAGCTACTCATTTTTTAACTAAACTTATTGGAGTGAAACTGGTTAATAAGATTATGTAAGTTTCAAGTGTAAAATTCTGTGATACATCAACTCTATCTTGCACTATACTCATTTGTATGCTTCACTCAATACTTCTGCAGATACTTGGAATCCCAACGAATCTTAAGGCTGTGCGTGTGCTATACAGTTAGCCTCCCTTCCCACAGAACCTGGCAGGATGCTGAATTCCCTCTTTTAAATTATAAAGCAGGTTTAGGTGCCACCATACATACAACTCTTCATGTAGAGCTATCTGTAACTTGCTTAATTTTTAGTTTTGAACAGCTGATTTTGGATACTCACTGTCCTTTTGATTTATTTAGGGTGTTAGAATGATTTCTTATTAATGTTTTATAGCAACTTGTTAAATTATCTCTCAGTTTTGTTTAGGGTTTCTCCTTTCTCCAATGTTTTCTAAGTCCCCTAATCAAATTTCTAATAGCTCCAGGTGTCCTTCTCCACTATATCTATGCTCCCCATACTATAGTCTCTATGTACTCTAGTATACTTCCTACGCTATATTACAGGTAAATATCCTTTGTGAGAATACTGTTTACAGCTATGTGAGTTAGATTTCCCCATGCTACTACTAGTCTATAGGAGTTAGATGATTCTTGGAATTTCCCTTTGATTTTAGCTTATTTCTTAAAAATATCTTTGCTGTTTGTACTTTTTCCATTCTTCTTTAACTGCAACTCTGGTGAAAGGGCAAATACTTTGTCTGGGCTACAGACCCTACTTCAAGGGGAACAGAGAAGAGACAAACATATCCTGTAATGAAGTCAGTGGCTCATTTTAGCATATCTCAATTAGTCTAGAAAAAAACTACTTAACATTTTACTAATGTTTTAACTTGAACAGATTTGCATCTTCAGTAAATATTGTAAGACTGAACGTCAAATCTCATTTTCATTCTTTTACACAGGGAATTTCTATTAGCTTTTAATTCTCCTTTTTTACTTTCCGGTTATGCTTGTTAGGTTGAAGTTTTGCTCTTCAGAGTCTTCAGTGTTCTCAGAGCCTAGGTCCACCTGGTGGAATTGCCATTGGCAGCTGATCAGCCTCAGGCTGCTAAAGAATCCCCGCCTTGATTATCTTATCACTTAGACTTTTTAAATGATTATATTAACCATTTGTTTTCTTTTAAATTGCAGTACATACAGATGCCCCTCAATTTACTATGATGTTATGTCCCAGTAAACCAGTGCTATTTGAAAATAAGTCCAAAATGCATTTAATACACCTAACCTAAGAAGCAAGCTCAGAACATTACATTATCCTACAGTAGAGCAATTATCTTGCTTTCATACCTTCTTCTTACCGGAAGCAGGAGAGATATAGATGGGGGTTTTGGAGACACAATGGGATGTGAAAACGCAAACTCTTTATCCAAAAATGGCTGCAACCAAGTACCCTGTGGAGTTATTTACCCTGAGGATCACGTGGCTGACCAGAAGCTGTGTCTCACTGCCCTGCCCAGCATCACCAGAGGGCATTGTACCAGGTACCACTAGCGGAGCAGAAGATCCAAATTCAAAATGTGAAGTAGGGTTTCTACTGAATGTGTATCACTTTTGCCCTACCATAAAGTGGTGACATTGTTAAGTCAGGAACTTTCTATATTTAAAAGAATATAGGTCTCACCATGACAATATGCTCCTTCAATGATAATTTCTTATACTTTGTATTCAAACTATCAAAAATGTCAACAAATCAATCTCTCGTCCAGTAATTACTAGGCCAGCTTTTAATTCCCTAATGTTTTAAATTGCTGATAAAAGTTTTTTAGATCTTTTTAAAAGCAGTCTTTAGATTCTTCTTACCTTGTACAAAACAAAACAATTTAGATAGGGGTATGGTACAGGCTTCTAGTAATTCATCACATATCAGAATAAAGATTTGTTCTTGTTTTTATATATCTTAAAATTTAGGTAAACATTGCCATGAAAGTTCACTATAAGATATCCAAAATGTTCTATGAAAATTTACTTATCCAAAATAATGAAAGTTCTTCCATTGGATAAACCCCCGGGAGATACAAGTTTTCTTTTACATAACCCCTGCGTGAAGGATAACCCAGACAGAATCATGCTCTGGGCCACAAATACTTATTAGCAATGAGACACTAAGAAGCAGATGTACAGATTATTTCTACAGCTCAGGGGAAGTCTCCTCTGCCCTTAGGCACTATAGCTAACAAGCTGCAGGAAAGGTAAACTATGAGGCAGATGCAAAAATATTTGTCAGCAGGTCTAGCCACAGTTCTTGGCTGACAATAGATTTTCCCCTTCAGAGAGTACTAACATAATAATAAGTATCAAAGCTATAATGAAATTTTTGGTCTGTCCTAGTTGTTACACACTCTTTCAAACCCCCTACCTATCTTGGGTAGTACTCAATGCTCTTTGATGAATTTCAATGACCATAATTGAAATGTAAAGTAATTTTATTTAGGGTATAATTCCTGATTGGAATACTTCAAATGTAAACTAATCTCTCCTAGTGGGTAAATTAAAGATAATTTACATACTTGCATCTGTACATGCATACCATACTATTTATACTAAAATATTTTAAAAGTAAAATACCATATATTCAGGTTTTTAAAAAGGCTTGTACAGAGGTTCATTCATTTATTTATTCATTTTTTCAACAAACAACATGCTGGGAACTATTTTAAGTACTGAGGATACCAATCAACAAAACAATGAAAAGTTTGATTGCTAAAGAAGAGAAAGGCAGTACAATGGGATTTTTAAAAAGGAGTAAATAGTGTCTTTTTAGTAGATGAATCAAAGAAGCCTTAGTGAAAAGGAAATATTTCCACTGTAATAAAAAGAACAGACAAAGTCAAATAGGCTCACAAAAGCCTTATTGTTCAGACTTCAGCTTTATAACTAAAAAGCTTTCTTGGTTCTTCCTTATCTCAACAACAAGCATTCTTCTCGGAAATCTCATTGGTAACCCATGATCCCAGAACTGATGCCTATGAATGTGTTTTTCAGTTTATACTTAATCTGAAATGTTTATCAATAACTTGTCTTTAACTTCTATTCAGGAATTCCAACAGAGCTTAACCTGTATAGAAGTTTTTTCTAAATAATATCTTGACTCAGTTATTTATTTATTTTATTCCATGTTTACATTTATTTATTCAAATCCATTCATGCTTCAGCCACATCTTTTCCAAATGTCTTGATTCAGTTTTGAAGCCCTTGCTAGAGGATGGTAAATTCCACTTCTTTTTTTATTTATTCCTCATCTGAGGATATGTCTTTTAACTTTATTTTAGAGAGAGAGAGGAAGGAAGAGAAAGACAGATGGAAATGGGGGAAGAGAGAGAGGAGCACGGGTGAGAAAGAGAAACATCGATGGTTTGCCTCCCATACATACCTCAACAAGGGACGGAACCTACAACCTTTTTTCCTTGTTCAGGACAAAACTCCTACAAAATGAGCCACCTGGCCAAGGCAATTCCACTTCCTGAGTACCTGATTAAGTTTATACCCCACCATTTCCCTTATTAGGCTCTGGGTCTCTTAGGACCAGGTACAAGAAATAGAAGATAGCCCCCTGCCCTGCAGACTGAACTGCTTCAAATCAGCCAACCCACAGAGAGCCTAGCAAACCTATTACCCCACCCTACCTGCCATGAATGAGCTACCTCCTACTGCTCCAGCTTGCTGTTTTTCAGTCTGGTGTGCACACCCACATGGGTCTGCCCAGCTGCCCTCTCTTATTTTGAGTGGAAATTATCATAGGTCTACCTTTCATTTCAGTTTCAGTGTCAGTGTGCTGTGTTTCACCATGGAAAGAACTTTAAATTAAAAAACAATTGGCACTGTGAGCAGGAGCATTGAATCTTGACTTTTGGACAGCCTTGTGAGGAGATTCCTCTTGGCTTATTCATTGGTTCCAAACCACTGCAGAATTGACTTGGGGCTTGTTTGCTGCTGTGTCTTCCAGACATAACTACACCGGTTTTTATACAAATTTCCTAGGTGTGGGAATATTCAAAACAGCATTAATTGGCTGCACTCCAAAGGCTAGATGCAAGCCAGGTGCCAGCCCCCCTTAGCACCACAGGAGAGGCAGGCCACTGGAGCCACCTATGAGGTTGGCTTTCCTGTGTGCCTCTGGCCACAGCCTGTGCTTTCTAGGGGCCTATTCCAGGGACTCTTGATTCCTTAGCAGAGCTTCTTTGTTCGGAACAGAATTCTGGTTTGCCTGCCTGATTCAGGGGGTCCCTGTGGAAGTGGGGTTGTTTGTGCTCCTCCAGGTTAGGGAAATTATGTTCTGGTCCCCTTACCATGTGGCTCAGATGGGGATAGCAGTCAGTCTTCTTTGCCGCCGCATATTTCGCTGCTGTCACCAGTGATCATCAAGCTCCCCAGCACTCAGAGATGCACGTTGCACCCTTGCTGGCCAGTAATCCAACGTTTAATCCAAGGAGAGCAAGAGGACTAATGTCTCATCCTGGTACCCTTCGCTTAAGATCATTTTCCAAAATTACCTACTTGTTTAAATTATGTAGGACCACCTAGCCCGTGTGCTTGGGCTTAGTAAGCACTCCCACCTATCATCATGCAGAGGGAGTCATACTTCCAACCAGGGGGCTCACTGGACTGACCCAAGGAGAGGTGGCTATAGGTCTCTAAGTATAAATCCAATCCCTGGGATGTGGCCTGGTAAGCAAATTTGCTGTCAGTGAGACAATTCCAGTGATCGGGATGTCTCCAGTAGCGACTGGGCTGACTTTTCTTTCCCATGTTAACAGTTGATGCTATGGAAGGAAGAGGGTGAATGGATGATATAGCAGGGAAGAGGACCTTATGTCCAGAATTCCTTTTAAATTATTCATTATATACTTTCTAGCTGAGAATCAAAACTTTATACACATTTTAGAGTCTTTTTCATATTGATGCAAATATGTGGGGGCTACTTGGCCAAATACCATGTTTGAATTGCCCAATGATAGAAGCTAAGGTAGAAAACATCAAATTCATGTCTCAGTGATATGGTAAATCACTGAAACTAATGGTTAGAAAGTAAAAATTTGCAAATTTCCCCAAATATTATTTGGCATATCTGACAATGTTTATAAACCGCACGGCTAGAGTTTAGCGGTGGCTGGTATGACTCAATGGATTGAATGTGGCCCTATAAACCAAAGGGTCACCAGTTAGATTCCCAGTCAAGGCACATGCCTAGGTTGCCAGCCAGGTATCCAGTAGGGGGCGCTCAAAAGGCAACCACACATTGAAATTTCTCTCCCTCTCTTTCTCCTTCCCTTCCCCTTTCTCTAAAAATAAATAAATAAAATCTTTAAAAAAAAGAAACCTCTAGAGTTTAGTGAGAGGAAATTTATTAAAAATCTGATAAGGTAATGCAAATAATGGTATTTGCATTACCATCACACCACAAAGCTTATGAAGGCATTAACATAATTCTCAAGCAAACAAACAAAAAAAAAGATACCTGAAAACACAAAGTAAGCTAGTGAAAATTTTCTCTTTCCAGGATTGACACTCTGCTCAAGGTACATCTCGGATAGCACTTTGGAATGTAACAGTAAAAGTTATGCCAATGAGAGTAGAAATCAGAGAACTGGAAGGCACCAGAGATGAGTCTTTGTATTTTCCAGTTTCCTGTTTCCCTAGTCAGTGTTTGCCGTACCTGCTAGCAATCTCCATGTCTGTACCTAATGTTTTTTCAAAACTCTTGGGAATTTTTTAAACAAACCTCTTTAACTATTGATGACTGCCTCATGATAAGCTAGGCCCAGCCCCTCCTTTGTGACTTGCACACTCCTCAATTGAATTCTGCTCTTTCATACACCCTTCCTTTGGCACCAATTCCTATATTTTCATCTGGAGATACCATCCTTGCTCCTTCAGTGCATTGGCTCAGATGGGTTTCCCCTTGCACATAGGTATCCTACAAAAGAAAATAATGACGTAGGGTATAATAAGGTGTCCATATGGCACACAGTTCTGAGTCACACCTGTTGTTTTTGTTGTATTATACTTAGTGCTGTTGTACTCGAAAGCATCCTTGTTTGGGTATACTACACATTCAACATAATCCAGAAATATTGTGCTGGCCAAAAAGTCTGCATGTTTTTTTTTCTGTAAAATAAAAGATACATTTTTCATTTTCACCAATAATTGTATTTATTTAGATATTTTGAGTATGTTGGCTATCTTCCATGTGGTATAATGTTGTTTGTTCTCAATTAATGTCTAGTTTGATTGTTATCAACTTCAACTGGTCTGCTGGACCGTGGAGTTTTGTCCAGTGTGGAATCTCCAGCACGAAATTTATCAAACCACTTTTGATAGGTTCAGTCAGTCACAGCACCTTCTCCATATACTGTATATATATATTTTTTTGCATTTCAATTGCATTTTTACCCTTCTTGGAATAATAATGCATAATATGCCAAAAACATTGAGTATTTTCTTCCATCTTCAATATTAAAATGGCTACACAAAAATTCACTAATTTCAATTTTTTATGCACCGTAATATGATAGTTGTCACAATACAATCTATCAAAATTATATCAAATGAAGTTAAGGACAACTAAGCACTACTAGAGCCATCTTATGGAAAACCAAAAAAAAACTATTTTGCCAACCGAATATATTCTATCTCCCTTGTCACAGCAATTGGTTCAGTCACAGTTGAAGCCATTGAGATATTAGATGTTCGCTGGGAATGCCAAAGAGACACCAGACTCGAAGCTGAGAGGGTTTAATGTGGATAGGTAGCAGCAGGGGTGCCTGTGCCCATTTACCAGATCCAGGGGCCAACACGTTTCCCCCTCAGCCTTTGGACCATGACTTTTTTGCCACTTGCCACCAGAATAGTCTTCATTGATCCAAATGAAATCCTCAATACTTGGAAGTAATACTTCTCTGAACTGAAATATGCAGAACACTTGCTAGACATCATACTCCTTTCTGAATGTGCCTTCTCACGGTGTTCAGCTGGTGTTTCACTCCAGGGTTCTCCCGGGGCCCTTCTGAATACATCACATCTCAACAGTATTGAAGTGTCAACTAAGGACACAAGAGTATTTGTTTTGTCCTTCTCTAAATTTTTGCTATAGTCCTAAGAACCTTCCTGTTTGTCTGAAATTGTATACAACTGTTAAAGTGCTTCCTTTTTTGAACTTTGCCAGTGAATAAAAACACTGTTATTTTTAGTAGAAAGTAAATATATTCACCTAGAAACCAAACATGAAGCAACAGACAGCTTCTGCATCTATGATTATCTGTGATGCAAATCAATTCATGTAACTTAATCATACATTTAGCTTATAGATTGTTTGAGATAAATACATATTTTAACAATTATTATAGTATGGATTTCTCAATGAATATTTTATCTAAGTAAAGATTAAAAGAATTACAAAGATTAAAAGAATTACCAATGAGCAATATCTAAATCAAAAGGATAAAAATCAGCAGAGTTTTTTTTTTTTAATAAAAGCTTTTTATTTAATTTACACATCATTGAATTACTAAAGCACAGATGGGAAAAGTTGACCTTATATTTTTAAACGAATACATTTTTATTGTATGTTTTGACATGCAATAAAATTGTTGTCCATCAACAGTGGATTTCTTTTGTTTTAATATTGCAAGGCTAACGTTTAAAAAGGTTATCCTACATGTGGAAAAATAAAACTAGGATTCATGTAGAAAGGTTACTGAAAAATCAGATGTTTGTCTCAATTTGTTGGAATTTTTAAAGGTTGAAAAAGAACTGCAAATATGCAATGTAGAAGCTGGACGGACATAAGTCAGAGGACAGATAACAGGCATGTGCTAATTTGGTAGAGAATTCCACTAGTTTATTGTAAGGACCCTTTCATCTTTGAGTTTATATGAATGCACAAATGTGTGAGTTGAATTCTCCTTGCAATTACATTGTGTAATTGCCAGAAGCAGCATGTGAAATTCCATACTGATAAGTTATGAGGGGATTCCCCAGAATAAATCAGCTTTAATTCTGTGGACATGCATATTCACAATTTTAAATTGTAATACAGGTAATAATTTTAATAAATATGTTTATTAGTCATGTACATTTAGTAAATATGTTTGTATTAAAATGAATGCAACAATGTATAGCAATTTCTTGAGAAATTCTATTAATATTATAGTTGAAAATGAATTGGAGTTTCTACAGTTAAGTATTAAATATAGATGTGTTTGCAAATATAACTTGACAAAATTCATTAATGACAGTGAAAACTTGACCAATGTGAAGGTGTAATATTAAGACACTGAGTATCAAAATACCCTGAGGTAAAGACTCCCAATTAAATACAGTAGTTGTGTTAGGGGGTTAATTTCTGATGGGTTGGGTAGAAAATGAAACAGTGTGAGCAAAAACCATTTTATAGATGTGTATCTATAAGTCTGCATTAACTACTGGAGCACCTGACTCAGATAGCTGAGCAATGAATATTTTTTTACTATAAGAACAAGTCTGTATTTTTCTTTTGAATGCCACTTAAAATCTACAGAAGTACATTTTTGATTAATAAGTTCATCAAACTGAAAAGGAGCTTGCTACAGATTAGTTACTTTTAAGTGAACCATTTATATTACCCTGTAGCACAGCTGGCAAACACAAGGCCTGCAGCCTGAATCCGGCCCCTACCTTGTTTTATCCAGCCCGGTACCTTGTTTCTGCCCAGCAACAGTGCAGAGCTCCCTGCCCCTAGTTAAGGAGTGGTTACATTTATACAGCCCTAAAATTACGTTTGGCCCTTTGAAGGCAACCGGGAGGCTGATGTGACCCCAGTGAAAATGAGTTTGACACCCGTGCACTATAGGATATTGTGCGTGTGTGTTTGTGTGATGGTAACTGTGGAGACAAATGTGGAGTTCTATATTAACACATACATATTTCTGTCTCCCAACATTGACTTATATTTTGAACTCTTTTGGTTCATAATAAAGAATCTCTCTCTCCCTCTCTCTCTCTCACTGGTGAGTTCACTCTCCCCTCGCTGTTTGTAGAGCATATCTTGGGTTCTCCCAACAGACATGCCATGCATTCTCCGACATAATAACACCACTACTGTGTAAGATTCTTTACAAAATCGTCCAGTTCTGAGTACCTGAGAAAAACTCACCAGTACTCAAGACACCATAGGTTCTATCCATACAAGACATGTATTATCACCGTTCTGAAGAGAATTGTTCATGGTTTGTCATCAAATTGCCTGCAATTTCCTTTCCTCCATAATTTCAATAGTAATTTTTATTACGTATTTATACTAACGTTTAAATAAACATCAGAAGTGATAGTTTTCCGCTGTTCTAAAAATAGCATAAAATGAGTATTTTGGATATAATATCATTTTTAAAAAGAATACTTCCAGTTAAGGACAACATACCTGCTACAAGTTGAACTTCAGCAATTCTGAAAAAGCATTAATATCTTGACTTTCAGAAAGTGCTTTAAGATTGTATTTTAGTAATTAATCCTATATACAGAACCAATTTCACTGTCAAATTTTAACAAATGAAAATATATTACGTATTAAATAATTTCCTAAAAAAGAACATTTGCAAGGATGCTTTAATCATTATTTATTCAAAATGTTTTTGCTTATTTTTAATTTTTATTTTTTACTTCTTTGCTTTTTGTTGAATTTATTGGGGTGACACTGGTTAATGCAAGTACACAGATTTCAGGTGCACAATTCTAAAACACACCACCAGTACTCACTGCATTGTGTGTTCACCACCCCAAGTCAAATCTCCCTGCATCACAATCTATCCTCCTCCATTTCCCTCTGTGCCCCAGCCCCTGGCAATCACAGACTGTTGTCTGTGTCCATAAGCTTTTTCTCTCTCTTTTTATATTTGCTCAATCTCTTCATCCACCCCCAGTCTGCTCCTCCCCACACCAGTCTGCTCTCTATCTATGTCTGTCCTTTATTTTGCTTATTTCATTTTGTTCATTAGCTTTCACATATGAGTGAAATCATGGTATTTATGTTTCTCTAACTGGCTTATTTTACCTAGAATAATGTTCTGCAGGTCAATCTATGCTGTCCCAAAAGGTAAGAGTTCCTTCGTTTTTTACAGCTGAGTAGTAGTCCATTGTGTAAATGTACCCAGCTTTTTTTATCCACTCATCTACTGACGGACCCTTGGGCCACTTCCAAATCTTGACTATTGTAAATAACAATGCAGTGAGCATAGAGGAGTGTGTATATTCTTTCAATTCAGTGTTTCAGGTTTCTTGGGATATATTCCCACAAGTGCAATTTCTGGTTTATAAGACAGTTCCCTTCTCAAGTTTTTGAGGTAACTCCATATTATTTTCCACAGTGGCTGCACCAGTCTGCATTCCCACCAACAGTGCACTAGGGTTCCCTTTCTCCACATCCTCATCAGCACTTGTTGTTTGTTGATTGCTTGATGCAGCCATTCTGTCAGGTGTGAGGTGATATCTCATTCTAGTTTTAGTTTGCATCTCTCTGATGATCGGTGACATTGAGCATCTTTTCACATTCCTATTGGCCATCTGTATGTGCTCTTTGGAGAAGTGTTTATGCAGGTCCTTTGCCCACATTTTAATTTGATTGGTTTTCTTTTGTTGTTGTTAAGTTGTATAAGTTCTTGATAAATTTTTAATTGAACACCTTATCCGATATACTATTAATGAATATGTTCTCCCATTTGTTGGGGTGTCTTTTCATTTTACTGTGCAAAAACTTTTTAGCTTGAATGAGTTTTGTTTATTTTTTCTTTTGTTTTCCTTGCCTGAGTATATCAGAAAAAATATTGCTGTGATAAATGTTCATGATTTTACTTCCCATGTTTCCTTGTGGGATTTTTTGTGGTTTTGAGTCTAGCATTCATGTGTCTTTACTCCATTTTGAGTTTATTATTGTGTATGGTATAAGAACTTAGTCTAGTCTTTCTTTTTCACTTTCTTTCTGTCTCTCTCTCTTTCTTTCTTTCTCTTTCTTTCTTTCATGTATCTGTCTAATTTTCCCAACACAATTTAATGGATGGTGTCAGTCAGCTGAAAAATTCATGGCCATATCTCTGTCACCCAGATGAGAATTTGCTAATAGTTTAAAGATAGTCCTTTAATTTATAAGTTGGAGGGAAAAAAGTAAAACAAATAATACTATTCCTGGATGAGCTATTCATTTAAACATAGAATGGAATTAAATCTGGCAATTATAAGGAAAAAAGAAATCTTGCAACTGACACAGAGAATATTTAATTTATTTATGCAACTGGAATAAGAAATGAAGAGATAAAATTAGAGAATCTTAGGCTTTTTCATTGCTAACATTTCCTTTTCTAAAAGTATTTTAAATTGATATAGAAAATTGGAAGCATAAATTATGAAGATATTCTAGATTTTAAGTCTAAAATAATTTCCATATATGTGAACACATTTAAAAATAGTATGATTAAAGCTATGAAAGAAATATTTTATATTTTTTCATATTCTATAAATTGTCACATCTGTGATTAAAATTGTTTGCTAAAATCATCAAATGATATACTGCAAAACTGTCTATACTGCTTTTATTTTAACTCCAATGTAAAGCATAAATAATATTATACATTTATCTACTTTTACTTTAATTTTTTATTACTCTTTTAAAAACTGGAAGAAGAATAAATGAAAGTTCAAAGAATTAACAGCATTCCATGTGTCTAACTGCGGTCATTTCTCACAACGGGAGCTGCCATTGTTTCTTCTAATATCATATATATATATTTCATTTGTATTTACAATTTAGAAAAGTAATATCACACAGTATATTATCTTTTATACCTGGCTTCTGTTACTTAACATTATAATTTTTTAGATTCTTCTATATTTTTGCTTGTAGTATTAATTTGTTCTTTCTCCTTGCTGACCAGGTTTGCTTTCTGTGACTAAACTATAAGTTATTCAGCCTTTCTGTTGTTGATGAACATTGATTAATTCTTATTCCTTGGCTATTAAAATATTGTTGGTATATGCATATTTGTGCATTTCCCTCAGGAAACATATTTTTATCTTTTTGACAGGAATATACTTAGAAGTGTAACTACTGTGCTAATTAATAAACTTATGTCAAGTAGATAAGCAAGTAGATAAAACTGTGATTTTCACCAATTTTAACTTTCACCAGCAGTAACTGAGAATTCTATGTTACACATCCTCATTAACATTTAGTTTTATCTGTCTTTCAGTTCTATCCTTAATTGTGAAGCTATTCTAAATATTTTCCTTTAAAATATTTTAAAACTTTTTTTGGAAAAAAAAATTGTCACCTCTTGAGTTCTTTGTACATATTAGTTTCTTTTCTTTTTGTGAAGACAATTTTAGATAGATAAGATGGAATGATAGATACGTAGACAAATAGGTCATACGTAGAGAATTGAATTTGTCATTGTCTTAAGAAATAAGGAAGAAAAAAGAAACACAGGAAGGATCATTCAAGAATGGTTTTAATTTCTACTCAAGAATATTGTCAAGGAATATATTTTATAGCATACTGAGCTTTTTATGACTTTTGGATTTTGATGAGGTTTCCTTGTGTGTTGTAGAGAAAGTAAGACTATTTCAAAATCATTATAGTTATTATGTACTTTTATTATGATAATATTCTACATTCCATATTTATTTTGTGAGGTGACATTTACTTTTCAAAATGTTGCAATCCTAACAAATAATTAAAACTAAACTGAAACCATTTTTTTAACAAGTGGGAAATCCTAGTAATAGGATTCAAAAGGAATCACTTAATTTTGTAAAGATATTGAAGGACAACATACCCATATTAAATATCAAATATTTTTAAATGAATATTAATAAGTTCTTATGTTTTAAATTTAGTGTTCTGCATTTTCAATAATTGGTGTATTTTATAAGCTAATGCATGACACTTTAGTAGAAAAAATTTCAAAAGATAAAAATCATACATCAAAACTTCTTTATGTTCCATGAACTTGAAAAACTAAAAAGATTGCAGTCATCTGGCTTACCAGAAATGCTCCTAAATATTGAGATTGAATTCCCTTGGAAATAGATGCAATCAATTTTCATTTGATACATTCAGCTACTCAATGAGATTAGATGTTAAGATTTATAGTATAACTTGCAAAAATTACAGCTCTCTTGCAAGGGTGAAGACATGGAAGAAGTTGGCAATATATTTCCCATACTTGGTGTTCAGCTTTTAAGTGGATACATAAACCAGTAGTGATCTGATCAGGAGGGAAGTAGGGAGACATTTCAATTTGAAAGGTAGCTGTAATGATCTGAAATAGTGTTCTTGTACTTCACTTGGATTCTTCTAAAGCTTTAGAAGTGAAAATCTAAAAATGAATCACATTAAGGGCAGTGAATTCCTCCATCGGAAACTGCAGCTCATTTCTACTATATGACCGCAGGGACACCATTTACAGCTTGTTTACAATAGCCCTGGTCTTGTGGAATGGAACCACTTTGATGTTATTTAGGAAACAGTTATTGGTAAATAGAGAGAGAGTAAAAATAATAGTTAACTACATATATGTGTATGTCTTAAAAAAGAAATTAAACATTAACTTAAAATAAAAACATTAAAACATTGAATATAAAATTTAATCCAAGCATTTCTTTCTATAGGCTACATTGCTAAAATTAGACTATGGAATTTCTAAACCTAAACCAATGCTTATCTTTTATTATACAGTATTAACAGTCACTCCATATAATCTTGATGTCATAAGAATAGATCAATATAAATTATTACTTCCTGCTCATATTAAAATAGAATCCCTCTCCATCTTCTCACCTCCTCCCTCTTCAATGATGATGTGCTGCTATATTATATATCTGATTTCCAAAATAACTTAATTTCCCTCTCTACTTAACTAACAGTTAAGGTCACAATTGATTAAACTGAGTCTACAAAAATATGTATGTTTACTGAAAGCTCCAACTAAAGGTCAATGGGAAAATTAAAGTTAGACTCTTTAATAAGGTAAATATTAACATTTTAATGCAATGAAAAGAGGCTGTAATATTCTCACTATTTCTTATTCCATGTTGTAGCTTTTAGTTAAGGCTATTCACTCAACTGATAATGAGGATCGTTTGATACAGAAAAAGGAAAATACACCCACTTTCAAACAAAAATGTATTTCATGCCAACATTATAACAACTCTTATAGTTGTTATTTTGTCATCATAATTATCAGCAGCAATGTTTAATTACATGGTATTAACTCTTTCAAACTCTTCTAAATATTCAAACTGTCTTAAATGTTATAATCATTACAACAATATTTTGAGATCAGTGCTGTTATTTTTCCTACCTGTGGAAAGAGTAAGTGAAACTTAAAATAAGCCACTCACTAAAAATTCTATAAAAGTGATGAGCTATGTTGTGAAAAGGCCATAAGAAATGCCCTTTTCAGGTGCCCTTTCAATAAGAATTTAAGAATCCTGTGTATTATCTTTTTCTGCTTATTTTAAAAAATCAGGTAGGCAGATAATCTGATTTGGGTATTCTGTGTTTAATGAAGACAGAAATAGTAAGTTCTTTCTTCCCAGACATAGTTTTGTAATAGGTACTTTATAAAATAGTTCCACTATGCATTGTTAGTATTTTACCTTTTATATAGATCAGCAAACTGAGGTTTGAGAGTTTGAATAGTTCCCCAAAATATATTTAAATTAATAGCAGATAAAGGAATGAGGCATAGGCCTTTTCAGTCCTAAAATGATAAGCTCATTCCATTATCCTAATTCTTATCCCCACAATTTTACATCATAAAGTGATTACATGCTATACTTACTTAAAATTGTTGTCAGGCATCAAAATTTCTCCCAAGACACTGAGTAGCTTTAATAGTTCGAATGCATGGCTTGTGCTCCAAATGAACATACCCAGTGTAATTGTGGTTTGCAGCCCTGCTCACCTTCTCATCAGTGGCTGGTGCTGCAGGTCAGCCATTGCCTAGAATGCTCTGCTTTCCTGCTCTCCGTAGAGCTTGCTGCTGTTTCTTTCCAACATCCTGACCACAACTCAAGCTTCTTTATTAGCTCTTTAGAGGGTACCATTTCCGTAGATTTGGTCATCAGAGCGGTTTAAGTTACCAAGTATTTAGAGACATGGAATCCATTTTATTTTTATACAAAATTTTGAAATGTATCTGACTTACTATTTATGTTAATAATTTAATTAAGAATAAAATCATTCTTTTATTTTAAAACTTCAAGTACCTGGCTCACTTATCAGGCAGCTATGTCATCTTCAAGTGATGTGAACATATACTGATGGACAGGCCTACTATTGATATTGAAATATAAGACTTACTTGGGAAAACATTAATCAGATGTCACTCTTTATGGAAATGTCACTTGTGAGGGACTGTGAGTCATACAATTTCAATATGGGTAATAAAGTAGTCCAGAGAGGAAATCCAGTGCCCCTTACCTGAAAGCTTTGTACATAAACTGAAAGTGATTCTTTGTGAAATGTATATATTAACAAATGATCCTCCCTCTGCCAGAGGTGCACAGCCTCTTTTGAATCCAAGTGCACTATAAAAGTATTAAAGTCATCTTTGAAAGCATGTATCATCCAAATGTGCTTCAATTCCATCATCAGTGTGTGCTCTATTGTCTGCTTAACAGAAATTTTAGAGAAATGTGAGGAAAACGCAGGTCAGTATCAACCAATAAAAAGGCAAACATCATATAAATTAAAAGTTAGATTACCTAAAGTGAAGTGAATGGCTCCAAACTTTCCGTTAAAAAAATACCACAAAGAATAAGGAGCTCAGTGTTGGGGTAAATGAGCACAAGAGAAGGATTTGTTAAACAAACACAAAAAACAGTGATGACGTTTAAGAGACAGACACCATAGGTTATAAACCGACCGAACTGTTACTCTAATTGTACTCAAAACCCTGAAGGACTTTACGAAATAGTGGCTCATCTCCAAAACAGACAACTTCAATAGATAATACAGTGACCCAAGACAACCGAGAATAGTGAGGCTGCTATTTTTGGTGTCTTCCAACTGCCTCAGAAACCCACACCGCATTGCTTCCATGGGCAATTTCATCTGGGTCGATTAGGTGGCCAGAACTGATTCAGGGAGGCATTGAACTGATTTCTTCCACCTCAAAGGCTCAGAAAAGCTTGTAGGAGTCTGTACATAAAGAACAAGTCTATCTTTATAAACAAAACACAATCGAAAAATGGAAGTACTATATAAATATTTATTAATTGTTATTTGTCTTATAGATTATAGTTAAGACATCTTAAGTGAGCCTCACACCATTTAGAAAAGAAACCATTGCATTATCAAATGTCTGCTACTTACCCTTGCTTTTTGTCTTCTTCTAAACCAAATTTTACATGTTGACAAAAAATAGTAAGTACTACAGAGAGTAATGAAAGGCCTAAATTAGAAATTTTAAAATTATGCTCATTGATCTAAGATGAATTAATATAAACATGAATGGAAATGCTACTTATTTATACTTATCTGATATTTTTCAAATATATATGCACTTGAGAGATAAGTAGACATTGTTACATAGAGATTGTGGAAAGCTGGTAGTAGGAACAAAAGTGAGTTAAATTTCATAGTAAATTTCATTTATAGAATTTCTTTCTGACTCTATATAACCTACCATTAGCAACCTACCATTAGCAAGTTTTTCCTGCATCTTCCAGTATAATTATCTTGTCAGGTTTCAAAATCCAAAGCTGACATGCTAGTATTTGCAAGGAATTATTTGCAAGTATGTCACATTTTACCCAATACCACTGAAAATCAAATCAGTCAAATCAAAAAAGGAAGTGACATGTCGATATATTGAAACATTTGCCCTCTTTTTGCTGTCCTTAATATGCTATGCTGAATGAAATGTGGGAATTAGAAGTGTAACGAGTTAGTATAGTAGAAGAGGGAAACCTAGACACGGGTTTTGAGAGAAGTGAAGTAGTTATACAGATAGAGGTTTAACAGAACCTGGACAGGACTTCATGAGTTCCTCTGGGAAACTGGCTGAAAGGGCAATGTAGACTCATATGGTGAAGGCAAACACTGGTGTGTGTGTGTGCGCGTGTGCGTGCGTGTGTGTGTGTGTGTGTGTGTGGTGGGGAGTGTTTGGGAGTCTTGGGAAAGACCAACGGACAATATAACATGCACATCTTTTGGGAATAGTTGAAGGTACAGTTCAATGGAATTGAGGATTGTGAAATGTCTAATTTTCTAAACTAGAGTCTAGTGGTCTAGAGGTCTAGAATTCAGGCTAGACCTCTAAGAGGCTATCTTTACAGGATAGAGTAAGACTATCAGATATAGGGTTACAAAACAGGGTTTAGTCTACAGTGTGAAATTGGGAGCTCTGTGAGTTGCTATAGTGGGCCATAGGCCATTATGAAACCATATGATAGTAATTCTGTATTACAGAAAAATAGAGTATGATCTTCATCTTTATATACAGAGGGATGAGGTCAGAGAGTATGCATGCATGATCTTAATTGAAAACCCAGCATACAGTAAAAATTTTTACTCAGATACCAAAAAATTTTAACATAATTGTAATATATTATTGATAAAACAAGAAAACAAAAATACATTTCAATTATAATACAGTGACTAAAGCATATATATGTGCATATATGTGAAAGAAGAGCAACTGTATCAACATATCAACAATTTAGAAATGCTATATATATATTTATAGGAACTATATAATTATATATATATAAATTCTCATATATGTATATATTTGTATATACCAGGTTTGTCCAGAAAGTATTCAGCCATGCAATATGAAAAATAGAGACATTTATTGATGGAGATAAAAGATACAAAAAACCTTGTACATAGGTCAATGTTTCCTCAGTCCCCCCTCAAAGTAGCACCCTGGAACCTCACACAGTTCTCCCAATCACCATCAGCTGCCCTGTCATATTTTTGTGAATCTCATCCACAGTCTAAAAATCTCTTCCCTTTCAAAGGTGATTTTAGTTTTGGGAAAAGCCAGAAGTCACGGGGCACCAAATCTGGGCTGTAGGGAGGCTGAGTCACCTGGGTGATTTGATGTTTCACCAAAAAACTGCAAGAGACATTTTGCATGAGCAGGTACATTGTTGTGATGAGGCTGCCAATCACCAGTTGCCTGCAGTTGCAGCCTTTTGAAACACCTGAATACTTTTCATGCAGGAATGTTCAAGATTAAAGCAAAATTGTAATGCAGATTCATTGCACTACTCATTCAGTGATTTTGAATGTGATGGCCACACAGTACACAGGATCACTCAATGGTTCTACCCTCCCCACTGACTAGTACAGTGAAGTCATCATTGCTCATGCATGTGCATTCCAGTCCACTCTCCTTGGCTTCCAGGTGACATGATGTTTCAAAAACCATTCTCATTATTCTAACAATGGCTAGAATCTTTCATATATATATAGATTAGATATAGATATATGTATAGATAAAATAGATGTAGATATTGAAGTATAGATAAAGATATTTGTATATATATAAAATAAATATGAATGTGCTTTAATTCTATGTAAAACTTATCAACTGAGGAAAATATAAAAGAAAAAAACCCTGATGGCTGTTTTGCATCACCTTGTTTTATTTTTTCTTTTAGTAAAGAAAATAAGATGGAGATTTAGAAATGGATGTGTGCAAAAACATATTTCTTCTCTGCAAATACTGAATACAGTGCATGTTGTTTCTCTTTGAAGAGTAAGGGGTAATTGTTACATTCTTCTTCAATAGTAAATTAAGTTCACATTGCCATTCAAAGTTGCAGAAACACAAGGATCCTCCATAAGTCATCCTGAAATAAAAGAACAAGAGGACATTGTGAGCTAAGGTTATATGTTACGGGCAATAGAAGGGGCTAAACTTAATTTGAAATAAAGCTCAGTGGAAATACTCAATATTAAATGTTCACATTCTTGAAGTCTGGCTTAATTTACTTATACAGAATCATTATATTTTTATTGTGTAATGTCACGCTTGTCTTATTTTTGTATACATTGTTAGCACACAGTGATCAATTACAGCTCATACAGTGACTTTCAGTTAGCTGTAATTGATAAGATTTCTCAAAACAAAAATGAGAATTTTTTCTTTATTTAGAAAATATCTGTACTTTTCTTTAGGTATATAGATTTTTAGAGAGAAAAAAGAGCTATATAATGCATACTCAGAACCTCTAAGGCAATAATTATTTTAGAATAAAAATAACTTCCATTAATTCAAACACCTTAATAGTGCATACTTTAAAACTAGATCTCTACATTAAGAGACTTGTAGGGTTTCTGAATTTTCTTTGTCAGTATGCTTCTGAAAATTTCCATATATGACAGAGAATATTACAATTTGTGTTCTATTCTATACTTGAAACTACATTCATTTAGAATAACCTTCAGTAAATATCAAGGAAAACCATTGCTCATTTGCCAAAAAGTTGCAATTATTTTATTTGTGTACCTAATTCTGATGTTTAAATGACATTGACAATGATGTTGCAAATAATTTCTTAATACAATGGGTTAAAATAATTTCCTATGACTCAATCAAGGAAAAAGAAGATGGATGTTAATATTTAAAAACATACAAATATGTTTCATTCTAATATGAGAACAAAGGTTTCATGATTATTATCAACTTCTGACAAATATATTCCAAATATTATTGCCTGCAATTATGGTGGCAGTACATGACTTAAAAACAACCCCCAACTGTAAACTTATACATGTACATACATAATTTGAAGGGGCGATGGACATTCAGTTCAGGATTTATTTTTTATCTTGATTTGGTTCATAATTATATGGATTTGGTTCAACTATATGGGCAAATATACTGTGTCGTTTTTACCCACTCACCTACTGAAGGACACTTGGGGGGCTGCTTCCAAATCTTGGCTATGGTAAATAATGCTGCATTCAACACAGTGGTGTGTGTATTCTTTCAAGTTAGTGTTCTGTGTTACTCCAGATGTACTCCCAGAAGTAGAATCCCTGGGCCATACAGCAGATCTATTTTTACTTATTTGAAGAAACTCCATGTAGCTTTCCACAGTATTCTCACCAATCAGAATTCCCACCAGCAGTGTGGGAGAGTCCCTTTTCTCTATATCCTCTCGAACACATGTCGTTTGTTTATTGATTGATTGTTGATTTATTGATGGTAACCATTTTGGCAGGTGTGAGGTGATACTTCTCTGTAGTGTTAGTTGTCTCTCTCTTAAGATTAGTGATGTTGAGCTTTGTCCATATGTCTATTAGTCATTTGTATGTCTTCTTTGGAGAAGTGTCTATTCACATCTGTTTTTTAATTGGGTACATTTACACAATGGAATACTACGAGGCTATAAAAAAATAAGGAACTCTTACCCTTTGCAACAGCATGAGTGGACGTGGAGAACATTATGCAAAGTGAAATAAGCCAGTCAGAGAAAGACAAATACCATATGATCTGACTCATATGTGGAATCTAATGAGCAAAGTAAACTAATGGTACAAAATAAAACCAGAGGCATGGTTACATGGAACAGACTGATAGATCTCAGGAGGATGGGGAGTGGGCTGGAAGAGATTTGTCAAAGAAAATATACACACATATGCACAGCCCATGGACACAGACACCAGTGTGGTGAAGGCTGGGTTGGGTGGGGCTGGGAAGTGGGGGGCAAAACAGGGGACATCTGTAATAACCTGTAACAATGTCAACAACAAAAATATATGAGCAATGCCACTGAGTTATCACAACCTCAGTCAGCATACATAGCACAAATCAAAATTGTTCAAGTGTCAGGGAAAGTATAGAAATTTAAAGCAGCCCTTTTGAGGCAAAATTGCACTGTGTTCATGCAAGTATGATGTGCAGTCAACAACCACCTGCTAAATTGTAAATTTGGGGGGGCAGGCAATCTGCCCCAGGAGTTCTCTTTAGAATAATTCCTGTTTTATTCCTCTAGCTTCTAAGTTGGGGCCTTGAAACGCTGTTATTATCAGGTAATGAAAAGTGCTAAATTTTTGCTGTGCATTTTTCTGTCTTAACCCTATCTGTAGCTCATGCCCTCCTCAATTAGAGATAATGTATTTTTAGAAAATGTACATGACTTCCTGTCCTTGTCTATGCATTTTCCTCCAAAATCTAAATATGAAATTAATTTTACTCATCATTTTCTAACTGTAGGCTTCTGTAGGCTATTTTGCCTTTCTATGCTATATGATTTATTCTCTTCATTTGCAAAATGGTGATAATAATAGTGATTATACTATGTTAATATTTCATAGTGCTTACCCTATACTGCTTCTCATTCAAGTCAATTTTCACATGTTAATTTATTTATTCAACATAGCAACCTTATCAGAAATAGACAGGAGAAAACAGACAGAAAGTTTTAGTAATGCAAGTTTCCATAAGAAGAAAATAGTAAATCTAAATAATTCCTCTAAAATATGCCTTGCCCTTAGCCAAAATTACACTCCCCTCATAAGATTTTAAAAGAATAAATATATAAATCTTGTTTAACTTGTTTACGCAGAAGCAATATTTTTATTGTGTAGTGTAATTGTTGCCTTATTTGTATATACATTGTTAGGACATGGTGATTAATAATAGTTCATGCGCTGACTTTCAGTTAGCTGCAGTTGATAGGATTTCTCAAAAGAAAAAATGAGAATATATTTTCTTGATTTAGAAATAGCTATACTTCTCTTTACATATCTATATTTGAAAAAAGAAGAAAGCTATAAATGAATACCCAGAAAATATAAGGAAAGATTATGTTAGAATAAAAATAACTTTCTTTTTTTGGTTTATTTTATTTTATTTTATTTTATTTTACTGTTGTTCAATTACAGTTGTCTCAATTTTCCCCCCATTGCTTTCCTCTGCCCCACCCCCATTCCCTCAGTCAATCCCCACCCTGTTGTCCATTACATGGGTCCTTTATACATGTTTCTTGACTAGACCCTTCTCTTTCTTTCTCCCCGTTAGCTCCCTCCCACTTCCCCTCTGAATTCAAACACTAAAAGTTAATACTATTACAAGGTCAGTACTACCTATATGAAGGTAAGGTCGGGGAAATGGAAGTCTGATTGTAATAAGCTGAAGTTGTGAATTGGTGATTTCTGGGCTAAACTTTGAAAGAGAGTAATAAAGTGAAAAAATATTTCAAAGCACCTCATATGTACATAATCTAGACACCAACAACAGTGTGGTGATAGCCAGAAGGAGAGGGGAAAGGGGCCTCTGTGGGGGTGAACAAAGAGGGTGGAGGGAACTGGGGACATCTGCAATAGTGTCAACAATAAAAAAAAAAGTTTAAAAAGGAAGTAAATATTTATCATCAGATGGTTTTATAATTATCATCACCATTAGCATCATTTCCTAGATTGAAGCTCTTATTGCTTAGTTTTTTGTTTAATATGTAGCCATTTGTCCTCAAAATACTGATAAACCATAGACAAACTTTTAAAACACAAATATTGAAAGAAACAATGGTTCCAAAGTATTACTATGGATTTTTAATATTTTGTTATTCAGATCTGCCTGTAGGAGACTTGTGAAGTCAGAAAGAACTTGACAAAAATCGAGCGTTTGTCCCCCGGAGGCGAACACAGGTTCAGCTGTAGAAGTCCGAATGGCTGACGCAGCCCCACACAGCACACGAGCGACTCGTTAGCTGCAAAACTGTCAGCCAGGCCTGTCCTCTTTGCCCTTTCGTCCCTAACCTCCTCGCTGCCTACCCGTATGACTTCCATGTCCCAAAGGATGAGAAGCAACTTTTTTAAGTGATCCCAACCCAGAACTTTTGATTGGTTACCTCATGGGATAAGTAACCTCTCTATTTACCTTCGGAAAATTTTGAACATCACTATTCCCAGACTTCACCACTACTGGGTTTCCTAAAACCACCAGGGTACGGTTCTGATGATTCTTCCACCAAAAACAAATGAAAAAACAGTCAACCCTACAGCACATGCAAACCTCACATCAGAGCATCTATGATTTAATAGTCCTTTAAGTGTCTGGTCTGTGGCTAACAATGTATGCTGGGAAATACTGCACAGATGTTGGCTGGTCATTTGTCCTTTTCCTAGGCACACCACTAGATCACATTTCAGTTGCATGTGATGGATTGGCCAAGCAATGGAAAATGGTCAATACTTCTTTTTAAGGAGATAATAAGCTCAAATCTAAATTTAAAAAAAAAAAAAACACTAGCAGAAATGTGGAAAATGAATAAATGGTTAAGAAAATCTATATTCAGGAAAATTATGTTATAAATAACATTTTGGACATGTTGATTTGAATTGCCAGTTCAACAAGCAAGGGAATATTTCTAGGAGGAAATTAGACAGTGGCATGTTAACCTCAAATGTAAGATTGGGCAGGAAATATACATCTGAGATTTATGAACATATATATGACAAATGAACACTTGTTTATGGATTTGGTTAATTAAAGAAACCAAAAATTAAAAAGAAAGAGGCAATATTGATTGAAAAAAACAAGAGACCGAAAGCTATTTATGTGGATTTCTTCCATTTCAACTTTGGAAGGCAATAACTAGTAAGTAGAAGATACTTAGACTAAATAGCAGGAGATGTATGTGGTAACTTAGAGAATTTACGTCAGGAAAAAAGGAAAAATGGTACTCTGGCAAAGAAGGTCAACAAAGGACAAGGGACTTTCTCAAGTTGACTGAGTTAATGGACTGAGAGAGGATGGCACTGGGATTTGAACCAGAAAAGCTGTTGTTAAGTGCCTTGCTTTGAAACACATGCTCACTTACGTGAGTTATTTTTCTATCCAAAACTTCCCTGCACTTCCCGAACTACCAGTGAGATGATCAGTAATGAACTATGCTGTCAGGTATTGATGATTTCTTTGGGCAAATCTTCAAATGTTTCCAATGTTCTTTTGTCATTAAAGAAAAATATGAAGAGGTGAGTTGATATTTATACAAGTGAAAATGGCTGTTCTTTCTTGACTGCTATTTGCTGGAGGATAAAACTTTGAAATGAAAACATAAATGTAAATATCACTTTTTATTAAATCAACAAGTACAGAATGCCTAGTGCATGCCTGCCAGGCACTAGATCATCCATTCATTTTACAGATCAGTGTATAATTTATTCTTGTCCATAATTTGTTGGATAGTTTCCTTATGAACACAGTGACCTTCATAATATTTGTCGTGATATTTTTGGATAGCTTCTAATTTCCAGGTATTATGCAAGTATTCACACTGATTATGTCACTTAACCTATAGACCTAAGAGGTTCATAAAATGTTGTGAGCACTGAATAGCATAATACATGCATGGACCTTAGGTCCTGTATTTAGTACTCCAGTAACCATAAAAAACAAGTATAATCATTAAGCTCTCTGTAAAAAGAGTTAATTAAGGCTTTCATATGTTAAATAACATGATCAAAAGCACACAAAACTGTAACAAAACCTGGGGATGTTTGGCACCATGCATTATACACATATATTGTCTGATAGATTGCTTTTCCTATCAATATTTTTCATAATTTCCCTTAAGGACTTTGTAGATATTCTGAAAGAAAAAAAGCCACATTTTTATTTACACATCTATCAAAGAAAACATCAGTTTTCTTTAAATCTTTTTACTTCAGTTGTTTCCATGTGCACCACGAATAATGCTGCCATGAACATGCGGGTGCATATGTCTTTGCAAATAAATGTTTTCACAATGAACAGGGGTTGCTGGGTAATGAGGCAACTCTCTTCTGATTTTTCTGAGTAACTGCCAGACTATTTTCCATAGTGGCTGCACCAGTCTACATCCCCACCAGCAGTGAATGGGGGTTCCTTTTTCTCTACAACCTCTCCAGCACTTATCACTTGTCTTGTTGATAATAGCCATCCTAACAGGTGTGAGGTGGTATCTTGTTACAATTTTGTTTTGCATTTCCTTGATAGCTAGTGAAGTTGGACGTCTTTTCCTATATCTGTTGGCCGTTTCTATTTCTTCTTGGGAGTGGTTTCCATTGAGGTCCTCTGCCCATTTTTTAATTGCATTGTTTGTTTGGTGTTGAGCTGTATGAGTTATTTATATTTTCTTGGTTAATCACCCTTTCTTGGAGCTGTTGTTGGCAAATATCTTCTCCCATTTAGTTAGTTGCCTTTTCGTTTGTTTGTTGTTTCTTTTGTTGTGCAGAAGCTTTTTAATTTGGCATAGTCCCATTGATTTATTTTTACCTCTACTTTCCTTGCTTTTGGAATCAAATTCATAAGATCTTCTCTAAGAAGATGTGGTACATATATGCAATGGAATACTGTGCAGCCATAAGAAAAGATAATATATTGTCATTTGCAACAACTGGGATGGATCTTGAGAATATCATGCTAAGAGAAACAAGTCAGTCAGAAAAGGTTAAGAATCATATGATTTCATTCATGTGCAGGATCTACAGCTGAAAGCAACAAATGAGCAAATAAGAATAAAAACCTCATGGACATGGGCAACAGTGTGGTGGTTACGAGAGGGAAGAGGGGTGGGGGGATAATAAAGAGTAAAGAAGGTCACATATAAGGTGCCAGAAAAGGATTTGACTTTTGGTTGTAGGCACACAATGCAATGTACAAATCATATATCGCAGAAATGTACACTTGAAACCTACATAAACATCTAACTGATGTCACCTCAATAAATGTAATAAAAAGATAGAAAAAATAAAAAACAAAAAAGAAAGCCACATTTAAAGTCTAGATTATATTTTATTTCATTGGGATATTGATGTGTGAATATTAAAGGATTGTAGTTTACTGAGCATCCAATACATGCCAATATTTGTGCTAAACATTTGCATGAGTTGTCTCGGCAAAGTGGACGTATATTGGAATATCAGAATTCTGGTCCTATCCTAACACTATCATTTTACTTGACTAGTTGCAAATATTTAGGTTCTTTGAATGCAAGCAAATGAAAAGAAACACTTGTTAAGCAAAACAGTAAATTATAAGAAAGAACAATGTCATCATACATTTGTCAAAACACACAGAATGTCATTATTAAGAGTGAATTCTTATGTAATCTATGAATTTGGTTGATAATAATGTGTCAATGTAAGTTCATCAACTTAAAAATATAGCACTCTGGTGAGGGATGCTGAAAGTGGAGGAAACTGGGAGAGGCAGCAGAGATGGGAAACCCTGTATTTGCCATTGGTTCTGCCATAAACCTGAAACTGCTGGAAAAAATCTATTTGCAAAACTCCCACAAATTATTATGTATATTTATAAATAATATATTAATTTTAGGAGCATTTCCCTTTATCTATTAAAAGTTTTCTTATTCTTTACTTGTTCTCCCTTATTTTAAGGGTAACCACAAAACAGAACATTTGAAATGGCTTTGAAAATTATGTAAAATATTAGTTTTATTTTGAGACAAATTACAGAAATTGAATAAATGTGGAAAATAATCTCGAAGTGTACAGAGGGTGGTAATGAATACAGTTAAAGAGAGGAGAGTGGAGAATTGACATGAAGTGTATAGTTTACACCCTTTTACTTTTCATATTTATCTTAATTCTCTTTCTCTTAATTCCTATTGAGGACAGAAATGTCCTAGGTCAAATTGGAAGGACCGCTGTTCTCCTCTATCAGAGGTTCTCCTTGGACATTTATCTGGAGTGAGACCCACAGAAGGAGCATTCCCCACCTCACCTGATGCAGGAGGGCACAGTCTCTCTCCCTAGGGTCTTCCCGGTGTGTCTGCGAATCCCGGCCTGTTCTCTTCAACTTGCTCTCACCATGCCCTTCTCCTTGCAGGGAAGCCTAGAAATATGCTAGCTGCATACAAGCTATTACTTAATGGAAAGAGGTTTTCTCCTGGAATTTATTAGACATTGGGCCCAGCAAAGTAAATTTATGCAGCAGCAGTATTTCCACTTCCTTTTATAGAGGAGGGAGAATTGAGTAGATTAGGGTGAAAAATGGCTTCCTGATACTAAAAATTGAGAAAGAGAGTACACATAAAAAACAAATTATTTTTTACAAGAAACTCTTGAATGGAAAATTGTCCTAACAAATGGGTATTCAGTCTCCACTTTATCATTGCCCAAGATCAGAATATAGGACACAGGCTATTTAAAAACATGGGTTTTTTTTTCAAAGTACGATCCTGTGTTGTCAAGCACTTTCTAATGCAAGATAAAAGGTGCAGCTGTGAGTGGCATGTTAATTTCAAAAGGAAAATATCTTTGTCTTATGAAGGTCAAGTAAAATTTAAAACACAGTATAGCAAATGATAATTTACCAACCACAGCATCAGCTATAATACATATAATAAGAGTTGATAGCAAGTGATTGTTGGCTGTATTCTTTGATTAAATAGCTAGGGCTTAATTTCTTTTTGAAAAATGCAGAGCAATACGGTTCTCTACAGCCACGGAGCACGGTATTTTGGGACATTTTGTGTAATTTGTGTAATTTACATTAGGCACAGCTTGTACGGCAGCAAGCCCCTAACCTCCAGAGCGTGAAGCGAAATTGTCATTTCATTAGGGAGAAGAGAGAACATTTTAAAACATACAGTAATGCCATAGTCCAAATGCTTTTCATGGCTTGCCATGTTCTTCTTTTTCAAATTCTAAATGCTGCTACTCAATTAACATTTAATTATTGTGATATTGTGACCACTTGTAACAGACAACTAAACACAGTGAGCTAATTCATAATGTGCAAGGCACACAGGCCATTTTCTCAAAACAAGCATTGTTACTCTTTCGCTGGCAAGAGTGGGATTTGCCGGTCACAGATAAGACTATTGTGCTCAACGGTATAATGTAATCTTTAGTTTTTATCACTTTTATTTTTATAATAACATATCTGAGTGATTTCACATTTTAGGCCATGATAAGGTGAAAAAGAAGTAGGAGCAAACAGTTTTAAATTGATATTTGTGGCTAGATTTAGAGAAACAATCCATTGTAAGGCTCTAGTGAAATGTGCTTGTTCATCATAGAGAAGAACCTAGTAAAGTGGAATGATATATAGTTATTAGTATTTGAGCCAGAGTTGGTGATACCCCAGTGATTTTTCTGTTGAAATATAGGGGTTATCTACTCCTGAACTAAGCAATAAATGTATAATTACTTGACAGGTGCTAATAATTAAGTCAGCCATCTTTTTTGTTTTTAAGTTATAGAGACACTTCATTAACACTCCATTATTGGTCCCCATTTGTACTGTGATCCTTCCCAGAACCCCCTGCCCCGGTGATGCTGGAGAAACCGGTAAGCTGAGGTGGCTTGCAACAACCTCTGTAACCCTTATTTTTAAATTTTTATTGAATTTACTGGAGTAACATCGGTTAATAAAATTATTTAGGTTCAATCTTTGACAAGAGTACTGAGCACAGAGTAGCCAAAATCTTTAGCATTTCCTATTACTACACTAACAAAGTACCACAAATTATGTTGCTTAAAAATCATGCAAATTTATTATCAAACAATTCTGAAGATCAGAAATCCAAAATAGGTTTCACAGGGCTAAAATCCAGGTGTCTTCAGAGCTTGCCTCCCTTCTGTTCTCTGTTCCTTTTAGGAAGGGACCTATCCCTTACCTTTCTCCAATTCTAGAGGCCACCTGCATCCTTGGGACATGCCCCCCCTCTTTCCGTCACAGCGTCACTCTGGTGCCAATACTACAATTATGTGATATACAAATATGTTAGTAAAAGAACAACTTTCCACTAGGTAACTATTATAGAATCATTTTTGTAGTGTGCAACTTTATTTTTAACTTAGCACTTTTATATCTAAGCATTTTTATAGGACTTTCACAGTTCATAGGAAGTGGCCCTTTAATAAGTGGCTGATAAATAGCCATATTACGGTATGTTTTAATTCTGAAATGTTTAAGAGGATACAGTGTTGTCTAAGCAAAAGATAATGTATTAGAGATCCACAAAATCTTAGAGAAATAATGCTGCATATAATTATGAGTGTGGCATTAATTGAATATCTTGGCTAGCTCAGGAAAATTCCAATATAAATAGCATCTATTAAATGATAGTGCCAATACTATGTGATCTCAGTAAGATATATATATTTCTAATATTATCATCAATTTTTGAATTAATAATACTGACATTTAAGTATATTTGGGGTAATTTGTTTCCAATTACTCTTTCACAAATGGTTTTGATGTATATTTGTACTCTTTATGTTACTGGCTTCTACTTAATTAAAAACAAATCAAATATATTGGTAGCAAATAATCAATTTGCAAGTTATTATACTCAAATGTACTGAATTTAAATATAATAAAAATAGATAAAAATGATGATAACCATTTACATGATGACTCTAGTTAAGCAAGTGCTTTTTTTAAAAAAAAATATATTTTATTGTTATTCAATTACAGTTGTTTGCATTTACCCGACCCCAGCCCTCCCCACCTCCCTCCCTTGCTTCCACCCCACCTTGGTTTTGTCCATGCATCCTTTATGGTTATTCCTGAAAACCCGTCTCCTCCTTCCCCCATTATCCCCTCTCACCTCCCCTCTGGTTACTGTCAGATTGTTCCTAATGTCAACATCTCTGGTTATAGAAACAGTGCTTTTTTTGTTTCTATCTCACAGGCATTCCCTCTCAGCTTTCAATCTCAACTGCTCATGTATCCTTTCTGCCCACACTTTTTCCTATAAATTTCCTCCTTTTTTAAGAAATTAAATGGATGCTATTTTCTATATCCATTGATGCCTGTTTATGCATTTCTATTGGAAAAATTCTTTATTTTGTAAAATGCTACATATACATGTTTTGTAAAATACTATATATACATGTTTTAGGCGAGCATATTCTGAGCTCTTTGGAGACAGGGACTTTTACATATTCACTTATGTTTCACCCATGCCTTCTGTGAGGGTTGGAACCCACATGGTGAGAACCCAGTTGTGTTTGCTGAGATTGATGGAATCAATAATAAGTGAATGAAAGTAAAAATTTTCACTCAGTAAGATTTTAAATTGCCCCGTATAGTCCTCCTGTGGCTTTAACTGTGGCCACCAACAATTTATGTTTATGTCTAAATCTGTGAACCTGCAAACCTGTATTTGGAAAATGGATATTTTTGCAAGGTTCTTAATTATATTTGCAACATAATTAAGGATCTTGAAATGAGATCATACTGGATACCCAGTGAACTATAAATACGATGGCAAGTGTCCTTACAAGAGGCAGAAGAGGAAGCGAAACACCTAGAGGGCAAGGTAATGTAGAAGTGAGGCAGAGATTGGCATGATAAGGCTGCAAGCCAAGGAAACCAGGAAATGCTGACGATCATCTAGAGCAGGGAAAGGGGAAAAGGGCTGCGCACTGAGCCTCCGTGGAGAGCGCTGCCCTGCTGACACTTGATTTGGGGACATCTGGCCTCAAGAACTGGGGAAAAATAAGTGTCTGTTAATTTAAGCTACCAAGTTTTGGAAATGTTTTATGCAACTACAGAAAACTTACACAGGTACTATGGGAAAATGCAAAAAAAAAAAAAAATAGAACTTGCCTTTTCTACTTTCAGTAGCCTGTCATTTTATTTAAGAACAGCTACTGACTTCTCCCTAGAGACATTGACACCCACATACATACACCAGACACATAAAATAAAGAAGCAAATCACTTTATCAAAAGTTGAAAAGTAATAGCTTTTTTTCAATAAGTACAGAGTCAGTTTCAAAATTGTACATGTATTTATACTGAGTTATTCAACTTGGAATGTACATGGTGCTTTTGCAATAATAAGTGCAGGTTAATTTATATATTTATCACCATATCTAGTAATGTAGATCATTTTTAGTTGATTATCACTATCAGTATTACACAATACAAAGAAAGTAGTTGGAAAATATTTTCAAGAAGTTGGGTTAAGTGGCAATTGAGCCATAATGAGCAAAGTTACCATATTTTGCCTTGTATAATGTGCACCTTTTTTACCCAAATTTTGGAGGGAAAAATAAGGATGCACATTTTACATACTACCTATGTAAAATGTGCATAATTCTGTATCTATAAATGTTTTTAATTATTTTACTTATGTTTATGCATTAAAAGTGTAACTCTAAAAAGCAATAACAATACCTGTCTGAATATAGTACCCGGGAATATGATCATCAGTTTTGTTTCTAAATATAAATAAATAAACAATTGAATGAAAAAGTTAAAATGAAAGACTTTTTTCCCTGAACATTTGGGCCAAAAACGTGGGTACATGTTATACACAGAACTCACTACACATGATAAAATACAGTGAGTGTTGAACTCCATTATCCCCATGTCTCCCAGCTGCTAACAGTTTTTTGAGCAGTCGGATGCCTGTTAGAAAAGAGAGGTATTTGCCGCATTGGATCCAGGTCCCGAAAACAGAAGTCAGGGACTCATTATCTCACATGGTAACACTGACTCCTGCTTAAGACACCGAGTATGAAGTTTTTAAAAGCAGTGGTGGAAATCGTTTGAAGATCACAAACCGCAGCTCCTATGTCAGGTCTGCCAGGCAGAGCGGTCCTCCCATGGGCTTCAGTGTGCACTTTCAGCACTGTTCTCTGAAGCAGGATGTCCAAGTTACTGCCTTTGTTTTAATGTTTTTTCTCCTTAAAATTACTAAAGTGGATTTTCTTTTTTTATGGAACTGACTAGCTCAAATTGGAAGAGGGTGGGAAAATGAGACAGTGAAAAAAGGCAGTGAATAAAACAACTTTAGATTAGACTATCACAAATAAGTGATAGTTTTCATTTTATATGAACATATTTAAAAATTTAAGCAAATTTTCTCCTTACTTTTCCATACCCTGTATATCCAATTAAATTAATCAATCACACTATTATTCCATCTTACTATGTCTTTATCCCTCCTTCTTTTCTTTCTTGCTCCACTCCTTCATTATAATAGTCTTCTCATTGATTTTTTGGAATACAATCTTAACTCTTCACATGATAAAAACAAATCTTCTGAAAAAAACTCTTCTGAATGTCATTCATATTATTGAATAAATTTATCTGATCCAATGTATGAATTAATGAAAAGATGAATGGATACATTTTATGTCCATTGTAGTGAACATTAACATGCTGGCAACAAAATAAAGAAAAAAGTTGGATAGAAATAAAAAATATGATACAGTAGCAAAAAAATTGACTTTGGATTATGGGCACACAATGCAATATGTAGATCGTGGATCATAGAATTATACACTTGAAACATATAATTTCATTAACCAATATCACACCAATAAACTTAATTAAAACAATGACGTTACTTTGTATCAACTAAGTTCCATTAACAGGTGTGACAGGCCCTCTCACTATATTAAATTGAATGGATATATGTTTTATCTTTGTGTTCTATAGGGTAGAAAAAAACAAAGAAAGTGTTTCTATTAACCAAAATTGTCTTTGTTTTGTGTAGTGTAAACAATTTACTCTTAAGAACTTCTGAATAATACTTTATTATCTTTACATTTGTAGCTATTTCTGCAATAAAATGTACCCATAAAAACATTTTTTAACTACTAAAGAAATTATGTTCATTGCAATGCATTACAACACCAAAGGAATAAAATATACTCTTGACAACTAAGATAAATCATATGCCTTTAAAATGAATCTAAATGATAAATAGACTCACAGAATGCATAAAAACATAACTGTTTTTAAATGATAAAAGTTTTTTTTTGTTTCAACCATAATGAGATTTCTGTTCTAGCATATGTCAATCATTCATATACAAAATCTTAGAATGAACTAGCCAAATTTAAAAAGTTCAATTCTTGAATATGCATTTCAAAAGACTCCACATTCTAGCATAATCTTATACATTTGCATTCACCTCACACTATCATGATCCCTATGCACCTGCTGAAAACCTTCCAAAACTCTTTTTAAGAGGTGTGAATACATGAAACAGACAGACAGCTGTCAGATGTGGGGAGAGGAGCGGGGGAGGGACCAGGTGAAAGAAGTTGGAGGGATTAGCCAAAGCACATACATGCATAACTCATAGACACAGACAACAGTGTGGTGATGGCCAGAAGGAAGGGGGCCAGGGGTTGGCTGGAGGTGGGTAAGGGGATGGAGGAATAAGGACATCTGTAATAGCATAAACGAAAATAAAGATAAAAGTAACTTTTAAGTTCTAAGATGTATGCATTAACTTCCTTTATACTACTGCAAGAGCAGAGGAAACAAAATGTTTACAGCATTAGCTAACCCTACCAGTCATTTACGTATATCACAAAATATAATAACTTTAGTTACCAGGTATAAAAAGTCATATTCTCAGAAAATATAAGGATATGTGGTACCCTTTAGGAAAACCAACACTAAATCTAAATTTTTGTTCCCATACAATAAAATTTACTGATAGTTAAAGTCAATAAGATTTTATCAAGTCATTACTACATCTGTTTTATTATATATTTTTAATTTACTAAAATAACCTTTATGAAATTAATATCAATATATCTGCAAAATGAATTACTGTTATTAAAAAGACTTCTGCAAAGTAGTAGAACAAGAGAAGTTAGAATTCAAACTCTAATCATATGCTCCATTTGCCAAAATTTATAGCCACATGATTGACAAGTTGATTCAATGCAGAATGATAAATTACCCACACCTCAAAGCTCCAAATTAGTAAAGTGAAAAATATCGGAGTTCCAGTCAAGCCCGCGGCATAGGGAAATGTGTTTCTTGAATCCTCCCACAACCACAGCAAAATAACGGCTAAACTTAAGAACCAACATTAGTTTTAGTATAATTGCTCAACTAGATAAGAACTACTGTTGTATGTTATTACATAACCCTATGCTATCTTGTCTTCTAGTAAATATTCAGAGAACTTTGCATACAAATGACACTATATTGGGCCTTTGAGATTCAAAAATAGACAGTATTTTAGCCTACTCATTAGAAAACCCCATAATGTATTGTCAAAGGCATTCAAATATAATGTCAGTGAAATTTCATATAATTAGTAATTTAAAAGTTGTATGAATAGATTGTACAGTACAGAATAAAGTTACAAATCCTGCCTGCAAACCAGTGGAACAAATAGATGTTTACAAACAAATACACATTTGACATCTGAGGAAAAAAAGCCACAGAGCAATGAAAAATAAAATGTAAAAAATATGGACTTGTCAGAGAAACTAGAAATTGAAAAACAATTTTAAATAGCACTTTGACCTGAAGATAAGTAACCTAATAGGATGGAGGAGAAGGATGAAAGAAGATTCTGAGCATTGAAAAGGGTTCAATAATGAGTGAGAAAGCTAAGGGGAAAAGAAGTTTCGCATTATCTTAAGGGAAACATAAAGCACACACAGAGAGAATAATATAATCAGATGTGTGCTTAAAATTATATTACTGGAATTAGTGTGAGGAATGAGCTGAAGTGAGGAGATTACTGATAAGGAGATAAGTTACAGGGTTAAGAAAATAGTGTAAAGTATGGATGGTTAAGGTTTGAACTAAAAAAACAAAAACTGGTTTTTGAGAGGAGGGCTTTGTTCAAGAGACATTCTTAATCTGTTCAAAACTCAGTCAATCAATACGTACCACTGAGGACAGTGTATAACAGGAACTGTTCTAGGTTTGGTGTTACAAGTCCTTCCAAGTTCACTGATTCTGCATTACAGTTTCCAGTCCAAGGCAGTGACACCAGAAGCTCTTGAAGCAACTTCCTACAAGACCATACCTGCAGAATCAGAGAATTAATGGTGTTAGTGAATGGTAATAGTAATCAGTTAATGGTGTTAGTAAATACCACAGACCTCAGGAAAATAGAAAATTTAATGGCAGACAGGACTTAATGCTATTCTGGTGGTGGGGCAAGATTTTGTGTATTTTGCACTGTTAGTAGATAAGGTTTTCACAAAGACGATAATTCAGAGAAAATCTTTTGCCAGAAAATGGGGAGAAATTTTTTATGCTGTAACTAGATGACCTCACGGGCATGCTCCAGCTGTGGTAAGCCTCCAGGCAAAGAAGGATCATACATCGAAACTTTGTTCCAGAACCCAAGGCGAGGTAGATGTGCCCTAAGCTCCTAAAACTAGACTTCCAACAAGCAAGGTTCAAAGGGAAAAATTGGTCCTCGACTCCAAATAAGAGACTTATCTGAGCCACCTGCACTTCAGTAATAGCCTGCCACACACAATAATTTTAGGTTGCCAAGATGTCCCAAGTGTGCTGTGACAAGTCAGAAACAACCCAGCAATGCTTCATAGGTAACAGGTTTTGAAAAATTGTTTTCTAAAATCCCTATCACCCAGAAGTGTGGCTTCAGATATGGGACATGTTTGCTTCAGTTGCGAGAACCCATGAGCATACCTCTGTGAATCAGGACAAGATTATGCTGCAGTAACAACACTAATCATCACACACAGAAAAAAACAATTTCAGTGGCTGAAGACATTGAGGGTTTATTTGTTTCTTATCTGATACACACACACCCAGGATTCTTGGCCAGTCTGTTCCAGCTCATCATCTTCACTCTTCAACCTGGGGCGATGGAAAATGTTACTCTGGTGGTTTTTCTCACCAGCAATAAATGTTCCAACCTAGGAGTGAAACATGTCATTTCGTTCATAGATAGTCAGCTAGAGTTCATTGAAAACACCAACAAACACCACAAAATCAAACTCTTCCCAAAACAGAAGAGGAAACACTTCCAAACTCAGTTTATAAGCCAACATTACCCTGATACGAAAACCAGACAAGGGCATTACAAGAAAAGAAAAAAATTAAGTCAATATATTTTGATGAACAGAAATGAAAAACATCTACAACAAAATATCAGCAAACTGAAATCAATAATACATTAAAATGATCATACACCAAGACCAAATGAAATTTATTTCAGGGATGAAAGGATGGTTCAACCGCCCCAAATATCAAACAATTTGATATACCACATGAACAAAATGAAAGATAAAAACCATATGATCATTTCCATACATGAAGAAAAAGCATTTGACAAAATTCAACATCCATTTATGATAAATTTTTTTAGTAATTTGAGTACAGAAGGAAAGTACCTTAACATAATGAGTATAGTACAAGCCCACAACTAACACCATGCTTGACAATAAAAAAGCTGAGTGTTTTTTCTCTGAGATCAAGAACAAGACAAGGATGCCCACTCTTGCCCCTTTGATTCAGCATAGTACTCTAAGTTTAAGCCAAATAAATTGGGCAAGAAAAAGAAACAAAAAAAAAAATTGGAAAGAGGTAAGATTGCCTCTCTTTCCAGTAAAAAAAAAAAGTATGTGTGTGTATAATAGAATACTACTCAACCATAAGAAACAAGGAGATTCTCTTTTGCAACAACATGGATGAACTTTGAGACATTCTGCTAAGTGAAGTTATCTTCTACATGAAGACAAGCCCTGGATTGTGTCACTTCCATGTGGAATCTAAGGGAAAGTCAAAATGATGGAAACAAGAAGAAAAGGGGTCACCAGAGACTGAGGACTGGGAAACATAGGTAAACCAGCAGTTTGGTTTGGAATATGTGTAGTAGTTTGAAATACTAATTAGGTATCTTGGTGGGGAAATATTATGCTGTCCATGGATTATTTTAACATAGAGCTCATGTAAAACTTCCATTGGGACTGGTAATATACAGGGTCAGGCAAAAGTCATGCCTGCTTGAGTGTGGTTGGTAGGGAAATAATACGGATATAACAATTTATGGTTTTAATTTGAATATTTCACTTAAAATGTCATATGGCATGCTTGAGTGTGGTATTGTTATGTTATCAAATTACATGCTTATGATTTTGTAATACAAGATTTTGTAATAAAAAGGGGCATTGTTTGTGCTTAACCCTGTATATCTGGGGGTCATAAGCATACAGGTCTTTTAAAGCCATGTGATTGGATAAGATCACCTATGAGAGTGTCTGTAGAATAGAAGGTAAGTTTAATGTTAGACTGATGTGAAGAATAAGAGATGATTAAAGCATGACTAAACTTTTTAAGTTTTTAGAGATTCATAGAAGTTTATCAATAATATACCTCAGATGGGTTTCTGTGAGAAGGTGAAGAAAAACTGAGTCTAACCACAGGTATATAAAACTTAAGGGAACACACTACAAGATCCAATAAATGAAGCTTGGATTTCAGTGATGTATTTTTACATCAATTTTAAGATGATCATAGATGTAAAATACTATATTAGGAACATAAAGCAATTATTAATAAAATCATATTAATATATGACTGTCCAGAAAAAGTCTAGCCATTGTCAATATATGAGAATGGTTTGTGCAATGTCAACGTAACCTGGCAGCCAAGGAGAGTGGACTGGAATGCACATGTGCAAACTATGACAACTTCACTGTACTAGTCACTGGGGACGATAGACACCTTTGACTGAACATGTGTACAGTGTGGCCACAACATTCAAAATGACTGAGCAAGTAGAACAACAAATCTGCATCAAATGTTGCACTAAGCTTGAGCATTGCTGCTCAGAAACTATTTGGATGATTTGGAAGGCCCTATCTATGGACGACTTGTGATTGGCAGCTTCAGCACAACAATGTGCCCACTCGTGTATCAAGTCTAGTGCAGAGTTTTTGAGAGAAACACCAAATCAGCCAGGTGACTCAGCCCCACTAGAGCCCAGATTTGGAGCCCTGTGACTTCTGGCTTTTCCCAAAACTAAAATCACCTTCAAAAGGGAAGAGATTTCAGACCATCAGTGAGATTTGGGAAAATAGTACAGAACAGCTGATGGTGACTGGGAGAACTGTGTGAGGTCCCAAGATGCCTACTTTGAAGGGGACCGAGGTGGCATTGACCTGCGTGCAACAATTCTTGTATCATCTTCAACAAATGTCTCTATTTTTATAGTACATGGCTGGATACTTTCTGGACAGACCTTGTACATATACTTAATATTTGCATAATATGTTATACTTAAATAGTGTAAATAATGCATGGGAATAATGTTTATATTAATAAAATATTAATAAAATTAATAATATATGTCTATGTTAAAATTTTCTTCTGAAACTTGATAAACAAAATTTAAATAGAAGGTTTATTCCATTTTTAAATTTTGTTATTCAGTATATCATTTCTAGAAGAAATTTGATAGTAAAATTACATATACCTCTTTCATGAAAAAGCCCTTATCGTTCTTAACTAAATTTCACACCCAATTAATGGAACACAGCATTTGATAAAGAGTGTTCAAGGAATACGCCCTTCAGATGATTTCTCAAAAGTACATGAGTACAGCTTACAAATATGAATTTACTTAATCAACTTATTTACTGTCGGATTTAGGATTATCAAAACTAATATAGCAATGGATGAGACTCTAGATGACTAAAATATTTTAAGATTAACAAATTATCCATTTTCACAACATTCATTTTCTTGGGTATAACAGAATCTGGATCATAAAACTCATAATTTTAACTATCGATATCTCTGTCTCATTCCTCATTATGAGACAGAGATTACACAAAAGCACTAATCATACATATTTAAAAGTGTGTTTTATTATCCGTGACAAAAGCAGCCAAATACATGTATACGCCTAGGTATTGTATCTTAAGGCATTTGACTACCATGACTAATTTCACAGACTTCAAATAAATTGGGGAACGTGAAGGGCCTACTCCAAGGTACTTAGTGGTTGGCTGCTGTGCTAAATTGTGCATAAGATGAACTGCGGCTCTTCCATGACCATCAGTTTTCTCGGTAAAGCAGTTCCCCTACAGCATTCATTACGGTTTCTCATCTGATTCAGTGACTGGTCGCACCACCCCTCAGACTATGGAATAAAGACCAATGGGGAAGAGCTGGGCAAAATAATTTTACTACCCTAATGAGGCAGGCAAACAATTCTCAGCATGATTCAGCTCATTTCCTTAATATTTCAACTTTAGAAATTGAGAGCATTTGATCGTTAACAGACATGGGCTCCATATGATGTCGTCATTGTATTTGTAAATGTCAATGCCAAATGAATGAATTTTATTTCCTTTATGTCACTATTGCCTTCTTTTCTAACAGCTAATATTATATTAGTACTAAGCAGTAGATATTTATTAAGAATTTACTAATTCAGTATACACGTGCTCAAAAAGGAAAATTTGTTGAAAATAAATATTTTTAATTTTAAGGTTTGTGTCCTGAAATTGCATGAATTTTATGCAGAGTATTGTTTCCAAAACTGGAAAATGTAGAAGTGGACAAGGAAAATGGAGCCTTGCTTTGCTTACCTTTATGACAATACTTCTAGATTAAAATATCTAGCTTTTTGTATTTGTATTTACATTTGCATGTGTTTAAAAGAAAACATATAAGAAACTGCCAAAGTTGTTTTTACCAAAAGAGTGCTGAGTGTAAACAATTTTTCTGAATAAAATAATCTTTATAGAAATTAAATATGGAATTGAAGTATAAGATTTTATTTAGAAGGTGCATTGGAGAATGAGCTGTAGTGGGAAGATTCATTGGAGCAGTAAATAAGAAGGGTTCGCTGGTATTGGGTGTCTCACCCACCACCAGCTGGCTCAGCTCCGTCTGGCTGCAGAAGTCCCACCTTTTCTTCACCAAGCCAAGAGAAAGTGCCGTGGTCCAGAGTTATTTTGCTGACATTGCCAAAGCATCTGAAGTTTAGTCCATGGCAAACCAGAGTCAGCTCGGGCTCTGTCCCCATCCAGCTAGCCTTGTCTCTGTTCCTGCCGGCACCACAGCCAGGCCCACATTTGGGTCTGTGCTTGGAGCCATGCAGCTGCTAGAGAGAGAGAATGTGCGAACAAAAGGGTGAACCGAGAGACGCGCCTTTGTAAACCTTAGATTGTATTATCTTGGACTCAGGAAGTGGTAAGCTTTCTTTCAAACTAACCGATCTCTTTCCTTGCTCCTCCTGGGTTCCTGAAGGGTCCTCCCACTCTCCAATCTCTTTCCTGGTTTCAGGCCTTCATCCAATGCCATCTTTTCCCCAGGCTAGGCACCTCATTCATGGTCACCATTGGCTCCTACTACACATGCCTGGAAGTTCTGCTGTGTCATCTGGTTTCTATTGCATAGGTGTCTAGCAGAGGAATTTTCCCTTTATTGTTTATTCTTCCCCCTAGATGTTGGGTAAGTGGAACTGTTGTACCCCCAGGGAGATTGAAAAACTGCTCCTTCCTCCCTCCCTACACGGCAGTGGAGGGGTTAGAACAAAGGGATGTCAATCCCCTTGCAGGAGATTACGGCTCTCCCCTGGAGTGTCTGAAGCTGTAACCTTCAGACTTGAGTCTGACTGTCTCAATCAGGACCAGCCAGTCCAGTTCCCTTCTTTTTTGTTAACTCCTAGCTGCCTATGCTGGTGTGTGTGTGTGTGTGTGTGTGTGTGTGTGTGTGTGTGTGTGTGTGTGAGAGAGAGAGAGAGAGAGAGAAAGAGAGAGAGATCATATGTATATATCAGGGTTTAATCATTATTAAGTTAAAGATGAAAGATTCTCTCATTTGTATTTTAGCTTTGGACTGCTGTTTATATTTTCTTATATATTGCTTCTTTATGATATCATTTTCCTTTCAACCACTTCTCAACATCTTATACACAAGGGGAACCCCCCCCCCAAAATGGAATTATATTCTGGAGGACAAGCCCCATGTAGTACAGGCTTCCCCCACTAGGTGAGTGTTCTAGGGACCCACCGTATCAGTGCAACATCTGGTGTTGTTGTGAGAGGCTGCAATTGGCTCCAGTAATTTTTTTATTGAAGACTCAACACATTTGCCAATTTCATGCTGGCTGATTTATGAGCGCACCTGCCCACACCACATCCTGCGGAGTGTTCAGCAGTTTTCGACCTAAAACGGCATGACCCCTGTGCTCACCCTCCCTCTTCACCAGATCTCGCCCCAAGTGATTTTTTTTTGTTTGTTTCTCCAGATGAAAAAAGCCCCTAAAAGTAAGTGTTTCACCAACGTGGAAGATGTGAAAGAAAAATGGCAGAAATACTAAAAGGCATCAAAATTGACAAGTTCAAAAACAGTATTAAGCAATGGAAAAAAAATCTCAATGGCTGCATTGCATCAAATGGAGAGTACTTTGAAGGTGACTGAAGTTTAAACATCTAAGAATAAATGCACAATTTTCAATAAATAAATTCTATTTTTTGAATCCCCCTTATACAACTTAAATCATAATGTGCATTTATTTTGCCACAGTTAATCTAAATCCTTGGCTCAGAAAATTTATTTTTGCTAGTGATAAAATTTATATTATTGCTATGGTTTTAGTTTGAAATTAATTTTAGTAACTTTTTCATGATGAATAATCAATCACAAATGTATTCCATTGCTTTTTATTCAATTATAGCATGCTCATTAAGTATCTACTTTGTCCTGGGTTTACTCCATGTCACCTTGTAATTCAATAATTACTTGGGTGATCACCTGTCATCAAAAGCTCCATATTAGTACAGAGCAGATTTAGCCTAAAATTAGTTTAGCTATTAGGTTGGGTTGCTTAGTAATAAGAATATTCTGGCAAGACAGTAATTCTTTATGATAAAGAAAAACAACAGTAAAAATGGCATTAAACCATACCCTTCTGCAGTTACCAGAGCTACTTTGAAGCCTTCTGTACTTGATGAAGGATGCTTTGTCCTCACTTGCCTTTGTAGTGTGTATGGAGGTTGAGCCAGAACCACTAGCAAAGAATTCTGATTGCTTACTCTAAAGGAAAATCAAACCTTAGTTTTCAAACAATTTTACTTTTAAAAGCTAGTAATCAAAAAGGAACGGGCTTTTATAAAATATTTTTTAAACTTTAAATGTCCTTTTGTAATATAAAAGTTCCATAGGAATTTCCATTACAAACACATCTTTTGAAGGTTTTAGATCTTGGTAGTTGAAATTTCGAACAAAGGTCTTCAGTGTCAAACAGTGGTTATTTCTTTAAACAAAAATGCAAGAAATCTGTATCTTTCTTTAGTGGCAACAAAAGGAAAAAACATCATAAAAAATGGGATTTTATGTAAAGAATAAAAAAGTCTAATATACATTATTTAATATTAATTCAGGAAAACACAAAATAATGGAAATTACAATGTATTGTAAAATTCAAGTATAATACATAATTCTCAGCATTATTGTTTATTTTCCTGTTGTGTTCATGTTGAACTTAAACTGTGCAGATTCTCCCATTTATTTAAATCTTAAAATGTGCTGCAGTGCCCAGATTATACCACAGATTTATTTAAATAATATGTTAAAATCACATTAAAATCTGAAAGTATTATCTGAGATTTCAAACCTTATGGAGCCTAAATATTTTATTACAAGACCTAGTCCTATACCAGTGAACGCAGTCTCAGGATCTGGAGTGAATCAATGAGTAAGCGATGTCTGAGCAGTATTCATTATGAGCCCATGGAAATCACACGATGGTCTGTAGAGTTCTGGGAAACAAACAATTAAGGAGAACACACGTGTTCCTTAGCTCCGTGTCTCCTCAATGGGAATACATTTTCAATACACAGAGACCTTCAACCTTCCCCAGATACCCCAAACACTGACAAAATCCATTAGTACTGGCAGAATCCAGTTCTCTAAAATGGATTATTTCTTTACCCATCATCATTTTTTTAAAGGATAGTAGGCAAAAATTGGAGCAAACTTAGAAAAGACTAATCAAGCTGATGAGTGTGCTTAACAGCAGGTCGATTGTTAAGATTATTCTCAAGTGAGGATTTTACTTTTTAAATTAAATTTATTGGGGTGACATTGGTTAATAAAATTATACAGGTTTCATGTGTACAGTTCTATGCTACATCATCTGTATATTGCATTGTGTGTCCACCAGCCAAAGTCAAATCTTCTTCTGTCACCAACAAATGAACAAACAGGGCTTTACTTCTTTAGGCTGTTCTTATTAGTGGATCTACTTTTTTTTTTCCCCCAATGAGGGCTTTGGCTAGAGATGGCCTAAGAGGTCTCTCTACTATATATCAGTTCCATTTAAATAGTTATTTTTGTACTAATTTTAAAATAATTTTCATAACTAAGAAAGACATTTATATTACTTTGGTTACTTTATTTATTTATTCACTCATTTGAAAACAATTTCTGAGAATCAAACTGCCCACTTGTATTTCACAGAATGAACATAAAGAGAGAAGTATAGTATTCACCTTTAAGTAACTGATAAAGAAGGAAGCAGATATTAAAGCAGTTTAGTGGCTATATGAATTAAATACTCCCTTGTAATACAATAAGAACTGGGCTTTATGTTAGACACACAAACAAAGAACACCTCTCATATGCCTTACAGTCTGGTACAGGAGACAAGCTCACAGACAATAATTACAACACAAGGGGTTCAGTACTTTGACGAGGTTGTGCAGAATTTGCAGACTCAATAATTCAGGAAATGTCTCAAGTGGGATCGGTGCCTACCGTGAATCTAACAGGATTAATAGACTTTTGACAAGGAAATGATGAGAGAAACGGCAGAATTCTACATGAGAATTACTGTGAAGTTGCATTGAGCATTGTGAGATTTGTAGCTAATCTAGTATAACTGTAGCATAGAGTGTTATGAGCAGGCAGGCATGAGATGGGAGGAGCAGGTCCAGTTTATGAAGGGCCTTCTGTCTGATGGTTTATCTTACTGACAATGCAAAATTTATTTTAACAATACCCCTTTTTTTGGTAAGATTGTTCAATGGAATGATTAGAACAAGCAAAGGCAGAAAAGGTAGAAATGTCATCTCAAAATCATTTGTGTTTTTGACAAAAATCCAGTTTTCCTCCATCCTAGGCCAGCAGTTTTCAACTGGTGTGCTGCAAGAATTTTTAAACTTTGCAATCCTAACTATTTAGTCAGGGGAACTGACCTCTTTTACCTTAGATTGTAAAAAAAAAAAAAATATATATATATATATATACACACACACACACACACACACACACACACACAACAGCCAACACAACACTCAACAGTAGATGTCTAGTGTGAATGAATCAAAATTACATTTTTTGGTATGCTGCAGGATTTTCAAAATTGGTTTATGTGTGCTGTGAGATGAAAAGGTTGAACTTTGCTGTCCTAGACCCATGGGAAATTTCTGTTTTTGATTCTTCGTGGTCGATTGGCATCTTTGACTAATTCTGCCTGATTATCTGTGAGCTCAAATAACATGTTTCACTTCAAGTTTGGTGCATTTAATTGCTGATGAGAAAAACTAGCAGAAGAACATTCTCCCTTTCCCCAGGATTCAGAATGAGCATGGATTGCCCAGAATAGAGTGCCCAGGCACCCTAGTAGATATATATCGTGGGCAAGAAATGAGCCTTTGTTTTTTAGCCACTGAGATTTTTTTCCTTATGTTTTTGGTGATTAGTGGTGTTACTGCAGCATAACTTGCCCTACCCTGACTCACATCGGTACAATCACTCTGTGAGTTAAGTGCTTCACCCAGGCATGACACAGTGTTTGCTATGATGATGATGATGATGATAATGATATAGGGCATTTATGCCCTGCCCTGTTGGGGATATATTTATAATTACTGTACAGTCCTTTTCTAGTAACTCATGACCAGAACGAATAAGCCCTGATACACCTTTCAGTTCACATCTTTATTAGACAAGCTAAAGCCAGCAGTGTAAGCTCATGCAAACTGGGAAGATCTGTTGTAACTTTTTATACAGGTTAGGCTACCTTAATGATTTGCCTTGTATGAAAGTTGTTTTTCTGATGCTAATGGGATATGTTCATATTAAATCCATCAGTTAAATCATCTAGTGTCAAACTCAAAAAGCAGTATTGATACAGAAGTGCAAGTAATAACCTCTGTGTTAATCCATAAATATGCTATTTCTCCCCCATCTGGACTTGACTCTCCTTTCTAGAAAAAAATAGAATTAGTTTATATTCCATTAACTTTAATATTTTGGTACATGCAGCAGGCTTGCTAATATAAATGCAAAATAATATTTGTTCAATCTAGGAAGGTATGAACAAGACAGTTCTCTTTGAAGTCACCTTGAGCTTTAACACTTGATTTTTTTAAAGTGTGACATCATGTTTGATCCACAGTTATCTCATGGATCCACACTAGGTTTTCCCTTCCCTTCACAAAGCCCTACTTAAAAAAATGGTTTTCCTCTGTAGGGAACAGGATCCTGTGGGAAATAAAGAGCTCATTGAACTGTTTCACATCATAGTAATCTGAAGAGAAATGCAAGTCAGTGTTTTTTCAAGGCATGATATATGGGCTTGAAATCACTATTCCCTTTTGGATAAAACAATCTACTGCCAAAATCTACAACTAATTTTAACTTAATACCAACAATCAAAACTGTCCTAAAAATGACATTGAAGGATTTATTTTCTAAATTAGTATGGACAGTAGCCATTGAAACCAGGTCTGGAAAACACAGCTTCTGGAATCTTGGGATTTGATAATGTTCTTTGCCTAGAAGCTTTTTGATACATCCTCTTTGGCATTTGCCATGTTCATTTGTAGAAAATCAAGTGATAATGAATCCTCTATTTCTCCTTTCACTAACTTTGAATACATTTATCGTGGTAAATGTAGGGGAACATTTAAGAAACTTATATGTAGATGTAATAAATGTAAGAGTGTTTGAATGAATAAACTAATAAAATAAAATAAAGTATCCCTCAATAGTAGGAAAAAAGCTTACACTTCACTCTAATATACCCCAAACTTTGATAGGTACACAACACATATCTGTGTGTGATCATACAACAACATATGTTCAGTTCATATTCTTAATCACTGATAAGAATGAAATGACTTTCACCTGTCTACCAGAAATAAGATAAGGATAAATTAGAATGAAGTTAATAAGGTGCAAAATCTAGTAAGTTGTTAAGTGGAGTAATAAGTATGATTTTTGCTACATTAAACCCTCTTAAATCTCATCTACCTTTTAATCTGATATTTTTATTCACTGAAATATTTTCTAAACTTTTCTACAATATTTTCACAATTTCCTACCTGGTGCTTTTTATCATTTTGCCGCATGGTTTTTTGCTGTTGTTTTTTTTTTTCAAAATCTGACTAAGTTTCTGATTGGTCCACAATCGGTTCACTTATAAATGCTGAATATTCATTTGGCCTGTTTGACACTGGTCTGGGCTAAAGATTTTCAGTGTCTCGATCCTTCTGACTTATATGTTCAGCGCCTAAAGTCAAAATGGGTCATGAATTTTCTTCTACTTTAAAACTTGCTTTGGCTTTGCATATAGTAGGTAATCAATAAGTATTTTAAATTAATGCTAATTTATTAATTACTTTCATGGTCAAATTATGGTAGAGGAATGTAGAAGTTTGATTATAGTCTACTTCTTTCGGTAAGGCATTCAACATTCTCTGTTGGCAGTTAAATATTTTATATTGACAAGAAATTAATAGACAACTGTTGAGTTTTTTATGTTTATATGTATTTTTAAAAGTGTGCTTTTGTTGTGATTCTTTCAATCAACCATTTTATGTGTTTATTTCCCATTTATTCTTTTCCGGTTAATTTAGAGCATCATTCCTAACATTAGTAATGGAGTCTGACACCCCTAGAATACAGGAAGCTAATTTGTAGATAGTTTTATATTTAGAGACACTTTCTAACTCACAGACTATAAACTAGAAGCTGACCTTAATACTTTCCTGTGTTTATACATTCTTAACAAGCATTGCAATTATTATTGCGAACAACCTAAATAGTATCAATGTAAGTCTTATTAAGAATTTCTCAGGAAAAAAAAAAGATTAACCTTAAGTACAGTTTAATTATTTTGTTGCCTTTATTCAAATTTCCATCCTTTGGGTATTTTATTGAGAGGTATAGAAGCTGTTAGAAATACTTTGAAATGAGACACAATTCCTGGAATTTGCTTTTCTTTATGTCAGAATTTTAGTTAGTTCATTAAGTATAAATTTGGAGGCAATAACCATGCTTCACCATATATTCTTTGTGTGTAAGATCATTCAGTGTAATGACCTCTCAAGTTACTCATTTAAAACATTATCAGGCTCCAAAGAGCAGAGGGAACAGTTAGAAAATAGATGAAAAACTGCATTAGGCTACCTCTAAATCTATTTACGTAATATAGAACTACATAAATTCTATAATGCATTTAGAGAACTGAAATGTATGGCAGTAGCAGTTACCCAATTTATTACATTCCCTGTCTTTCTGGACAGATGGTGATGATAAACTACGGATCTCATTTGGATTTAGTCATTACCATTAAAGAATTCTGTATATGAGGGGAAACACCAGAAATGCAGAATTTATTTATAGAAAGTTGTGCATTTATCCTTACATGTTTAAACTTCAGTAACCTCTCCATTTGAAGCAATACACCTATGGACATATTTTTGCACTGCTCAAGAGCTTTTGAACTTGTCAATTGTAATGCTTTTTAGTACTTCTACCATTTTTTGTTTCACCTCTTCCACATGATAAACATTTCCTTTGAGGACATTTTCATCTTTTCATCCAGGAAAACAAATAAACAAAAAGTCTCCTTGGGGAAAGATCAGGTGAATAGGGAGGGTAAGGCATGGGGGTCATTCCATTTTTGGTCAAAAACTGCTGAATACTCAAAGAAGTGTTGGCAAGTGAGCTTATAAATCACTCATCATGAAACAGACAAATGCACTGAAAGAGTATCCAAAAAATTCACTGAAGCCAAACACAGTCTCTCACAACAACCAGCTGGTACACTGATACAGATGGACTCCTAGAGCACTTACCTACTGGGGGATGCTTGTACTAAAAGATACTTCCAGACTTCTGGCCAAGATGGAGGCGTAGGTAGACATACTGTGCCTCCTCGCACAACCAAAAGGACAACAACAATTCAAAAACAAAAAAAATCCAGAGCTGACATAAAATCAAATTTTATGGAAGTCCCACAACCAAAGAGTTAAAGTAGACACATTCATCCAGGCCAATAGGAGGGGCGGAGTCAGGCAGCTGGGTGGAGAGGACTCATGACTAGGTGGCTGCTACAGGACCAGGGTGGGCAAGGCAGCAGTTGGTGGACCCGGTGAGGTGGCAGCTGGTGGAGAGGGCAGTCCCACATTTGCACACAGATAAACCAGGAGGAACAACTGGGGAGTGAGACAGACCGCATAACCCAGGGCCCCAGTGCAGAGAAATAAAGCCTCAAACTCTGATTGAAAACATCTGTGGGGGTTGAGGCGGCAGGAGAAACTCCCAGCCTCATAGGAGAGTTTGTTGGAGAGACCCACAGGGTCCTAGAATGTACACAAGCCCACTCATCCAGAATCAGCACCAGAAGGGCCCAGTTTGCTTGGGCGAAGTGGCAAAAGTGACTGAAATCTAGCAGAGAGTGAAACAAGTGCCATTATTCCCTCTCAGACCCCTGCCCCACCTACAGCATCACAACCCAGCAACTGGGTTGCCCCGCCCTGGTGAACACCTAAGGCTCCACCCCTTACTACATAACAGGTGTGCTGAGACAAAAAAGAAAAAAAAATGGCCGAAATGAAAGAACAGATCAAAGCCCCAGAACAAATATAACTAAGCAACAAAGAGATAGCCAACCTATCAGATGCAGAGTTCAAAACACTGGTAATCAGGATACTCACATAATTGGTTGAATATGGTCACCAATTAGATGAAAAAATGAAGGCTATGCTAAGTGAAATAAAGGAAAATGTACAGGGAACCAACAGTGATGAGAAGGAAACTGGGACTCAAATCAATGGTGTGGACCAGAAGGAAGAAAGAAACATTCAACCAGAACAGAATGAAGAAACAAGAATTCAAAAAAATGAGGAGAGGCTTAGGAACCTCCAGGACATCTTTAATCATTCCCATATCGGAATCATAGGGGTGCTGGAAGGAGAAGAAGAAGAGCAACAAATTGAAAAGTTATTTGAACAAATAATAAAAGAGAACTTCTCAAATCTGGCAAAGGAAATAGACTTCCAGGAAGTCCAGGAAGCTCAGAGAGTGCCAAAGAAATCGGACCCAAGAAGGAACACACCAAGACACATCATAATTACATTAGCCATGATTAAAGATAAGGAGAGAATCTTAGAAGCAGCAAGAGAAAAGGAGAGAGTTACCTACAAAGGAGTTCTCATAAGACTATCAGCAGATTTCTCAAAAGAGACCTTAGAGGCAAGAAGGGGCTGGAAAGAAGTATTCCAAGTCATGAAAGGCAAGGACCTACATCCAAGATTGCTCTATCCACCAAAGCTATCATTTAGAATGGAACGGCAGATAAAGTGCTTCTCCGATAAGGTCAAGTTAAAGGAGTGCATCATCACCAAGCCCTTATTATATGAAATGTTAAAGGGATTTATCTAAGAAAAAGAAGATAAAAATATGAACAATAAAATGACAGCAAACTCAGTTATTAACAACCACACCTAAAACAAAAACAAAAACAAAAACAAACTAAGCAAATACTACAACAGGAACAGAATCACAGAAATGGAGATCACATGGAGGGTTAGCAACAGGGGAGTGGGAGGAGGAGAGAGGGGGAAAAGGTACAAAGAATAAGTAGCATAGATGGTAGGTAGAAAATAGACACAGGGAGGTTAAGAATAGTATAGGAAATGTAGAAACCAAAAAACTTATATGTATGACCCATGGACATGAACTAAAGGTGGGGAGAATGTGGGTGGGAGGTGGTATGCAGGGTGGAGGGGAATAAAGGGGGGGAATGGGACAACTGTAATAGCATAATCAATAAAATATATTAAAAAAGAAAACATCAATAAATAAATAAATAAATAAATAATGCTTTCAGTTTTGTGTGGGTCCCCCACTGTATTTTATAAATTTATATTAGGAAAAAAATAATGTGGTATTTTAAAGTGAAATATTCATAAAAATGTATTATAATAGAAGATTACTTGCCTTCATTTTGAAAAAATTCACAAATATCATGTGATATTTACATGATTATATTAAAATAAAATAAAAGTGTTCTTCCTGCAAATATGCACATATTCCAAGTAGATTATTTTGGTTTTCAAGCAATGGATAGAAATCTTTGGAAAAACTATCTGATAAGGAAAATGATTTTCTAAAATAAAACTTTCACTCCGTAAATTGAGATGCAGTACAATATTCTGGTATTTTCATCAAAGACAATAACACTAGACTGAATTTTTTATTTTCAGATTTTTAAACATAAGGAAGAACTATTTGGTTTAATTATCAGTTCCTATTTCTATACTATTTAGATTTCCTGTCTATAATGTTCATTAACATTGAAAGTTCTACTTTTTAAAGTCAGAACAAATTTCAAACAAATCAGTAGAGAATAATGGACCATTATATCCTTGCAAGCTTGCTAATTATCAAAACTGAAAACTATAGTTACTATGAAAACCTTTGATGTAAATTCTAAGGTGAGAGGAGAGTCAATGGTATCATCTGAGAAAACATGTGGGAATGGCTATTAAACCTTTACTGGTTAGTTAATTAAGGAAATGTATTTTATTTTTTTAAGATTTTATTTATTTTATCTTTAGAGGGGAAGGGAACGAGAGAGGGAGAGAAATACCAATGTGTGGTTGCCTCTTGTGTGTCCCCTGCTGGGAACTGGCCTGCAACCCAAGCATGTGCCCTGACTGGGAATCGAACCTCGATCTTTGGTTCACAGGCCCGCGCTCAATCCACTCAGCTACACCAGCCAGGGCAGGGAAATATATTTTAGTTATATGCAAAGCTATTCTAAATGTAATAGTGGCTAGCTAAATACATCAACTGAAATCAGGTATAGATATGTAGATGAAGTATATCTTTCGAAGAATTATTACTGTCACTCTAAACAACTTCGTGGCACATATGGTGCTTAGAATATTGCTGTGTTAGAGCATGCTTATATCATATGATCACGTGTGTTATGCATGATATGAGATTAGTGGGAAATTTTTCTCATTACTGGAGAATAAGAAATGTTGCTGTCAAACTGATAATGCAAAACATCTGTATCCTATTTAATTATGTGCTCAGACAGCCTAGTAAGGAAAGAATCGTGGAGGGCCAGTAAAACTGCTAAGCTTGTTTGGTCCAAAGAGTAATATTATGTTGTTTACCTATTCAGAGTAGGACATTTTACCTGACTAAAGAGGAAATGAGAATTAATGTCATCATTACTATCACTATCACCACCACCATCATCATCAACTGCATAAAAAATTTTGTGATGTACTGAGTCTTTACCAGGTATAATGCACTTTGCCAAATGTTTGAGCTGCATTTTTTTCTTTTAATCTTCATGATAAACGTATGTCATTGGCTCTGTTATTCCTATTAAAAGATAAGGAAAATGAGACTTAGAAAGATTAAGTAATTTTTATACGATGAACTAGTAAACTGCAATTAAAGAATTAGACACTCAAGTAAAGCGTGTTCTTACGCACCACAACGAGCCAAAGCTCAGATTGTAACGACTATTGGATATTAAGAAAGGTGTTTGCACTCATCCGAATGAGCACCGAATGTATCTCCCTAACCACCAGCAGGCTCACGTAGCAGTAAAGACCAGTTTACTTCTTTCCAATTTATTTCCTGTTTGGTTTCAGAATCCCTGCACCGGTTTGACACAGTTGCCAAAGGGACCTTGCAGCCTACTTCCAACACATTCTTAATCATTCCGGTGTAAAATCTGTTGAAGAGATGACCTTCCATTCACCCAAATTTCTCCTCTCAGGGGTGGATTTTTTGTCTGTTTTTTAAGCACTTCCCTTGATGTTCATTCCTAATGTCATAAATTTGTTTTGCAAAAACATTTTCTTTTCTTAAATGGGTTAGTTTTAAAATCTTAAAATATTTCTCTAATGTTAATTAAAAGTTCCAGAAAGACTTAATAATTAAGTGCTGTGTGTTATGACAAAACAGGGACCTTCTCGTGTCAGGGTTCCACTCCCGGAGTTTGAAGCCTCCTTCGGCTCTAGTTGGTGAAGACCAAGTTGTTGCAGTCTCATCAAGCTTTCCCAGGCTTTGTCCTCGGCCTCACACATGGAACTACACCTGACGTGAGTCATTCAACCCGTTTGTCACATGTGACATCATTTTTTGAATTTGCACTTGGGTTTTATCTTTTGTTTGCTTTTTCTTTCTGTGCTCTGTCCATTTCTGCCTCCCCAAATTCAAATTATACAACCTTCTTTTCCCCATCAAATATCCCCACTGCACTTTTTCAGTATTAGAATAAATGGAAAAGTTAAATCCTATGCCATTATGCAAAACTAAGGTTGGTATTCGCATTTTGGAAATTATGAATAATTTATACCAGGCAAAATGCACACAGAAAAAGATCATAGGGGCCTTATTCATAACTTCCTCTTAGAAGATAGTTATATGGAGACAAGAGATATCAGGTAAACATTATTATCACCTAATTTAGAGGTAACAAAGGCAATGGTAGATGTGAGATTTGGGATGTGTTTGGAGCACACTTTTTTATTGCAATGATCAGCAGCCATTTAGAACAATGGGAGAAAGGTGGCAAGATCCTTACTGTGGCAGTGAAACACAGAAAAACAGAGATCTGTAACTTGATGAGAAATAATATCAGGAAGGTATAAACTGGGTATAATATACTACAGCTATGTGGACCGACCAAGTCAATCAGGATATTGGCTAAATTGACTGGCTAAATTCACACTCACACACACGCATGCACGCACTCACACACATTCCACGTATAACTCAAAGACAAATAACAAAAGGTATACACTGGGCCATTTCTCTATCCGAGGCCCACAGGCTATCATATTGCTGACTTGTTAAATGAATTTTACATTCATTTATCCTCTTAAAATCAAAAGCAAATATTCTAATGGCATTCAGCAAAAGGAATCAAGAACAAAAATAGCTTTTTCAGAAGGAGGCCCTAAAACCAGGGATGCTAATGCAAGTATGTTGTTTGAGAAGTCAGGAAACACCAAACCAGGAGTGAGCACATGTAAGGGATGGAATACCAGCTACTAACGGGTGAGTTATGAAGGCAGCTGTGTCTGTGGGTGACGGGAGTATAATCCCACTTAAAAACAGTTTCAAAACACACAAGTCAATGGAACTTGAGCATGGCATACATTGAGGTAATCTCATATCAACTGTAAGACATGGTTCAGGACAAGGTGCAATGAGCATTAATTTCTTGGCTTGCCTTTTTCTGTGTGAGAAAGTGGTACGCAAGCACTAAAATTTGGAGAAAGCCCGCAGACAGAGAGAAGCAGTTCCGGGCAATCTGAATTCTCCGGTAAGCACTGAGGTATAAGGCTGGAAACCTACAGGTGGAGTAGTCCTGGTCTCTGGACCTAGAGCAATTTGCTCCCATATGTTGCAACATGAATGGAAGATAGAGTGATCATCAGGCAAAAGAAAACAAAACACTTGAAACATTGGCTAAAGGAGAGCTAAGTAAAATTTGCACTTAATTTTTTTTCAATAAACTGAAAAAGAATAGGGTTTCCATCAAAAACAACAAGGAAACACGCTGAGAGTCTTTCAGAAATGTAAAAGGAATTGATGAAGTAAACGTGTATTAATGAGCTCAAAAAAATTACAAAACAGAGACTAGAGAACTGAAAATTTTATTTCTTTCTTGTACCATAATTACTCTCTCTACTCTCTCCTGCTCATCAACATTTAAATTGGCTTGGGGCTCTTTCTCTTACAAAAACAAATAAATACAAACACTTCCTTTACTCTTCCTCTCCGCCAGCATGGCAGCATCCCTACCCCCGCACCCCCTTTTACTGCCCTGCTTCGGGAAAGGGCTGCATCCAGTCACTGTAACCATGCCCTCAACCTCACTTACTTAAAAAATTAGTTCCAGGTGAAGTCCACTGCAATTGCACTAAATAAAATAAAATAAAATAAATTTCAGTCCCCAAACACTTAAACTCTTAAATAAACCCAGAGGGTGCTTTTCAATCCTCAGGTTCTTTGCTTTCTGTGTGGTATATGGCATTGTGAAACGCTTTGCTTTTCTACAAACTGTTTTCTCTTCCTTGGTGCAATACTAGTTTTTGCTTGTTTCTTTGTTTAATTGCTTTTGTCCCGCTCCACGGCTACTCATTTAAAGTCCCTTTGGCACTACTGCTGAGCCTTCTGCCAGGTGGGCAAGTGTCTGCCAGCACCTGACTGATTGTTTGGGATGACGCCAGATATCTAGGAGTCTGATGACTTTTCTTAAAAACTTTCAGTGGAACTTCTGCTTTTCAGTCTCCTTTATGCCTCCACCTTCAGCAGAAATCTGAATCTCAAACTACTTAAAGCTTCCCAGCCCACCCGCACTAAAAAATATTTTTAGCTTCCCTTGCAGAGGGTCTTGAGCTTTCCATTCCTCTGCTCTGCTGAGTCCCTGGCTGTTCATTAATCTGCTTTCCAGCTTTCAGTTGATTTGCTCTTTGATTCTCTTTGCATGTCTTGGTTTAGATCTTTATTTCTATTGTTTTGCTGACATTTTCGTAAGATATCAGGGATATGTAGAGGCGTGTCAGTCAACATTTGCTGGGTAACAAATAACCACCCAATGTCAACTGTGTGTTTTTATATAAAGTTTATTCCTCAACTTTTAAAGGCATTTATTTCTCAAGCACACATCTGCAGATAAATTGTAAGGTCACTTCAGGTGGAGGGAAGGCTCTGCTCTACAAACTTCAGTCTTCTGTAGTTTGATAACACCAGGCATGTAAGAAAGCAAGTCAAATTCTGCTTATGTCAGACATACTAATGATCCATTGGTGAGGCAAATTGTGCAGCTATGAGCTTATCCAGAGGGGGCTGGGCACTAGTACAGGGGAATGAAAACCTGGAACCAATAATTCTAGCCTCCATAAGAATTAGATTTTTATGTTTCATCTACCATATTTTGCTAAACGTCCAGAAGGGATTGAGTATGCATGCATTTACTTTGTCTTTAGCATTAATTCAGGCATTTTAGTGCTCTCCTTTAAACACTTTATAGGCTTTGCGTTGTCTTAAGGATAAGATCTACTTTTTGATACCCCAGCCAAGGCCTTTGTTTGCAGCCGTTGCTTACTTTTCCAGTTCATTCCCCTTCCCTCCATTTCCCTCAACACATACACCATATACTCAGCATTCTAGTCATTCTTAATTACCACAATTCCCAAAATATGATGGGTGTTATATCGATTTGTGGAATTTGGTGTAAATCACCTTTCAAAGTTTCCATAAGCTATTTTGAGTCCATTTCCTCAATCATCCAAAAGTCGCAAAGAAGAATTGAAGCTCCCATACCTCAGAAAGATTTCTAACAAGCGGTTTTATCATTGAGCCTTTCAAAGCTTTCTGATCAAGCAAACTCTTTTCTCCCCTTGCTGATGTATGATCACCGAGCAGCTTTTATTTTCCGCCCAAATAGGCCAGTGTTAGCATGTTACCTTTCTTTATAGAAAAGTAAAAGGAAATATTTTTGAATCTGTAGTCCTAATACTAAAATTTAAAGTTCCCCACAACATTGTCAGTTTGAGCTCCGTACTCACAGACACGTTCTTACTTTGTCCAGACATAGTAGCCATTTTCCTGCCTTAGGCTTTTCCTAATTATCATCCCTGACTGTAATATTCTTTTTTTGTGTTAGACTTTATTTTTCAATTACAGCTCACACTCAATATTATTTTGTATTAGTTTCAGGCATACAGCACAGTGGTTAGTCAATCATGTATGCTGCAAAGTGATCCCCTGTTGTTTCAAACACCCACCTGGAGCCAGATACAGTTGCTACAATATAATTGACTGTATTCCCTATGCTGAACTTTACATCCCCATAACTATTTTTGTGCTTCTACATCCCTTCACCTTTTTCACCCAGCTCCCTAGCTCCCCTCCCCTCTGGCTGTAATATTCTTAACCATCTTCCTTACCCTTCACTTTCTTATCTGTAAACTTCAAGTCCAACTCTTTATGAAGACTTCTCAATATTAAAACCAACCACGTCTCGTCCTGCTCCAAATTGCTTTTGTATTGATTGACTATAACAATTATATGATACTTACCACATCCTCATTTTCATTCTTAGTGACTTTTTCTCTTTTTATTTGCTCTGCTAGTCAGCACCCTCCAGAGAAACAGAACCAGTAAAAGACAGAAGTGTATATAATATCAGGTGAGTCATTTTAATAATATATAATCAGCATACCTGATCATGAAGTTCTAGAAGTCCTACAATCTGCCATCTGCAAACTGGAGGCCCAGAAATGTTGGTGGTCTAATTCTGAATGAATTCACAAGCCGGAGCACCAGGGGATCCAATGGTTTATATCTAAATCCTAGGAGGGGAAAGATGAAATCAGTTATTCCCATTCAGGCAGGCAAGCAGGAAGCAAAAAAAGGGTGTATTCCTCTTTTCTCTGCTTTTTGTCCTATTCAGGCTGAATGATGCCCACCCACATTGTGAAGGACACTTACTTTACTGAGTTCACTAATTAAGAGATAATCTCATGCAGAAATTCCCTCTCAGATACACCCAGAAATTTTTTAACCTGGGCATCCTGTGGCCTGTCCAGTCGATGTTTAAAATCACCATTCTACCACTGTATCTTGGCTGGGTGTCATCCTGCAAACTGAAAGGTTGCAGGTTTGATTACCTATCGGGGCACATGCCTGGGTTGTGGGGTCAGTCCCTGGTCCGGGTGCCTTTGGAAAGCAACTGGTTTCCCTCTTGCATCAATGTTTCTCTTCCTCTTTCTCCCTCACCACCCTTGTCTAAAATCAAAAACAAAAATAAAAAACCACAAATCTGCCCACTCCTTGTCAGCTTAACATTCATAAGCATCTCCTTAAATGGTACGCGTCTTCCTAATAAAGACAATGGCAAGATCATCATCCTCCCTGATACAATATGGTGCAACAATACCGATCTTCTGCCACTGTATTATTATTTCAACTATCCTACGTACCAGGGGAGAGCCCAAAAAACCACAGTTATCTTCTGGAGAGCTGGCCCCTTGTAGTACAGGCTTCCCCACTAGGTGAGTGTTCTGGGAACCCAACTGCATCAGTGCATCCACTGGAATTGTTGTGAGAGGCTGCACTTGGCTTCAATGAGTTATTTTTTTAAGACTCAATGAATGCGTTTGCCCATTTCATGATGGGTGAGCTATGAGTGCACCTGCCCACACCACACTGTATTTGACCAAAAAAGACATGACCCCTGTGCCCCACACTCCCTCTTCACTTGATCTCATACCAAGTGACTTTTTTTTGTTTATCCAGATGAAAAAAAGTCCTCAAAGGGAAATAAATGTTTTGCTGATGTGGAAGAGGTGAGACAAAAAATGGCAGAAGCTGTAAAAAGCATCAAAATTGACAGGTACAAAAACTGTCTCGAGCAGTGGAAAAAACACCTCGATCCGTGTATTGCATCAAATGGAGAGTACTTTGAAGGTGACTGAAGTTTAAACATCTAAGAATAAGTACACATTTTTTATAAATAAATTTCATTTTGCCCCCCATACAACTGAAAATGTATTAATACCTTCCTCAGAAAAAGAGGTAAAATCTTTGAGCGACAGTTATCCTTCCCCTTGCCACTCTGTAATTTAAAAGTTACAATGGGAAATTAACAATATTTGAATACTACGATATAAAACTGATAATCTTATTATATATGGTAAGAGAATAAGGAAAGGAATAAAGCAACAACAAATAAGTAAAAATATGTATGTACACACATTCATAGCCAAATGAGGAGAAAATATTTTTGACAGTTCCAGCTCCTGGTTCCGTTACTGGTCACATTGTTATGGGTGGCGGGAGAGGCCGGTGCCCAGAGGCTCCCTCCCCCTGCCTGAGTTTCTTGTCTCATGGCAAGACCTGAATTCAAGTGCGAGACGTACACGTATAGTGGAAATGAGACAGCTGGTTTATTTATGAAATACATGGGCACAAAGCTGCAGGTAGGCCCCCAAAAAGTTGTTGGTAAAGTTGTTAGTAAGTTAGTGAGTTTGTTCTATACACTTGAGCCAAGGCTACAAGTGGGTACTCAGCTAATCTAAGTAGGCTGACTATTAGGGTTCAGGAGTTATACATCTCAGCTGGCTCCCAGGTACCCCTTCTTCTTCCCCTTGGGAATAATATACAGCTACAAAGGCTTTCTTTCTCATTTAGTAAAGGCTCTTTGTCTTAGTGGAATTGTTACAGAGGCCCCTTTCCTAGCACAGGCCCCCTCTTCCTCCTGTGCAAGTCCCACCTGTGATGTTCAGGGCACCCTGCACTCTATGTAACATGGTTACAGAAGCCCCTTTCCTCAGCACAGTCCCAAGGACTCTCCCCTCCTCCTGTGCTTTTGCTTGCAAAGCTCGGGACACCTGGCTATCTAATCAAACCAGCTCAGGACTGCTGAGTTAATGGGTGAGTCATGTCTTCCTTCTGCTTCCAGCCTCCTTTCCTTCTTAGACTGTAATGACTGGGGCCTTAACTTTATTCACCTCTAGCCTCTCATCCCTAGGTGCTACCCAGCAACGTGGTCATAGAGAATGTTGATAACTACCTTCTTCCACTCTCCATTTGTATTCCCTTTGCCTTCAGGAAGCACCTCAGCAGGTCCTGGTTCTCTACTTGCTAGGGTGACCCACACTTTAATTCCTGAAGTGTCTGGGCCCTAGCTAGTCCTTCTTGGATTCAGTTGTTTTAGTTTCCCATTGACCTAAGTTACATGACTCGGTTTTACTAAGAGACACGCTAAGGAATCTCTTCTATTCCGGCTCCCCTCTTCCTTACCTCCATCAGAGAGTAGTCCGGGTCCATCCTGACTGCCAAGCTGCCTGGGCTGACCCTGGCACTCCAGCTGGCACCTTAACCCCCTTCATTGCTGGTTGATGACAGGGATGAGGAACCCACTGTGGCCACGAGTCTGGTAGTTTTTACACTTGAGCATTAATTGTGCCTAACACAGTTGCTTACAATGTAATGACACTTGAAATGTGAGTTGCTATTGACATAAATTTTACTTGTGCTTGGAGATGTGCTAGGAACTTTTAGGAATTTGTTCTAGCCATGAAATTCATTATAAATGTACACATTTTTAAAGCAAACAACAACAACAACAAGAAAAACAATGGGTGTGCAAATTCACATGTGAACCACGCAAGAGGCAGCATCATTTGCTCTAACAACAGCCAAAGCTACTCTGTTGCATTCAGAGTCCTTAGCAATTTAATTGTCTCCAGGGAATTTGAGGGAGCATGACCCATCAGGGTGATATTTTAAATGAAGTCCACGCAAGCAAGCCTTCTTTCCATTTGTACTATGAATTTTTAAAAGTAACGTGGTAATAATGCTCAATTCAGTAGATATAATGAGCAAACTGAGCACACTAACCTTGGCCCCTTTACCATCTCCAATCATGCAGATGGTGTGCAGATGAACTAAACGAATTGACGATGAAAACAATGCAGTTATCCTGCATATCTTTATCGTCTCCTCAATAAAGCAAGAAGGCCTTATGAAGACCAGAACAATTTTTTTCAACTCTTATTTGACACAAGGTTGCTAACTGCTGAAAAATGCTAGATCTGTCAAAGTCATAATCTGTTTCGGATCATTACCAATATCATAAAAATAAGCTTCATAATCACCACCGTGAAAGTTCGGTTAACTTTCTGTGATGTGCATCTATGTTTGCCTGGAAAAATAATAATCCCAATGCAGTGCGTGCACAGCACTTACAGAGCCTAGGAGAGCTGAGGAGACGCACTTTCAGCGTTGCTGTGGCTCCCGGACAAACACACGTTTCACTCACTGGTTAAACATGCTCACAGAATCTTCCTGTTTATTCGGCCCCGGAGACATTTTCTAAATTCTTGTTTCAAATGTTTGTCTTTTGTTATTGTATATTGAGTAAAAATTAAAAAAGAATAATACCTTCAACCATACCTGTTGTACTTAATTTCAATCGATGTTTATAGAAGAATATATAAATGTTTTGTATGTTATATATCTTCTTTTAAATGATTCCTCTGTATACGATGACATTACTCCAAACTACACTGGAAATATTTTCTAATTTAGCCTTTCTTTGGAAGTGAGTGCAAAAATAAAATACCCAAGGGTGAAAAGTTACAGTTACTACCTTTTTCTTTATCCAGTTGAAAATTGCTGAGAGCTCAGCTTCAGTGCTTACCGTGGGGTTTATCATATCTCATGATGAGGCTGGCTTGCTAGCCTCGCACTGACCAGCTGTGCGGCACAGGAAGCCACTTCCCTCTAAGCTAGACACTATCTCACAGGGTGTTCTGAGCGTTCGGTGGGATAGTGTGCATTGCCATTGGCATGGAACTGACTCATACTGAGCAGACAAAAATTGTAAGTCATTTAGCAAGTCACTTGAGGAAACCGAGCTGCCTGTGTGCGCTCTGAGACACCTTATAACACACTCTTGTTGTCAGAGGATGGACGGTTCATGCGGGCTCCGACCTCCGAGTGCGAGCCCACCTGGTTTTGTGAGCACCCCAGATGGGCAGATCAGACGGGTCTCACTTCTTAAGATCTTCTCATGAATAACCTCCTGCTTCCAAACTTCTTACCTACTGTAATGAGGAAAAGAAATTGGAGACCCTACACTAGAAAGACCCTCAAATGGCCCAAATTTAGAAGCTTAATTTAGGACCAAAACAAACGTATTCGGAAAAGTTTCACACAGAAACGGCGCTGGATGTCTGGTCTCTGCTGACTGCTTCCCCTAACTGTCTCATGGAGCGTTTACCACCACAAAGTTCTGTTCAATAAATCAAGTGCCATTCGTTTTGAGAAAGTTTCCTCCCTCACAAAAACTCCCTCATACCTCCTTTTCTGTTGCATAATACAATTTGGTAAGTTAGAAATTACAGAAATCAAGCTCAGATTAGATTAGGCAAATATAACAATTACTGATCAGATTAATACAAAATATTCGAACATAACCAGAAATGAACGGAACCAAGAGGTCAGTGCCACCAGTATCCTTACTTCGCATTTTCCACCTCCCTTTTCCCTCCGCCCTGTTATCCCTTCCCCCGCTCGCTCTCTTGCCCTACCATCCTCCCAGCTACCCCTTCCTTTCCTTCTTCCTTTCCTTTCTTTACTGCTCCTTCAGTCCACATGTTCCAGCACAGTTTCAGGAACAAAGTCTAATGTAAGTAATAATTTTGTGCAATATAGTGAAGTAAAGAATATTAACATTCCCATTTCACTAATAAAGAAAACTCAGGGCACAGTTTGCTGAAGTTCATAGTTGGCACCTGGATTTCAATGTACATAGTCCGATTTCGGGGGGGGGGGTGCGTGTGCGTGAAATAAATAGGATCTCAAAGCACATTTCTTGCACAGGATAAAATGTGAATCTCATGGGGTATTCATAGCTATTCTAAAATTCAGTGATATTTGTAAGACCACAGGGCCCGAACAATATTTATCTCTACTTCTCTCTCTGCACACATGCATACAAGTAGCCAGCAGGCACTGTGAGGGGATGCCCTTGGGTGAATTCTATGGCAGCAACATAATCTGAGATGCAGCTAAGGACTGCATTTTAGTTTCATTAAACAGCATCTCTGCCCCAGCACGTCACTTAGGCCCTGGCTTGTCATTCTTTACCCATGTATATTATTCATGTGTTTTTCCATATTTATCCAAACCTATAACTCAGCATTTTCACCTGGTTCAGCAAGTAATCCATTGCAACACACTTGGGAGTTATTCATGGGCAACCAAAAGTTGCAGGGAAATATGGAAGGGTCATATCACTCATTCACCCTCTCTACCATCTAACAAGATGCTGTTACTTCTCTACCAAGTTGCCTCATTCCGTTTCCACCTCCTTGTCCTCTATCTACCATTTATCTTCTCTGTGCAAACTATTTTCCCACTTCCTTGTAAGCTTTGGTCTCAGATATGCAGTTCTCTGCTCTTGAGGTCAGATCTTCCATAGCGTGTTTATCTAGATATCATTTTTATAAATACTTACATCCCTTTTAAGATGGTTTTCTTGTCCATCTGCACAGAGAATAAACTTTCTTCATTCTCTTATAAATGAATAGATGCATTAATAAGTGGATGGCTTCAATCTTTGTGTGTGTGTATGTGTGTGTATGAGAGAGAGAGAGAGAGGAGAATGGAAAAGAGAATAAATAGCATAATGCAAAATACACAAGATAGTGACACAACTTTAATCAATACAGACAACGGTGACCAATTATTTTAGACAGCATTCTCTAGAAAACAAAAATCTCTAGCAAGGATAAATGGTTTGATACATTATAAAGGAAATGAAACCCAGAAAGGCAGAAAATAAGGAAGCGAGGAGGCATGGAAAGAGGTGAAACAATACCAAGTAACACGCCGCTGTGCTGGACGCTGCGGGGCTGCTCCACAAAAAGATGTTCATGAAACTTCTCAGGGCTACTTGACATGGAAATTGTGTTTTTGAAAGTAAAAAATGAAGATGGGAAAATTTATTCGCACAGCTATGTCTTAAGTCTCTGTATAAACAGTTTACTTCCCTTAGATTTATTTTTGGGGAGGGGGAGAGAAAGATAGAGAACACCTTGCTTTCCATTAAGAATGTCTTCCAATAATACTCTTCTTAAACAAATCTTTGAGAACCCAAATCTTTGAGAGGGAAAATTGCTCACTGAGCAGGATGTGCAGCCCATTTCTGGCATCCTTGGGCTTTGCTCACTGATGCAACTTGTGGTCCCATTACTGTGATAAATACCCTCATGTATTTCTCAGAGTGAAGTAATTGCCACCTGTGTTTGTGATTCACCTTTAATAATCTAAGTCATACTATATTTTAATCAGTGAACAGTTATGATTTAATCATGACATTACTTATAATTTTCCCTCTAGTATCTAGCTGGTTATAAACCCTTTATCAGTTACAGTATTATAAATGTATCATATCACCTTGGTAACTCGAGAACCAAAAGCTTTTTCATTCTATAGCTAGTCTCTAAAATGTTAATTTACTTCAGGATTCCAGCTTCAGCTTTGGTCTTACTCTCTTCACTATATTAAAATGATGAAATTGACTCTCTTAGTTTTAACTTCTATTATATACCAAAGACTATCAGAATTAAGTTTCCGGTTGAGAATTCTCCATTGAGTTTAAGAAACGAATGTCAAGTGTGCTCCAGACATCTATTCTTGGATACATCAAAGGCACCTGAAACTCCTTGCCTTTACAGTGAATTCATATTCCTTGACATTTCTTTTTTCTTCTCTCCTTCACCCCCAATGTATAATGCTCCATCAAAAATCTTGGGAATCTTATTTTTGTGCTGGAAACAACAGAGACCACTTTAAACTAATCATTCATCCCTATGCTAAGGCTTAAGTACTCTTAAATCAAAAACTATTTATTTATTGTTGGATATTTGTGATAGAAACAGTATTCCCTTTAGCGTTTTCTGATATGACATTATATCTGGAGAACTTCTAGTTTTGTCCAAGTGTATTTTACTGGCCACTAGAAGCACTTAGATTATAAGGTAACACTTTAAAATTATAATCAGCAAACACAACAGAAAACCTACTTGAGAAACATTATCAGTTTCTTTGTTGTTCTAACATCTGTATATGGATCTGTGAGCCAGGTTTGGAGTAGACAACTTCAATAAATGTTAAGAGTTTTTACTGTTCATGATTCGCTTATGCTGTCTCCATCATGTTTGCTGAAGAATAAAGACACAACTTTTAACCTACTAAAACAAAGTATCCTTCTTGAACAGCTAGCCTTGAATCAAAATGCGTTTGCTTTTATGTGAATACTTAAGCCAGGCATTCAATTTCTACTTGAAAGTCTCTCTTGCCGGTCACAATAGACACTGACTTGCGAAATAAATGAGGAGATAAAGGGATGGTTCTTGCCAGTTTGCTCTCCCCTACTGTAGCCATCCTGTTTGGATCCTAGTATCCAACTGCTCATGTTATTAGAAAAATATAAGATTTTTTCTGTTAATGCCTGGTGTGTCCTCTCCCTTTGAATGAATTAGCAACCTTTACGGTAAGTAAATACTGCTGAATTGGGCAAAACCCTCCGTACTGTGTTTCACAGCAAGCTTACCTTTGAGATATAGGAAAGGACATTACCTGGCCAATTGCTGTTGAGTCAGCACAGTTCCTGGGTAGAACTGGTTAGATAAGAGCACAGATTTTAATAATTCCAGAAATTAAAGAGAAATTTATTCAGGAAGTGCCTTTGGTGGTAATGCTTATTAGGGCAACCCAGAAGAGGCTGTCATTGAATAAAGGGAGAAAGTCAGTAATCTAATAAATCATAAGAAATAATACTTAGAAGAGGTTTCTCTGTGTTTTAGATTTTTTCATATGAAAATGCTTTACTAGTAGTAGAGTCATACAGTATCTGATAACAGAGCCGTCGTGGTGCATACGAGAAGCTTCCTCAGTCCTGGAATTAACTACTGACTTGTCCTTTAGACTGCAAGTAGTAGTCCTTTAGGATTATTTTACACAAGAAAAATAGCATTAAAAATTGCAATACTCTTAGGTTATGACCAAATTACTTTGGATTTTACCTTTTTTTTTAATCCTGATTTGACTTTTGCTTTTATTGTCTCAGGTTTGAGGTTTGTGTCTAGATAATATAGTATCTGAATATAATTAGGTAATGAAAAAAGAATACTAAATAGATAAATTTTAGTTCATAAGTAGAACCTAATCAACAAAACAAACAAGCAAAATATAACAAGAGACATTGAAATAAAGAACAAAATGACAGTAACCAGAGGGAAGAAGGGAGGGGTAACAGGGGAAAAAGGGGAAGGGCCATCAAGGAGCATGTATAAAGGACCCATGGACAAAGCCAAAGGGGGGTAGGATGGAGGGTGGGAGGGGTGCATGGCTGGGGATGACTAGTGTGGTAGAGGAAAATGGAGAGAACAGTACTTGAACAGTAAAAAACAAAGTAAAAACAACAGGAAGGAAGGAAGGAAGGAAGGAAGGAAGGAAGGAAGGAAGGAAGGAAGGAAGGAAGGAAGGAAGGAAGGAAGGAGAAAGAAAGAGAGAAAGAAAGAATGAGAGAAAGAGAAAAATAGAGACAGGAGAGTAAATTTTAAGAGTTAAAATTTACTTCTTTAATGCGTCATAACAACTCTTCATGGATTTATATTGTTTGTCCCCAAAGAGTGGCTTACCGAAAATGAAAGTTGCACATTCATTTCCTCAGGCCTCAGCTTCTCGGGCGAGGTGAATGTGGTTCTTGGCATGTGGAGGTAACTCCTTGCTGTGTCTCAGCACGTAGTAGCGGCATTTGGCATTCTCATGAAAGTCAAAGGCATCGTTATGTCATCGTTATGACAATGGGAGGGCGTTCGCATCCCTTCTGTGCAGTGATGTTTCAACCTCGAGATATGTAGATGTGGGCCTAGGGATTTGATCTGTAACATTTGTGTCTCATAGTCATTGATAGGGGGCTCCAGAGGAATCTGGGAGCATTTAGAGTTCTATGAATTATAAACTTTCATGGCTTAAACAAAAAAGACTATTCACAATTTCTTGAATACAATTATTAACTCATAGCCTTATAGTTTCATTATATCATAAATATTTGTAATCTTATTTGACTTCCAAATGGGAACACTTTAATTAGACAAAATCTGGAGATTTTGTAAAAGTACCTTTAATATTTTTAACACAAAGTCATTTGAACACATTAATGTTAAATTTCACTTCCAGTAAAGAAAAAAATTATGTTTTAAGTGTGCACTCCTTTATTTAAGATTTTATTTATTTATTTTTAGAGGGGGAGGGAAGGAGAGAGGGGGAGAGAAACATCAATGTGTGGTTGCCTCTCGCATGCCCTCTACTGGGACCTGACCCACAACCCAGGTGTGTGCCCTGACTGGGAATCGAACCAGCAACCTCCTGCTTCACAGGCCAGTACTCAATTGACTGAGCCATACCAGCCAGGGTGAAAAAATTACTTTTAATTATTTCTAAACTACATTTTCCTGCTAATGGCATGTTTCATATAAGCTTATTTATAAAATATTGTACATGTTCTAGCATATATTAAATTTAAACTGCATTATCAATATCAGCATTATTTTTGTAGAAAATGAGATGTGTGAAAATTTTTTAATTAATTTTTTTTAATAATTGTAGGTGACATACAGTGTTCTGTTAGTTTGGGTGCACAACACAGTGATTCAGCATTTGTGTACATGCCTCACAATGTGTGTAATCACCACAGGCTAGAAACCATCTGCCAGGCACAGGTCATTTTCAAGGAAGTATTTGGGTGTCGCAGCTTTAAGAAAAGGACCTTGGGGACATCGGCACTTACTATAAAGACGGCTGAAGATCTTTAATGTCAGTCAGATTAAAGGGCTATGGAACACTATAGTTATAAAGATTATTTCAGTTAAATATAATGTTACATTATTACCTAAATTTTCATTACATATTTCAATTTCTTAAGTGGAATTTATGTTTTTAATTGAAAGGAACTTTTTATGACAAGTTTTTATTCTAGGATAGAGTTCAAGAAAATGTTTCTGTAGCTTATGTTCTAGTTCATTTTACATATACCTGAAATATTCTTTATGCAGAATAATTGGAAACAAATAGATTACACAACTTTGATTTTTATAAGTAGTATTATTATAATATGGTTACACTAGTGAACTATTCAACTATCATAAAAATCTATGTGAGGATTATTACATTTTTTAAGAGAGGTTGGTTTGAGGGAAATTTGTGTGAGAACATCGTCACTATATTTTTTAAATAAAATAGAAATAGTTTCTTTAATAAAAATATACTTTATTAAAATGGGTTATATATAATTATATAAATGTTTTGTGTATTATCCATAATACATAACATTATATTAATGAAAAATATATCTGTTTATTATCTATCTACCTCTATAGATATATAGGTAATAATTATTAGAATAATAATTATTATATATAGAATATATATAATTATTCTATATAGAATATCAAGCAATAATATCTTGAATTGAACTTTAGGAAATTAAATGAAATCAGACTCCCTAGACTTAAAAATGACAAGTGACCTCCCACATCACTCAGGATAAAAGTCAAAATCTACCTCTTGTGATCATGTCTGTCCCACGAAGCTGCCCTTATCTCCTCTCCCCTTTGCTTACTTTAATTCTTTTGTCCTTCCGCCTTGACCGGTTTACTCTTCTTTGACTTCATCTGCTACAATCTTACCAATGGACCTTCGCACTTGTTAGTTTTCTCTAGAATCTTCTCTCCAACGTATTTGCAAGGCTCTCCCTCATCTCCTCCAGGCTCAAGATGCGCGTTCTTACTGAAGCCTTCCCTTACAACCTCATTTCAAATTGCAGCCCCGCCCCCCGCGTTCCTTAGTCTCCTCTTGCTGCTTTGCTTTTCCTTAATCACTGATCATCAGCTTCCGTGTTGTATTTTATTTCTGCCTATTGTACAATGTTTACTTCCCGTGCATCTTGTTTCCAGGAGAATGGAAACTTTATAAAAGCTATGATTTTGTCTGTTGACTGTTGTGTCCCTGACATAAGTTAGTTGTGAAAAGAATATTTATGTGCGTAAAATTGCTGAATAAGTAAATAAAACCACAAGGCTCAGGGAGAGGCATGATTTCATCGCTAATTGTCTTCACAGGTTTGTAAACATAGTATAACAAAGAAGAGCGTATGAGTCCCGAGCTTCTTAAAAAAGAATTTGTAATCATTTGGTCAATATTAATATTAATTTTGGAAAATGAATTAGATTATAATGCTTTATTTTAGATAGACTGTAATTGATTTATAGAATTAATTGCTAATTAATAACAGATTTGATTGATCTGATTTCATTTTTGTTCCTATTATGTTTGCATTTGCTTTTTTCATTAAATTTATTGGGGTGACATTGTATATGGGTTGCAAGTGATCAATTCTATGATACATCATCTGCGTATTCCATTGTGTGCTCACCATTTGTCTTTTAAGTGATGCTAGACAAGACCCAGGGGGGAGTCTTCTCTTTGGACAACTAGTTATTGTTCTTGGAATGCCACACACAGTTGAAGTACAATTAATATCTGTTTTTCCCCATGATTCAGTGTCATTTTTGTGAATATGCGTGAGTAGGCTATGTCTCCTTTAGGAAAATGATCACTAAAACCTAGGAAAGTGTAGTCATATCTAATTCATCTTTAGTTGATGAAATAGTCAAACTACAAAAAAAAAATTTCCAAGGGACGTTTGGAGCACAGTATCTGTTGGATTCATATTAACAAAAATATCATTCAAACAGTGGTATTATAATACATTTCTAGAGGCTTAGTATTTAAATCACTTGTCTAGGATTTGCAATTTTCCTTTTAATGTTTCTAAAATGTTATCATTACAAGTGACTACTTACTGTCATAGGTTTTAGTTTAATGGCTGGTAAAACCCTCCCACAGATCATAAGAGTGTCTGAATGAAAGGTACAAGGCTTCCATGGAATAGAGCTTTCACTTATTTTAAATTTATAACATTTCTAAAGTCATTTCATCCTTTTTATTGGTGGACTGAATTGAACATTGGCATGTTTACAGGTAAAAGACAGGCCCTTGTTGTATTATCTGTTATTCAAAATTGTGCATCCATCTTGTCATCACCTGTCACATGAACCTGCAGAATTATTTCCTAATGACCTAGGGCTTTTCTTTGCTAGGTTTTACAAAGGGCACCTGAAAACTCTAAATCACCTGACAGCAACTTGACCAGAACTTGACTAATGTCACCTCTAGCATTCCAGTATCCTGACGCTTCAGCCTACCTGGCATCTCTCTTGACAGGTGAGGCTCACAGCTGGTGTCACTCATTGGCCACCTGACACCTCATAGATCCATGACAGTCTTCCCATGAGCTCATCAGCTGACAATTACCTACTGATGTTTTTTACCTGGAAGTTCCAATTCCTTCCTGGCTTCTGGCTTGTTCACCTTCTGCAGTAATCCCCAGGAGGTGATTGCTCATCAGTCAGTGTCCTCACTCAAACCCAAGTCATTGTGGGCCTTGGTTGCCAGTTCTCTAACTCGAAAAACCAGAAAGGAAAACACAGAAAACCACAACTGGGAGTCACTTAACAAATGACTGCCCAGCTGTCTGTCAAATGGTAGTCTGGGATAAAGCCAGTGTGTGTCTGAGATCCCACATGAGGAAGATATTTTCAGGTGCCTACTGGAAATATAGAGATCAGAATGTAACTTCTGATGTATTTTCCCTATGGGATTTTTTTTTGCATTTTTATCAACTTTTATAAACCATTGGTAATACATTAGTAATTTGGCTATTAGATACATTATTTTTTAAAGATTACTTCTGTACTATAATCATTATCTTCTGGCCATCTTTGACACTCTCTAACTACTTGGTGAATCTGGGTTTACATTATCTGAGATTTGTTCCTTTAAAAAATCATATCTGCAAAAAATTGCAAATGTATCATCTTCAAAGAAAATACTGATCAACTCATACAAAGAGCCAAATTTTCAAATATGTGACTTAAGACAAATCTTATTGCCCAAGCCACCTGTCAAGTATTAACTGATTCACTGATTGAAATTATTTATTAGAATTAATTATAAATATTTTGAGAGAATAGTAATAAATTCACCCTAAAAATTAACAATTTAAAATGATTAAATTTCCTGAAGCTCTATGTAAACATTTGAATCAAATTAACAGAACTTTGAAGTGTTCATGTAAATACATAAAGAAAATGGGATAAGTGACTAAGTAATTTTCATAGAGGAAGATGTACATTCCATAAGGCTTCAAAATAAAGCTCAAGGGTAGCATTTTATGTGGTTTTATTTAAAATATGGCATATAAATTGTTTACTTATAACTAGGCCTTGCAGGAAATGCTATTGAATACCCACACTAGTAATTACTGAGGTCAGATTAGGGTTTAATAGTCTGCTCACATTAGGAATACAGTCGGGAATACAACACTCAATAAGTTCAGATTGAATTGTTATCCCGTATGTATTTATTTTCTTTAGATCTTACTGCGGTTCAGAAAGATGAGTCTCTACATTATTTTATTTCATTGAATACATACATAGGAGTAGTAAAGTCACTATGACTATTTGCTTTCATTTAAAGGTCTGAATGATTGATTCTAATATTTAGAAAACTGCTGGGCTATTTTACTATTGTATTTCACATGTCATGCTGCTCTAATTAAAGACTTGTGTGAGCAGCATAAAAAGGGCAAGAAGAATTCTCTGCCTGTACGATGGATATTATTTTACTAGGATAAGAGCATAAACAGTGGGGAAGGTAGAATTACATGTGGGGAAGTTTGTAGAAGTAGCAACATCCTGGATGGATGTCTGAAGCTTTGTTTTGTCCTCAGGAAGTGGTTTCTCATTCTCTGCACAGCAGTGAAGCCCAGGTGCACGATGGAAGGTGTTGTCTGCCGGATAAGTCAGAAACTTTGCAGATAGCACATCCTTGCCTATTACTACATGGAATTAGATGTACTATGTTTAATAAAGTAATTGCTACCACCAAATTGGTTGTGAAAATACCCAATTTTATGTTTGATCCTTTAGAAAAAAATCATCATTTTAGCTGTGCTTGATCAAAAAGTCTTAAAAATTTCAAAGAATTGTGTGGCATTTTTTTCTTAGAAGTAAATGCCTACATGTTGCATGACTTTAGTCTTTTAAAAGTAATTAAGATAATCAATTTTATTTCCCTGAAACTATACAGAAAAAGAAGCCTTGTACGCAGATGACAGGATGATATATAATTATATTAGATATAAAAAAGTTATGCTGTGAAATAAGTAAATTAAATAGGAAACAGCTGTAACTTATACCCACTCCAATTTAAAATTCTCATGGTCCCCATGGAGTGGACGGGTGAGCCATAATTGCATCTTACTTAGACTTCTGAAGTCATTAAACTCTCTAGGCTTGCTTGTGTTTCAATAATATTATTTTTATATTATCAAAACAGTCTTCTTTTGAGAAATGTTAAAGGCCTGTCATTATCTTTCTACTTTATGTAAGGGCTTAAAAAAATCCGTAAGTGCACTCAGGAAAGGGGTAATAGAAATGCCTTCCAAGTTTGCCCAAAGGAACACAGCTCACTAGAGAAGCGGATACTTTAATGACAGGTGTAGGGAAGGTGTAGTTTAAATCTAAATGGTTGTGGCACAGCACATACACTGAAGGCATTGTCTTTGATCTTCTAAAGCAGAAGGAAAAAGTAAAAATTAAAAGGACAAGGAATAAAAGCTGAACTGTGAATTTAATAACTTCCCATGTTTAACATTCAAAGAGCTATAAAGAGCATAACTTGGAAATTAACCTTAGAACACAATTGCTTCTTGAAAAAATAATGAAATTTTTAATGCTAAGTTGTAGGCTATTGGAATATGAATAAATTATAAAGAAATGAAAGAGCAGTGATTTGCTTCATTATTATGATTATAAAGAAAGAGCATTTTGTTATATCAACTCCTGTAATGTTTCTGTTATAATGAAAATTCTTTTCTGCTTTTTTTACTCACACTGACTCTCACTAATTTAAGCAGTTCTATAGGTTAAAAATAAAGCTTGTTGTTGATAGAGACGGGGGGAAATTATTTCATTTAATGCCCTGTCTCCAGCTGTTGATACTTCTATTTTGTTCACACTCTTGTAGGTGTATTGGCAGTCAAGTTGTTACGAATACCAGGTATAAACTGAGTGAGATCAAAAAGAAAAACTAATGCAATGGTTTAAAATTACACAACTATGAAAAGAAATATTTGAAGTGGGCTTACATTTGTTTAATGTTAAATGTAGTAGAAGAAAATAGGCAAACCAGTGGTACTTACCAGGGTAAGAGATTAGAGAAAACAATGAGGAGAAGCCCAATTTGAGATGTGAAATGATTTGTTTCCGTTGGGGCCACCTACCAAAAAGCTCATTACTTTGTTCGTATAATATTAAATACAGTGAAACAGAGAATCGGAAGATATCTTATTATCATAGCTCTTCCCATCACACCCAGAAATGCATCTCTCTGAGGAGGGGCTATTTTTCAAACTACTATACATCAGAAAATGATCTTTTTTATCTTAAAATAATTGGATATATGCATGTGATGTTGAAACATATGAATGTGTATTTTCATGTATGTGTAGGGATAGGTGGAAAAGGGAAGGGAATTAAGAGGTATAAACTTCCAATTATAAAATAAGTCACATGGATGTAATGTATAGTATAGGGTAAAGAGTCAATAATATTATAATAATTATGTACAGTGACAGATGGTACTAGATTCATTATAGTGATTGCATTATAAAGTACATACATGTTAAATCTCTCTGGTATATGCCCCAAACTAGTATAATATTGTATGCAACTATAAATAAAAATATTTTCTAAAAATACATAAATGTGTATCCACATGGTAATTAAGATAATTAACACTTTTTAGAATATTTACAATCATGAATATTTACTTGAATTATTTTATAGAACCCATATGAGATACAGTAATTATAAAACAATAATAGGTTGATATGTTTAACAAACCCAAAAATATTTAGCCACCTGGCACACATGTTCTAACACAGATGGACAAATTCTATTGTACATTGGCCTCAGAACCTTAGGAAGCAACCGAAAGTGTTCCTTGAAAAAGGAAGATTCAAATCTATTTAATCAATTTACAGTGTACTGTAATAATTACCAGAATTATCTCCCATAAATCACGAAAAACACAATAGTGAATTAAACAAATGCAAAAATAACTCAACTTCTATAATTGAGCAGTGGTTCATTGAACTACACAGCAATTCCCAGGGAAGAATCTGATTTCATGATTTTTCATATTTTCCAATAACACAGAGGTTTGTGTTGCTATTCATCTTGGTTTTGTGTCAGTAGTGGGTTTTCTACATTTATCAAGAATTATGGGGAAAAGATAGAAGGTAAAAGAGTGGGAGGAGTGGAAATGTAGCCATTGGGAAGGGGCCCGGGCTGGCTTCTGGGACCCTGTCCTTGTTCTAGCTCTGACTCCTGATGGCGACTACTTTCACATGCCTGTGCTCATTCACTGAGCCCCCTTATGACTTGCACAGTTTTGTCAAATTTTGGCCTTATAGAAATGTGTTAATTTATTAAAGCCACTCAGTAAACTCTTATTTCCAGTAAATGGTTTTTTTCAGCAAGTCTACTCATACAGGAATATACTGTATAAAAGTACATACTTATGTGCTACACATAAATCTATCGCTATATATTTCAATATATCACATAAGGAAGGCAATAGCGTGGCCCCTACTCTTGTTTTTCCAACTGATTGTCATATTTAATTTGCATTATTTTTTAAATGAGTTTAACACATGCTATTGTATTTATTAAAAGGTTAACTTTTTAGCTTTTTCCATAATATGCTCATCAATTGATGTTTACATTTTGTACTGCTTTGAAAATTCAATTTGCATGTTAAAAGAATTAACACCTGTCAAATATAAATCTTTTTGTGATTTGTTCTTAGCATCTTATATTTATAAAACTTAAATATTCAGATGTTTTTATTTTTTATTAGAATTGTAATTACTTTTTATTTATCAATTTTTAAGCTCTCAAGTGATTTTACCATTAAGGAATGTTATACTTTAATCTATTTAATTTATTTTCATGGCATGACTATGTCTGCAAAGTCTGATGGTTTGAAATAACTTTTTGCCTCACAATAGCATATTGAATAATCTAAGAAACAAGACCACCAAGAGAGATACTGAATAAAGATTGATTTTAGGAATTTGACCTTAGGTAACTGGCAACCGGTTGTTGAGTTTGTATATGGCTGTTGCTTCTGCATCTGATGTCGAGCCTAAAAATAGCACAGCAGGCAATTCATAAAAAAAATGGACATAAAATACAGGAGAAAAAAGACAAACTGGATCTCACATTGATGAACTGGAGCCCACTCGAGTGTCTCGATACATCCAGTCCTCCAAAATTGAGGAGGCTTGATTTGCAGAAGAATCTGTGTCACCAAGCTGAATATACACCTAGTCCTAGAATCAGGGCAGCTAGAGCAAGTGATGTCTCACAGTAGCTCAGTCAGTTGTAGGCCCATGTGTTGCTCCAGAAATGCTTGTCCATGATTCAGAGACGGTGAAAGAGAAGATCTGCTAGATTCCGAAATGACTGGACACTGCCCCACTTCAACAGCATGAGTCAGCCCATCAGCAAAGATGTGCATCAACAGCACAGCACCTGATGCCTTGCACCAGTGTTCTGAGTGTAAAAGGAAAATAGATGCTTTTTAAATTCACCTGCCACATTGCATTGCATGCAAAGTAACTCTTGTGGCCCATTCTAATCCCAAACACTGCAGGGAAAGGAATTAGAGATAGTATAGTTCTATACTCTAAAGTAAGCATTGGAATAATAAGCTTTTGCAACCCATTACTGTATTATCATCATAATTTATTTTTTAATCTTATTGAATGTATTGGCATGATATTGGTTAACAAAATTATATAGGTTTCAACTGTACAATTCCATTATACATCACCTGTATATTCTATTGCATGATCATGGTCAAGTGTTTATGAGGGGTTTTGGTTTTCTTTTCTGTGTTTTTTTTTTTTTTTTTGCTTGGTCCCTTCACTTAATTCCCCCAGATCCCCCCAAACCCTCCCTGCACTGACTACTCTCAGTCTTTTCTCTATATCTTTGACTCTGTCTCTATTTTGTTCATTAGATTACACATATAAGTCAAGTCATATGATATTTGTCTTTCTCTGACTGACTTAGCATAATAGCCTGTAGGTCACCATGTTGTTTCAAATGGTGAGATTTTGTTCTTTTTTAGGGCTCTATAATATTCTATCATATGTATGTACCACAGCCTTTGTAACCACTCATCTATTGATGGGCAATGGGTTGTTTCCCTAGCTTGGCTATTGTGATTAATCCTGCAGTGAACATACGGGTGCATATATACTTTCTAATTAGTATTTTGGGTTTCTTCAGATATATACCCCCAAGTGGACCAATGGGGGATGATGCAGTTCCATTTTAACTTTTGAGGACCTTCCATGCTGATGCAGCCACAGTAGCTCCACCAGTCTGCATCCCCACTCAGAGTATGTGAGGTCCCCTTTTCTCCACGTCCTTACCAACACTATTTTTGGTTGACTTGTCAGTGACAGCCATTCTGACAGGTATGAGATGACACCTCATGGTGGTTTTAATTTGCGTTCTCTGATGATTAGTGATGTTGAGCATGTTTTCATACATCTATTGGCCATCTGTGTTCCTCTTTGGAGAAGTGTCTATTCAGGTCCTTTATCTATTTTTAAATTGGATTTCTTTTTTGGTGTTGAGTTATATAAGCTCTTCATTTATTTGTAAACTAACTCCTTAGCAGAAGCATCATTGGTGAATATGTTCTCCCATTCAGTGGATTGTCTTTTCAGTTTTTTTGATGGTTTCCTTTGCTGTGCAAAAACTTTTTAGTTTGATGTAGTTCCATTTGTTTATTTTTTTCTTTTGTTTCTCTGGCCCTGGGAAATACGTCAGAAAAAAAACAATGCCATGAGAAATGTTTGCGATTTTACTGCCTATGTTTTCTTCCAGAATTCTTATAGTTTCGAGATTTAATGTGACATGTAAGAGGCAGGAAGGGCTTAAAGATGTCTCCTTGAAAGTCTGAGGGAGCTCTTTTTTCAGACAGTAAATGCTCAGTAGTAAAACAGAGAAGATTTTCAAACATATATTCAAAGATTAACTTATATTAAAATAAAAGCTCACTGCAATGATTAATCTACACAGAAATAATAGGCTGAAAATGATTAGAATAATGTAGATTTGAGCACTATGCAAAGGATGGCTTACAATATAATGTGAAAATGTTAAAATTTTAGAAATTTTTAAGAAATGATACAAGCGACACTGGTTTCCTACTGTCTGATTAATGTCTCTTACTTTTGTCTGTCTTACAAGACTTCCTAAAGCATTCCCTTGTAAAAAATATTAAAGTGTTTTCTTCCTTTTTGGAAAATTTTACTTACTGAACTAGCATTCACAATTCTCTCAAATTGACTGTATTTAATAATCCCTCCCATTCCCATGTTGATTTTCTCTTCAGAGAGACCTCTCTGGTCTGCAGGATTTGTCCTCAGTGGAGGAAAGATGGGTGGGAGAGGTATGGAGTGGTGGGAAAACAAATTGTCCAAGCAAGATTGGAAATGATAAAATTTTACTTTGCAATAAATATTTTAACAAATATATTACTTACTTTTCTCTTTTAGTAGATTAGATCATCCCAAAATTAAGAGGGAATCCATACCTGTAAAAGGGCATTTTCAGACTCATGGCCATTGTTCTCAGGGGTACAATGCTCATTTAGTCTGAGAAATGCTGGACATTTTTGATAATATAGCTACGTTACTGGATATGAAAGATAAAGGGATTCAGGGGAAAAGATATTCCCAATAATACTTAGTGTAACTTCTTTTGTGTTTTAATTCTTTGGAAACTGATATGCCAGAAAGGATACAAAGAGCAGAGAAATCTCAATTGACCTGGCCTACATTTTCAGACTAATTCCTAAAGTCTTATCTAATCTCATTCTAGACCCCTATCACAGTTCACAGAGAAACTGCCTGGAGAGGCTTCTTAAACTATTATTCAAAGTGAGAAAAGTAACAATATAATTGAGAAGCCAAATCAGAGATTCATAGCACATAAAAAAGAAGGGGGAGGATTCTGAAACTAGTATGAAAAAGCATTACCAAAGTAAAATTTAAAAAGCTGCTCCTTACGTAACCAGAAATGAGAAATATAGTAGCAGATGGCACTAAATAGGCAGTAAGTTTTACTTTTCTTCTTATTTCCTTCATTACCCAAAGTGCCAACTTAAAATATTGGGACACGCTTACCTCCCTGGCCCCCGTGGTTACAAACGTAGAATATATACAGTTACTTCCAGTTAAGCACAGTCATCAGCGATCATTCCGTATAAGTGAAGAAATTTATTTAGAGAAGGGCACAAAACCTGGAAATGCCACAGTAGAGTTTTGTATTAGAGGAGACTAAATCAGGTCTTTCTCCATAACTTTACTTCATATTTAACCGATGTTTCTGGATGCCTCTTCCAGGCCCCGATCTAGATGATGGAGATGAAAGCATGTGGGGGGTTAATCAAGGAAGGCAATGGATTCGTGGTGGATGTAAGTTTGGTGAGACTGAGAGTATAATGGGAAGAAAGTCCTCATGTGGAGATAAGCACAAAGTGTGGAGCCAAAAGAAAAATAATGCAGTGTCTCTGTGGGAGACATACAAATAAAACTTACATTAGAAAGAGCATCGTAACAGATAAGGACTAGATATCTGAAGGGCAGAGGGGAGAGCATTAAATAAACGCTGCACATCCATTACTCACTGAAAGAACAAGGAGTATTATTACAGTAACTAGACGACAGGACATACATGAATTACAAAAGGGGAACCAGGCTGGAGGTAAGGCTTTTAAGGTAATTTTGAAGAAGATTGTATGTACCACTATAAGAAGTTTGTCTTTATCCTTAAAACCTTGATACACCTTTATTATGAAAAAAAAAAAAGGGGGGGGTTGAAATACCTTTTTTTCCTTGGTACAAAGCAGTAAGTAAAATTTATTTTTATACATCCGTTACCCACATGTACCTGGTCACAAGGGCTCCCAAATGGTTTTTGGTGCCAAAAGGTTAGCCTTTACCAAGGCACCTAAAATGTGTGGACCAACCATACAAGAGCCTGGCTTACCAGCCGTGGTGGGAGGGCCGGGTAAGAGGCGGGCGCTGGGCCTCTCTGTGCCAGCTGAGACCCCTCCGCCTGGAGTGCCCTGAAACATGGGATGGCAGAGGATCAGCTGGGTGCTGGCTGAGCAGCCAGGTAGGCTTTTACATGCCATTAACAAAGAGTTTACGTTTTTATCCTGAGAGAGTAATAAATCACTACACTTTAAGCAAATGCATAGTGAATTTATGGAAAATAAATTTGGTGGTATGGTGAAGAGGATTGCTTGAACCAAAAGGGGACTCTTAGAGAAATCTGTTCAGAGAACATTAACATTCGGGTAACAGTGAGGTTGACGCAGGAGAATGGTCCCTGCGAAGAGAAGGGGGAATTCACAGTAGTGTCATTGGTCAGTTTGTTTCATAGACTTCAGTCACAGCCGGAAACGAGGCAACTGTGCAGAACGGGTCGGGGTAGATAAAGGGATGGTAGTTATGTATAACGCTTTTTAGATTACAAGGTGATTTTTGAATTACATAATCCTCATAGATTCAGGAAAGTCAAGTGATTCAACCAAATTTAATAAGTAAAAAAAAAAAAAACCCAGAGTGTAAAACATTTAAATTTTAGGTTTAACCCTCTTACTACATGAATACCAAAAGCAAACAAAAACAATGCAAAACCCACAAACAAACAAACCGCATTAGAGGGTATTGATGAAATGACTTTAATATTCAAAATGGTAAGTTGTTTTCCTGATTTTATGCTACTTGTTAGTAATCAAGAAGAGATTTCCTATAGCTATGATAGATTTTGTGGCAGTTTTTGACATCCAATGAGCCTAGGCTGAGCACTTAGGCTTGTAAATAAAACTTTTGTTTTCCAATTTATCTCCTTATTATCTGTGACTTCTCTGGAGCTCTAATAACAGAATTTATTTGCAACAAAGATTTGTGGCCTTTGCCACAAAAAAAAAAAACACTGAAATATTTACTCTCTTGGATTGTTATTAAAATTATTGCTGATCTCTAATTTTGACTATTTACTGTGTGGCCAATTTGTACTTAATATAACCATTTTTTAAAAATTGTATTTATTTATTTTTAGAGAGAGGGGAAGGGAGGGAGAGAGAGAGGGAGAGAAACATCAATGTGCAGTTGCCTATCACGTGCCCCAAACCGGGGCCCTGGCCCACAATTCAGGCTTATGTCCTGGCTGGGTCATAGGCTGGCAGTGAATGCACTGAGCCATACCAACCAGGGCCAGTTTTTAAATATATGAAATAAAATTAAAAAATCATTGGTTGTATAGTATGGGAATAGAATTTAAGACGGTAGTTAAAGAAATAGGAACTTTTATGTTTTTTAGATACAGATAAAAAATATTTTTAGATTTGCAGATGTTACTGTGGTCATTACGATTTGTCCTCCTTATCTCCTTTATCCCAGTGGTTATCCATTCAACCTTGATGGGGTGCAATTTATCATTTTTTCTTTAATCAATTCTTCTATAGATGTCATTACTAAAAATCCTTTACCTTGAGTAACATATTTTCTATTATAATTTTTTTCTAGAAGTTTTTTTTGTTTAAAATTTAGATATAGGACACAGACTGCATCAATCTTTTCTCATAGTGACCAATGTGAGTCTCAGTCTCTCCCTCCTCCCTTCACTCTTGGATATTTAATTTTTCATACACCATCTTTTCAAAACTCCATTTTCGATCATTCTGCACTTATACATTGAATTGTGAATTGCCAAAATTCATATGCTGGAGTCAGAAACCCCGACGTGACTGTATTTGGAGATAGGTTCCTCAGAGAGGTAATAGATTAAGCAAGGTAATGGTGGTGGGAACCTAATCCTATAAGACTAGTGTCCATAGACGAAGGGTCAGAGACACCGGAGACCTTTCTCTCCACACTTGCACTGTGTAACAGCCACGTCAAAACACAACAAGGCAGCCATGTGCAAGCCAGAAAGACATAACTCAACAGAAACCTACGCTGGCGACACCTAGATGTCAGATGTCCAGCCCTCAGAACTGGGAGGAAAATATTTCCATTCTCTTAGCCAGCCTGTCTGATATGGCAACTCGAACAGAATACAGCAGCATCTTGTTGAAAATCAATAGACTGCATCTACGGGGATGTATTTCCACTCTGTACCATTAATTTATTTCAATAGTTGTGAAAAAAGTTTGCTGATTATTGTGGCTTTATAGTAATTCTTAAAATCAGGTAGTATGAGTCATCCAACCTTGTACAATTAAAAATTACTTTTTTTTTTTACTCTTTACCCTTTACCTTTCCATATGATTCTCAGATTCAATTTATAACTTTCACCGAAACTCCTACTGAAATTTAAATTACAGTTGTGATTAATCAATCTGTTGATTCATTTGGGAAGGATTTACAACTTTGAAATACTGAGTGTTCCACTCTGTGAACACAGCATATCTCTCTAGGTATTTAGATTTTCTTAGATTTCTTTCATCAATATTTTAGAGTTAATAGCATATATCATGCACATATTTTATTAGATTCACACCTAATCATTTCATTATTTTGATGTACTTTTAAAAAGTACTAAGGGTACATTTAAAAAATTTTAATTTCATTATAGCCTTTTAGTCTGACTGCTTGGATTTTTTTCAGTTAAGCATTCTATTTATAAGAGTCACTGAAATTGTGTTAAGTTTTACATTTTACTTTTTTACAAAAACTAATGGATATATTAAAATGATTTTTATGATATTACACTAGTAAAATATAAAACAGTTTCTACTTGTTCCTGTTTGACTTAAGTATGCTAAAAATTGTGTTGTTGATTCTCTATTTACTGCTCTATCCTGGAACTTAAGAATATAAAGAACATGATTGACGTAACAGCTGCCCAGGATGCCATTGTAGCTAAAATGGGATATTTAATAATTACAGTAATAAAGCATGGGTCGGGGAAACTGCTAAGAGGTGGTGAACCCTAGAGAAGAACTCAAAACATGAGTAAAAGTCAGCTAACTCAACAATAGAAAATAATAGCACTGCAAAGAGAAGATCAACAGAGTACTCCCGGTATCCAAAAAATTACGAAACTTCGTGGTACTTTCCTGAAATTCTACACTATTCATTATATCTGAAGTGTATACTGTGTTTTGTTGGAAAGGGAAATATTAAGCTGGAAAGCTGGATAGGAGCAGTGAATAAAGGGCCTTCCTTTCAAGCTATGGAATTTAAAATATACAAAGCTGACAACAGCAGTTTATTCTGAGTGGGGGGGGGTGAATTGGAGAGATAATTTGCAGGGGGCAGGTTGGCATGGAGTGGTAACCAAACAGATGTGAGTGTCAAGGGAGAAGATTGTCTATAACAATTGTGGTTGGACAATACAGTGATTTTTTCCAGTTGCTTCAGTGGGCATATAAAATCTTCACACTATTTCAATAATAGTGTGAGTAAAATTTTGTAATTTACTTTATCCTACTCATTGGTATGTATTCTAACCATTCTTGAACTCACTGTTGTTACTATAATAGCTTACATACTCTTCCATTAAGTAGCTATACTGTAGTTAGTTTATCTGTTAGTTTATCTCCTCAAATTAGTGTACTTACATTCTTCAAGTAAATACCCAAAAGTGGAATTGCTTGATTTATACAGAAGTCTTAGTTTTAACTTTTTAAAAAATAACTATATATTTTCTAAAAGTGGCTGCACCAATCTGCATGCCCACCAAGAATATACAAGGGTTCCCTTTTCTCCACAACCTCTCCAACACTTGTTATTTCTTGATTTTTGATAATAGCCATTCTGACAGGTGTTAGGTGATATCTCATTGTGGTTTTGATTTGCAGGTTCCTGATAATTAGTGTTTGTTGATCGGGTTTTTTTTGTCTTTTTTTTCTGCAAAAAATCAAAGAACACAGTTCACCACATTAGCAAAATGAAAGATGAGAATCACATGATCATCTCAATATATGCAGAAAAAGCATTTGACAAAATATAATACCTATTTATAATAAAAAAAACTCTCAACAAAATGGGTGCAGAGAGATTGGACCTAGCATAATAAAAGCCATATATGACAAACCCATATTTAACATACTTAATGGTGAAAAAGTGAAGTTTTTTTTCTGTAAGCTAAGGAACAAGATAAGGATGTCCACTCTCACCATTGTTATTCAGCAGTTAGGGAAGAAAAAATCAATAGAAGGGATTCAAATTGGAAAGGAAGTAAAAATGTAAAACTGTCAAACTGTCATTATTTACAGATTACATGACACTACATAGAGAAAACCCTAAAAAAATCACCAAAAACAACTATTAGAACTAAATGAATTAAATAATGTTATAAAATCAATACACAGAAAACTGTGGTGTTTCTATACACAATTAATGAACTATCAGAAAAATAAATTAAGAAATTATTCCACTTACAATTGCATAATAAATAATAAAAACCTAGGAATAAATATCCAAGGAGGTGAAAGACTTGTACAGTGAAAACTATTAATCATTAAAAGAAATTGAAAAACATATAAATGGATTTGAATAATGAACACTTTAAATGTTCATATTACCAAAAACAATCTACAGATTTAATGCAATCTTTATCAAGACTTTACTGGCATGTGTCACAGAATTAGAATAAAAATTTCTAAACTTTTTCCATAAAATAGACCCCAAATAACCAAAGCAATTTTTTGTTTCTATTTCCTTCATTTTTCAATGACAGTTTCCATTCAATATCATTTTGTTTGAGTTTCAAATGCACAGCCTAGTGGTTAGATGATCATACCTTTGCAAAGTAGTCCCTCAATATTTCAGGTGCCCACATGGCACTGTAGGTAGTTACTACAATATTATGGACTATGCTTTTCATACTGTGCTTCCCACCCCCATGACTATCTTGTGACTACCAATTTGTACTCTGAATTCTTAATCTCCTTCACCCAACCCCCGGCCATCCTCCCCTGTGGCAACTTAAATCTGATCTTTGTATCTCTGAGCCTGTTTCTATTTTGTTTTTTCATCTATATAATTATTTAGATTTTACATGTAAGTGTGAACATAGGGCGTTTGTCTTTGTCTGACTGACTTATTTCACTCAGCATAATACACCCTAGGTACATCCATGCTTTCACACTGGTAATTTTTCTTTTGTGATTGAATAATATCCCACTGTATATATGTACCATCGTTTCTTTATCCTTCGCCTGTTAATGGGCACTTGGGCTTCTTTATAGTTTAGCTATTGTAACACTGCAGTGAATATAGGGTCCATATATTCTTCTGAATTAGTATTTCTAAATATATTTCCAGCAGTGGAATCACTGGGTGATAAGGCAGTTCAGTTTTTAATTTTGGGGGGAAATTCCAAACTGTTTTCCACAATGGCTGCACAGTATGCATTCCCAACAACAGTGCATGAGGGTTCCTTCCCCCCCACATCCTCACCAGCAATTGTTTATTAATTACAGGGGGGTAAGGGGTGTGGGTGGAGATGGAAAAGGGTATAAGAGAGATAAATAGTAATGGAAAAACACAATAAAAAACGTTCTTCTCCAAAGAGGACATACAGATGGCCAATAAACATATGGGAAGATGCTCAATGCCACTAATCATCAGAGAAATGCTAATTAGAACCACAATGAGATACCACCCCACATCCACAGAGAGAAATGTCTATGGTGCGTTATCTGCTTACAAGGAAACCTTAGATTAAAGAACAACAGGAAAAAGACAAGCCAGGAAAACCGTCATGCAAAATTCTGAAAAGTGCAACACCTCCTGGAGAAGAGCCTTAGGCCGGTAGCAGTGCTCTGATAGGACAGAGCGGCTCCACGCACACTAATGCCCCTGGAGGTCTCCCAGGGAGACAGAATGTGGAGGTGGAAGGCAGTGATACCAACGGTTCTAACCCTTTGTAGACCCAGGCTAATGTGGGTGTTTGTGTCTTCAACAAAAAAGTTGAAAAAGTAGAAAAAAATAAAAGTCGAATAAAGTTTATAGATTAGGACATAAAAATGTTTTTGTGTTTGTGTTTTAAGCTATTGTTACAAAGAGACAAAAAGTTAAAAAAACTTAAGAAGTTTATAAAGTAAGCTGTTACAGTAAGCTAAGATTTATTATTGAAAAAATAACAATTTTCAATAAACTTAGTGCAGCCTAAGTGTATAGTCTTTATAAAGTCTACAGGAGAGTATACTAACATTACAGACCTCCACGTGCACTCACCTCTCACTTCCTTCCTTACCCAGAGCAACTTACAATCGGTCCTACAAGCTCCATTCATGGTAAGTGCCTTCTATAGATGCCATATTTTACCTTTTATAACCATAATTTTATCATACCTTTTCTACATTTAAATATGTTTAGATGCGCAAATCCCAATGTGTGAAAATTGTCTACAATATTCAGTGCAGTAAGATGCTCTACCCAGGTAAGTCTAGAAGATATAAACTATACCAGATAACCTAGGTGTATAGCATCCAGATTTGTGTGAGTAGACTCTACAATGTTCAGACAAGGATAGAATCACCTAATGACACATGACTATATATTCAGTTTGTCTGGGATAGGCCTGGTTTACACTGTCTCCCAAAAATGACCTTGTTTGGATTATAAATTATATGATCACCACTTATTTTGCTCACTTTTAGAAATGGTATCTTAGTACTGATAATAATTTTGAGACTTAAAGCGGCACATATTAAGAATTTTTGAAATTATCAGGGAAGCTTTTTAATTTGTATTGCTATTGAGAATAATTAAGAGCTTATCCAACTTTTTTGGAACTTAAAACATTCCCTGTTAAGAACAAGAATAACATAATTTTAAAATGAGGTACAGAAATGATTGTTAAATCTAGAAGGGGCTTCATGAGGGACCCAGTTGCTTAAGATGCATTAACTTCTCATTAAATTTACTTTAAATATGTGAATCAACATGTTGACAATTAAATCAACAGTTGAAAATTACAAACTCACCAATGGAAAACATTTGCTTTTTGTTTTATGATGTTTTTTAAGGGACACTTGCTAACATGGACCACAGACTATAAGATACAAACGTAATTGTCCCAAAACATGTAAAATAGGGGAAAACACCCTTTGAAATATGAAATAAAGAATTAAAAGAAATATTTTTTTGAATTTTAATATGTCTAATCTAAATAACGCTTACAGACGTTCTGAATTGCTAAACACAAATAAATTTAAAGTAGCAATTGTATACATCTACTTTATAATTAATTCATGATAATTAGGGCCATTTTATTCCCTGGCTTTTAAAAGCAAGATTAGCAGGGAAAAAAAATCTTCAAGTGTTTCTGTGTAAAGAAAGTGAGGATGAAAGGGAGGAAAGGAAGGGAAGGAGAAGGAGGTAGCAAAGTACAGAGGGAAGGAGGAAGGAAAAGCATCTTAATGAGTCTACATTAGAAATTCTTAGGTATGTTAACCATACAGATTATTTGAACTCTCAGGGTCTTACTTTCATTATATTTGAAATGGAAAACTAAGGTGCATGTATGTACTCTATGGAATGATGTGAAATAACCTAAAAGTGAAGGATAGCTGTGTACACAAGATAGGTGTTGATTTTAACCTTCTCAAGGTTATATGGATGAAAAGCTCAGAACAGAACATGAAACTCAAGCTGGCTTGCAATGATCTGAGCTAATTAATGTGTGGCCAACTCAAATCAATACTGTGGCCTCATCATCTTGGCAGAAGAGCTTTAAAGGTGACTTGTAAAGGGAATTGTCAAAATTCCCTAAATTGGAGTGATAAATGATGAATGTTCATAATAGCTATCAAAAGGGAGCACATCCAGTACCCTATTAAGTCTAAAACTCACTTTTTTCTTTGTACTTTAAACTAATACGGTTTAAATATCCTTTTTAGTGCCTCTAATAGGAGCATTCAGGGCATATTTCAGCACAGTTGAGGGATCTTTGACAAGTCCCTCAGTCAGTTACCTATAAAGGTTACTTTATAAACTGACAATTTTAAAGGTTTCTGTATTTCTTATTATTTACCTCATCAAAAGGATCATTTATTTAAAGAAATGAAATCATGCAGTTGCTTATTACTGTACTCTGGTTAGTGCTTTTGCTATTTTGAAACAGTTTTGAACAGATGGGATATTTTGCTTAAGGAAAACTTGTATTTGCTAGCTTTTTTATAGCATATTTTTTCAGATTGTCAAAACATTACAAAATCATTAGGAGACTCCCATGTTAGAATCTTGTCAGACATTTCATTATAAACTCACATTAGGATTCCAGCTATTTTAAATCACCAACAGCCTCAGTCGAGCACAATCAGTTAGCAAAGCTGAAATTTGTTTGGGGAATGTTGCAAACAAATTACTATAGTTGTAGCTCTAACATGTCAAAATGAGTTCGCAGACAGAGCTCTGTGAAGTTAGACTAGAACAATAACCAAGAGGAGCTATGAATTCTCTAATATTCAGTGACATCCTGGAAATAATGTAGTTTGTTTGGGGTCAGTTCTTTCTTACAAGGTACTCCCACAAAGTAAAAAAAAAAAAAAAAAAACAAACCCAGAAAGATAAATATAACCAGAATTGTCATCAAATCTGCAAGTATATTTCGGCTTTTAATTATTTACATGTGTATTATCTAAGGAAAACATGTAAATCTCATCTTACTTTTGAATTAAGAACATTAGTTTTTTACTTTATGTTAGTAAGCTGAACCAAAGGAATGCATGTAAATGCTGTTAAATAAATAAAAGAATAATATTTTGTAAGCCAGCTTAAACTAAGTTATGCCACTACAAAAAAAATTTAGTGGTTTTATAACAAAAAAATTAATTCCTGTTGTCACATGGACTTTTGTTTTTTGGCATAAAAATCCATGTCTTCTTCACTGTAGAACCTAAAGTAAAGAAGTAACTACTACTAATGCCTATCTAGGACCCTTTGCATTTTGAGGTCAAAGGGAAAATAACAATAACAAATTATAATTGCTCAAAGTTCCCATTCCATTGGGCAAGGATTAAATATAGATTTGATAAGAGAATCAATTAATAACTTGAACAAACAATGCAAACTTCTACAAAATATAGGGAGATATAAAGTTACTGAGAATTTATACTCATTTCATCAACAGATAAAAATTTGGATATTAGTTTATGGATCAAGATTATGGGAGTTCTTTTTCTCTTACATTAGCTTTTTTAATTTATGTTGTATGGAATTTCCTCAAAAAACTTAAGATGGAACTGTCTTTTGATCCAGCTATCCCACTTCTGGGATGATAGCCTAAGAATCCTGAATCATCAATTCAAAAGAATCCATGCACTCCATTGTTCATAGCAGCACAATTTATAATAGCCAAATGCTGGAAACAGCCAAAGTTCCCATCAATAAATAAACAGATCAAAAAACTGTGGTACATTTACACAATGGAATACTATGCAGCAGAAAGAAAAAACCTCTACACTTAACAATAGCATGGATGGAACTGGAGAGTGTTGTGCTGAGTGAAATAAGTCAGGCAGTGAAAAACAAATACCATATGATCTCACCTATAAGTGGTACATAATCAACAAAACAAACAAATGAGCAAAATAGAACCAGAGACATGGGAATAAAGAACAAACTGACAGTGACTGGAGGAGTGGGGGAGGGGTGTAACAAGAGAAAGAAGGGGAAGAGGCAAGCAAAAGATCATGAACAAAGGACTCATGAGTATGGACAATGGGGGAATTGACTGTGGGAGTAGGGTGTGGGCAGGATTGTGGTGAGCATGAGGAAAATGGTGGGACAACCGTCCCTGAACAATGAATTTTTAAAAAGAAGAAAAAAATTGTGTTGTTGAAAGTTGGCTCAAGATTATATCCAGGATTAATAAAACATTCCTATACTCTCAAATATCTTTAATTCCTTTGCAATTATTTAGAAACTCTTTGGACTAATGAATTACTCTGACTAAAAAACTTTATCATAATATTTATAAAAACATTTTAGTAACAAGAAATATTAGGAAAGCACTTTAATTTCAAGCTGGGTATGTGTGTTGTTCTAATTGTAACTTCAAATTCTTATTGATGAACATAAAATATATCAACTTAGGTTAAGACATAACACTTGCATTATAAATATAGTGATAGCAATTCCAATTACTAATTTATGAAGGCATTTCCTACTCATAAAGATGATGTTTGTTGTAAATTATAAATTTAAATTAATTTTCAGTTATTTACACTTAATGACAGTTATCTTTGTGTTAAAATAAAAGCAATGTTGTCAGAAGTAAGAGAGATTTCTGTTCTAACAGAATTGTATTTGAATTTATTTTAATCTATGGTATGTTTAAAATATGTCTTGAGATATACCTTAAATTCTCCTTCAATGATGTTATTTATAAAACTGAAATAAGATTTTTTTCATGATTGCTTTGTAAGATGCACGAGATGCACTTCCAGTAGCTGCTCAATAAAAATTTTCATTCACTTCCTCCTTTCTCTTCATGTGTGCCCCATCCATAAAAAGCATTTTTTTCTTTTAAATAAAGGTTCTCTTTTGGGGGTTTATTCCTATAGAAATAAATATGAAGTCTGCAGAAAAACAAATTCCAAGGATAGTAAGTGAGGTCATGCCTGAATTCATACATGACACCTTTCAAGGAAAATAAAAATAATGAATATATTTTGTGTGTTCTCCAATAAGGTAATACTGTTCAACTTGAGTGTGAAATAATGAGCAAGTAATAATATCTGAGTAGGCAAGATAGTTGGACAAATGCAGCCTCTAGGTTTCTTCTAATTAAGTCAAGTTAAGCAGTTAAATTAATTATTTCCATGTACTACACATTCTTGAAAATGACACAGGCACAAATAATGTTCAAAATTGAAACTCGAAGTCAAACGTTGTATCATGCACCAACCTACCTAATTTCAGTAGCACCTGTACTATATAATATATTAATTAAGAACTGGAATATTTTAAGAAATATTTTATCTTTGATTATGATAAAAATTTAGAAAGCTGATATAGTTCATTTCTCTATACTATATGCAGCATTCTTATAGTCTAGTCCTAATCCATTAAGCATGTTTTTAAATTGAACCTTTAAACAAATTATTAGTCCTTCCACATTCATATGACATTTCTGAAAGGAAGTAAATAAGAAAATAAACAAATTTTTCATTCTAATGAATGACAGAAACATAAATTATCAACTGTGGTAAGTCACTGTTTTACAAAAGAGACACAAAAAATATCATTTGGGCATCGAATTAACTTTTGCAAGTGTAATAATCCATATATTCAATTTTTATCCTTAAAATAAATGTGTCATCTAAAATCTTCAAAACCTTTCACCCTGTATAGAGAGTTGAAAAAATATAATTGAGTGGAAGCAATAGAAATCATTAACACTTTTAAGAAATAATTTAAAGAGGCCACTTACTATATTGTTAATTCCCAACAGTGACTAATGTCACATTATTGTGGAATAATGAGAACTAAATGTTGAATATTTTTAAAGTGAAAAGTTGCCCTGTTTGGTGTGGCTCAGTGGATTGAGTGCTGGCCTGTGAACCAAAGGGTTACCAGTTTGATTCCTAGCCAGGGCACATGCTTGGGTTGCAGGCCAGGTCCCCAGTAGGGGGCACATGAAAGGCAAGCATACATTGATGTTTCTGTCCCTGTCTTTCTCCCTCCCTTCCGCTCCGTCTAAAGATGAATATTTTTTTTTAAAAAAGTGAAAAGTTAAAGGTGAGATCATATGGTATTTGTCTTTCACTTCCTGGCTTATTTGACTTAGCATAATGTTCTCCAGTTCCATCCATGCTGTTGCGAAGGGTAGGAGCTCCTTCTTTCTTTCCACTACATAGAATTCCTTTGTGTAAATGTACCATAGTTTCTTGATCCATTCATTTACTGATGGGCACCTAGGTTGCTTCCAACACTTAGCTATTGTAAATCAACAAAACAAACAAGCATAATATAACCAAAGACACTGAAATTGAGAATGGGCTGACAGTCACCCAAGGGGAGAGGGGAGGGAATTTCAGGGAAAAAGGGGAAGGTTTTGGAGCAACAAGTATAAAGGACACATGGACAGAAACTAGGGGGTGTGGAAATGTGAAGGAGGTGGGGAGGGCTGGGGTGGTGGGCTGGGATGGGAGTAAAAGACAGAAAACTGTACAAGAACAACAATTAAAATTTAAAAAAAGAAATTTAAATTAAAAAAGTGAAACATTTACATAAGAGAGGAAAACAGTAATATGTCTGCCTTTTCTGCTGTGCTTCATATGTGCATTTGGGTTTAAAAATTACAATGGCAATTATTCTGTTTAACGAACAGTGTCACGTTAAATTGTATAAAGAGACAGAAGAATATTCATGTCCCTTCCTCAATATAGCCAGTATTTTTTCTGAAAATGACTTCATAGATTATAATAAGGCAAAATTTGCTCTCTTTATTTTCTTCAAATTAATAAGGTAAAATTTAAAATAATTTGTTATTGAATTACACAATACAGTTAAACAATGAAAAATTATTTTCTCTAAGAAATAAATTTAATTGGATATTATCATTAATCACCTGAGAGTAAACATTTTGAGAATTTCTTGGATATTTCATAACATTTCATGAAATGAAATGAACAAATATATGAGGTAGAATGAAAAGAATGACAAAATATATAAGATAGCATTTAAAATGTATTTTGGCACTTTATTTTTATTATAATAATATATATTTATATTTTTCATTTAATGTAATAATTTAAATTTATACTGATATCCACTCATCTGCTGCTTGTAAAAGTCAAAGTCATCTGTCATTAAATGAGAGTTTTCAGAATATTATTTAATTAGGCTTTGGCAATTAATACAAAGCAGGAAAATTATTCTTAGTGTTTTCTCAATTTTCCTGCTAGAATAACAAACACAATTATGTAGTCACATCCACTATTTTTATTTATTTTTATTTTTATTTTTATTTTTAATTGTTTATTACAGTTGTCCCAATTTTTTTCTCTTTGGTCACCTCCACCCAGTCCAGCCCTCCCTCCCCCAGTCAATCCCCTCCCCCTTGTCCATGTCCATGCGTCATGTGTACAATTTCTTTGACTAATCACTTCCCCTTCCTTCCATCATTGCCCCCATCTCCTCTTCTCCTACAGCTATCAGTCTGTTACATGTTTCCATGTCTCTGGTTCTATTTTTCTCATTAATTTATTTTGTTCATTAGATTCCAGTTGTAAGTAAGGTCACATGGTATTTGTCTTTTGCCAACTAGCTTATTTCGCTTAGAATAATAGTCTCTGGTATCATCCATCCTGTCACCAAAGGCAGGAGTTCCTTCTTTCTGCTGTGCAGTATCCCACTGTGTAAGTGTACCACTTTTTTTTAATCCACTCATGTACTGATGGACACTTAGGCTGTTTACAACATTTGTCTATTGTAAATAGCACTGCTGTGAGCATTGGGGTACATAGGTCCTTTTGAGTTGCTGTTTCAGGATTCTTAGGTCATATTCCCAGCAATGGAATCACTGGGTCATACGGAGGTTTCATTTTTAATATTTTGAAGAAATTCCACCATCATAATAAAAGTAAATTATATTATTTTTAAATAAAGGATCTTTACATAATACTGTTAATTTCTTTGTCTGAATTTTCAAATCTACATTCGTAAGTACAAAATAAAACTTTTTAATAAGAGCAACGTTTATCATTTTAAAAAATAATCAGAATACATGTCTTCTGATTGGATGCTAAGGCCTCACAAACAGCCAGGTATGTGTAGATGACTTGGTCTGGATTAGAATGGGAAAAACAGTATTTTCTAATAGAATCAAGAAACAAGATAAAACAATTATGTGCTATAGAGCACAAAGCATGAATGATTTTGATAATTCACATTTTACCTTTCCATTTAACATTTTATTTATGTGATGCCTGAACTACACTAGCACAAATTCCCCATTGTTAACAACATATATATTCTCATAACACTATGCACTTCTTCTTACTACTTACCACAGTTGTAAAATAGTACATACTTAAGAAATTCTGTTTCTGTTTATCTTGTCCGTTGGGCTGCACATTCAATGAGGTCAAGAATCGTATCTGCTCTTGCTCCCTATTGCACTCCCAAAGCTTAACTAAGCTGAAGGGGCACATTGTAGATATTTATTTAAACATTCAGTTAATGAATAAATGATCCTCAATGGCATGTGTACAATGTCATATCTCAAAATCCAAATGTGAAAGGAGGGTGATGGGACATCAGTGGTGATGTCCCACTGAGCTCGCCACATTACCTAACAGTTTCGTGCATTCTAGGTCAGATACCAACTCACAGCACTCACATCTCTGCCTGAGGATTCTCTCCGGCCACTGGTGTCTATTGCACAAAAGTGAAAGCCTGACGTGCTAGGTAAGGGCTGTTCCCTCCCAGGGCAAGATTGATGGGTAGATGGATTTGTAAGCTCATTTGCTGTTTGATGATCTAATCCTGGAATTGTGTTTTCTGTGCTGGTAGCAGAGTTGACAGCAGGATTGAACCCAGTTGTCCACAGAGGAGACTTGATTAATCACAGCCCCTCTATTGGCTTCTGTTTTTTCTGATTTCAAAGTCCCTCTCTTGTTCTGGCATCTTTATGGAATAACACTCCAAATAAAACGCTTGCACTGGAATTCTTTCTCATGCTGATTCTGAAGGAACTCAAATAAATCAGACCAATTCTTAGAATGAGCAAACAAAAAGGCTTTATAGAATGAGATCTGTTATCATAATCTTTTTTCTTGCCCAAGTGTTTTCCTTTTTGATGAAGCTATTTTTAATTATGCAAATGGAAATTCTCTGATAACTTAAATTCTTGATCATTTTTACAGTAATAATAAAACGTAGTGACCCACATATTTCTGAGGGGGGGGGAGAATGTGTCTCCCAGATTCCCTAAGCTTAAAAAACAAACTTTGAGTATTTCTTTAGTTTTTCACTAAAACCTAATAAATTACTGTGTCACTCACCTTTCTATTCATCATTCCATCCATTCTGTCACTCATTCGTCCAATGACCCATTCATTTATCTATCCCTCCAATAATGCTTTCTCAAATAACTAATGTGGGCTAAGACATATATTTTTCTAGTAGTCCACAATAGCTTACTGCTAATAGAAAACTATAAAATTGCTCAATATGTGATAAAGAAGCTACATGTATGTATTAGTATTATTTCAGACCACAGATACATAAATTTTTTATCTGAATTTCAATGTGAATTTGCTCAATAAATGTGCATTATTTATATCAGCATAACTACCATGGATTGTAAAAGGCGTGCCAAAAAACTTATCTACAAAAAACACATCAGGTTTACTTAGAACCCATAATTAGAACTTTTCACAAATCAGAAGTGTCTTATTTATCTAATAATTTAAAAGAGGCCAGAAATAACTGTAAAAAGCCAACAGTTATCTTGTGAGTATCTGCACTCCTTTCTAATTGATATGAATAAAAAACTCTTGCCTAGATCAAAAGAAAGTATCCTCTTGATGAAGTACTATTTTAGAATTGCTTCCTTATTCCACTCGATGAAATAAAACAAAGATGTCTTCATGTTGGTATCAAATGTACTAGCTTTTTGTATATAGTGCTATAACACAGAAACTTCATAGCTAGCAAATGGATCTATGAGTCAGGATAAATAAGGCCTGACATTAATCATAAAGGTTGTTATTGCTAAAATGAATTGTATGAGTAACATTTCAAGAATTTTATTCATCCCTCTATCACTTAATTCATTGCACAACAAATTGTATTTTTTAATGTTTTCTTTTTAGCTTTACAAACTAGGCAACATTAAATGTACCTTATGCTTAAAAATACTAAGGAAGTACATAGAGCAAATACAATAGCATTGAGGGTACCTTCTACACACATATTTTCAGGAGTATCAGATATTCTTTCTTGCACTGTGTTTGCAAATTAGAACAATTTGTGAAGTGCTTTAAGATGTTACATCTATGTATATGTGACTCACTATAGGTCAGTAATAATGATGAATATTGTTATTCCTTAACTTCCTGTAAAGACAAAATTTCAGAAGACAAGGGCTAAAAAATTCAGAATTAGATGGAGCTATCATTAAAACTTACAGCTAAGCTTTTGTGTTTATGTTTTGCTTTGTTTTTAATAGATGATTATTAAAACTCTCAGAATAATTTAACACAAATGATTCTGGACACTTTAGTTATTGGAAAACACATTTCTCAAGTGAAGTTATGAGAACAAGTTTCTCATAACTTGAGATGCAGGACTCAGCAAGGTGCCACCTACCTAAATCTAAAGGCATATTTATCAAGTCACTAAGAAACACTTTTCATGTTTTTAAAAATATGATCTTGTGTCAATTTATATTTTTAAATTAGTTTTCCTTATACATATAAAGTTGCCAATAGCTAAAATAAATACCCTGTCCAGCAGGATGTCATGCTTTTGTAAAAGTGTAGTATAAATCTTTCACAGAATTCTGTACCATGTAAGAGAACAGGCAGACACAGATGAGCAGAGATTCTCCGTGGTCTGCCTGGAAGCAATGCTTTCTCCCTCAGAGAGGGGAGGTCAAAAACAAGCAGGGTGGTGGGGTGAGGGAACAAAGGAAGCATCTGCTACTTCCAACTAAATGGATCTGGACTTGCTTCAGAATGTGTGGAGGGACCTGAAAGAGTCACAGGTAGTGGTGTTTGCTTTCTAAATGTCAGTGTTTGATGTGAGGTAGAATAGGAAGTTATTTCTTAATGTGTGAAGGGGAAACTAAAAACGAAAACAATTTTGGTAGTTTTCTAGTTAATTCAGGGGAGAGAGAGAAATCTTCCTCAGGAAAATAAACCCAAAGTATAAGGTAGTTGGCTAGCTTAGTGTACATTCTGGATGCTCTGAAATATGTCTAATAATAATTAGAACAGTGCCCCTTACCCAGTGTCAAGTAGCTAAACCAGTGAATTATCATGAAATATATATCTAGGGAATACGGAAAACAAAGTAGGTAAGTTGCTGCCCCCAAATTCACTCTTCTGTGCTTTTCTCAGGCATCAGCTTCTTTAACAACTCCGTAAATGAGGAAGAATTCTCCTGAGGAAACTAAAACTCAGAATAAAAACATGGGTGTCTTAGCTATCCAGACTTTTGAATGATTCAGTAAAATCTCACATGCTAGTTAAAGCACTAGGAATGACTGTTTTGAAAAATAGGTATGTATAGCATATGTTCTCAGATTTCGGTATGAAAATCAGAAGCCTGGGAAAGGATTTGTTAATGATCGCACTATTCAAGGAGAAATGGCCCCGGCCAGATGTCTCAGTTTGTGAGCCTCTCCCCGATATGCCAAGGTTGCTGATTTGATCTCTAATCAGGGCCCATACAAGACTCAACCAATGAGCACATAAATAAGTGGAACAACAAATCAATGTTTCTCTCTCTCTCTCTCTTTTTCTCTCTCTCTCTCTCTCTCAAATCAATAAACAAAAGTTGAAAAAGACAAAATGTTATAGGATGACTGGGCTCATGGATTAATGACCTGACATTGGCACATACCCATTAAACACATCATAGAGTATAAGGATGACCGCATCCCTCTGTGATCCAGAGAGACACGCAGAGAGGTCTGGCTTGGGTGTCTACAGCTTCTGCCCCAGTAGCTGAGATCTATTTTAAACAACACTTCGGGGAGAAGACTAAGATAACCTTCTGAGTAGTAAACTCCAGTGACCCTGGAGGACACCGCTCCCTAACCATACCATCTCAAGAAGAATCTTGAGAGACGATGACTAGACAAGCGGATCTCCCTGGAATATCATACAAAAGCATAAACCAGGGGAAACTTGACACATGGGAAAGCTCACAAGCAGAGGTCTCAGTGAAATAGTTTTCGCTTTGCTCTAGGGGAAAGGGAACAGGGTACTGAAGTTTAGTTGGCAACAGCAAACCCCAGGGTGAAGCCAAGCTCAGAGACCAGGTTTTATCAATTATGGATGAAGCCAGATCATAATGCAAAAATTGAATTTTGAAATGTCAGAGTACAGACTGGTTTTCAAAAATACCTCAAGGGCTATCTCAACATCTTGTCCACGCTGTTAAATTGCTGTCTCATTATAACTACGTGTGTGGAAAATGGACACTTTAGCAAGAAGTGTTATCCCAAGCCATGTGTCGTTTTCATTGTCTAACATTAGAAGACAAATTTTTGTAAATATATTTACTTAATATCACAACAGTTTTGAAATGAAAATATTCTGATTAGGTAACACGTGTTTAAAAAGTCACCACTGAAAATTTTTTAAACATTTAAAGATACAAAAATCCCTCAAAACAAATAAAAAGTAGGAAAAGAAACAAAGAAACAAAGTCATCACTGACACGTTTGATGTTTCCAAATTTTGCCTTGACTGCAGACCAGAGAGTGCCTCTTATGATCATCTAGCAACGGGGTGGAGGGCGATCTGAAATCTCTGCATCTGCTGTGCTGAGGACGGCCGGCAGCCGCCGCAGCGTCGGGGGATTCAACATGGTTGAAAGCGGACCACCCGTGCAAGCCAGACTCTCCTGCTTTCGGTTTAGGTTCATGAGAGTAACCTCAGCTTCTACAGAGGGACCATGCAGCACTTTGAATGGCAGGTATATTCTCAGAAATTTAAATGCTGAGTTTATAAAGAGTGACTTCCAGCTGCCATCAATAGTAGTGACCTTCAGGGTGAATGAAACATACACAGAAGTGTTGGTTATTATCCCAAAATTAGTATTTCAGAGCACCTTAGTAGCAATTTGTTTGTACTTGAGTTGGTTTTATCTGTTTGTTTTGAAATTTTACAAAGGATGTGTCACATTTCTTACTTCTCTTTTCCTGGAATACGAGTTCATTGGAGCATGATAAATTAGAAACTCCAGTGTCATGTGGAATCTGGAACAGAAATGGTCCTGTAGGTGGATAGGAGAGGAGAAAAGATGAATGAGGATGTAAAGCAAATAATTTAGTGTTTACACCACAGCTTTAAGTCAGCCCCAGGGCAAGGTGCAGGATGCTCGAGGCTTCTTCCTCCATAGACTAACGGTGGTGTTCTCATGATAAAAATAATATGTTCCTGACTGTTAATGACTAAGCAACAGGAACATTACTGAAAATTGTTTCCTGTCAACAAACATATTATAGGTGATTATTTCATATAAAGATATCATTACATTATCTTCTCATAAATTACAAGGCGTTAATCCTAAACAAATTTATCTTAGCTAAAAAAATGAAATTCCTTGAGAAAAAATATTATATTCAGATTCCCAAAAGCACCAACAGTGTTAATATTTCTTAAAATTCTATTCCACCAGCATTGATAAATAAATGTGAGAGCATATGTCCTTTGTCCCTCAGTAAAGACATCTAATATATTTTAGGAGATTCTTCATGCTTTTATGAATGCAGACAAATAAGGTTCTACCAAAGCATTAATGCCACATAATTCACCTTGGCTCATTTGCACAGAAGATTACAACACTTGGAGACCCCGGGCTCAGAGCATTAGACACCCACCAAACACTTCAGTCCTGGGATAATCTGGCTGCAGAATTCTTGCTTAGATACCAGTGTACATTATGCTATGTACATAGCATAATAAGTATAATAATAATTTCAAAAATGTATTTGTTTTTCATATTCTAAATTTATCAATATTCATTTTAAGTAGCTGGCAGCTGTGTAATGGTTCAGAAAAAATAGATTTGTTTAGCTCGTTGCTGTTCAAATTACTATTCATAATTAGGCTTCACTCCCAAATATTCCACAGAATAAATAACTGTGTGACTACAGAAAGATCAGGCATAAAAACTATATTTGACTTCATCTTGTCATATGAAAAAAACAAGTTTATAATCACAGTTTTACGTGACAAGTTATATTGAGATAAATTGCACTGTTGGAAGGCCATACTAATAAACTCCGTTGAGTATTCCTTTAATGATTCTCTCAACAGAGTTTGGGAAAATCTCTTATGTGAAACTGGTGAAGCAATTTGTTCAAATTAAAAATGTTCCCCAAACTCTTTACAGTCTCAAGGAGCTATGTCTCAGTGATGAAGTAACAAAGGATAAACACATTTCCAAAGGTGAAAAGAACGACAGAGGTAAATGTTAGAGGTTCTTTTGCTGGAGAATGCATACAGGCACGTACTGCAGAATTTCACATATGTGAATATGGCAGTAGTCAGTGCTTTTTTAGTCTTTCTTAATGAAAACGCGGGAGTAAAATGGAACTATGACTTCTCTTTTACAACCCAGTATCGTATTTCAGAACCTTTGCAAATTTCTCATACTTTCAGCGCTCATACTGATTGATCCCATTTTCCCTAAAGTGTAATGTCCAGCCCACCTGGAAGCACTATGCAACCATTCCCCTTGGAGGCCTTGCTGCCTCCTTAGGAGGGGGATACACGTGAAGCAGGGCATGAGCCAATATCACAAGCCTATCTGATCTCAATAATCTATCAAGAAAAAGCAGGTGAGGTAGAAATCTAACTTGTTTCCTGCTACTCTAAAAGGTTCAAGGAAAAACAAAGAAAATGTGTCTTATTTTTCTTTTAAATATATTTTATTGATTATGCTATTACAGTTGTTGTGTGTTCCCCGCTTTCACCCCCTCTGCCCTGCACCCTCCTCCCACCTGCATCCCCTCCCCCTTAGTTCATGTCCATGGGTTGTACATAGAAGTTCTTTGGCTTCTCTATTCCCCATACTATTTTTAACCTCCCCTTGTCTATCTGGTACCTACCATTTTTGCTTCTTATTCCCTATACCTTACCCCCATTCTCCCCTGTCCTAAAACAATGTGTCTCATTTTGTGGATAATGCCCCATACAATGAGAATTAAGGGGGCCGGGAATGCAAAAAGGTAGATTATACAAATAAAACTTGAAACCTTAATATTCTCAGAAGTAAGAAAGCATTAGAGGCCTGGCTACTTTATTGGAATGGGATGGAAAGAATAAAAAAGCTACATAGAATGAAAAAGTATAAGTTATTATCAAAATAAACATTTATAATGTGTTTTCGGAAGACTGAATAGAAATAAAATCTCTGCAATAGGTAGAAAATAAGGTAGATATAACCTTTAGCTGTAATAAATTTAAACTATAGGCAAATAGGATATTAACACAATAATATTTTTTAAATATTCTGAGAAAAAACTGAAAGAACATGCAAAAAAACCCAAAAGGGAATCATTTAGGACCTTGAAGAATAGATAGGATAATGACAAAAAAGACACAGTTGAAGGTTCTTTAAATGGCTTGGGGGCAGGGGGATGAAGGCATAGAACAAGATATACAAAACCTGAAAAATCCATGTGAGATAAACTTACTCAAAAAAGAACTGGTTCGCTGATTTATATCTGTATTAGAGTGGGTGCCCTAAAAAATAGAGTCTGAGAAAAATCTTATGAGTTGATAATTTATGAGGAGGTACAAATCTAAGAATGCAATATTGATTGAGCAAGGTAATAAGACTGAGAGAGAAGAAGAGCAATTTTGGAGGCGCACATTGAGTTAGCTACCAACTTTTATCTAGTGTAACTTATTACTCAACTTCTCAGAAATTCTATCTGGGAAGCTATATTAATTTCTAGAAATTCTTTTCAGGTGAAGAAAGATAAATGATTTATTTTGGGACTCCAGTATTACATTGGATCAAAGATTTTTTTCTATGAGACATTAACTTACCTGCACTTCTTGTCACATACGCAAAAGCACAGTGCAAGTCCAATGGTATCTTATGACTCTGTGCCTAAGACAAAACCGAGCATTGCAACCTAACTGTGTGCAACTGATGGTTGTGCAGCCTCAAGGCCATTTTGCACAGCAGCTACTATGACAGTTTACCAAGTGTCTCAGTTCCGAGAGCACCTGTGATGGTACGTAGGAGTTGCTGATAAAGAGCCCATATTGGCAATGGGGAGTAACCCTCATGCCCTTCCAATATGCAGCACCCCTCTATAATATGGGCCTCTATTTTTATGAAAACCACATACTTTTATTACTTTCCTGGAAAATGAAACCCGTTTTGTCTCATAGTCTCTTTCAGCAAGCTCTGGTTCCCACAGCTGCACCCTATCCCTGATTCAGAACTGTTACTCCATCTTTTCTTCCTCAGTGACCCATCCTCATTCAGCACCTCCATTGGTCTGTATTTCTTTAGTAGGAACAAACCAGACTCTTAATGGGCTTATCTTTGTTAGGTCACATTTCATGCAATTGTCCTGCCCACTTACAATTAATACTGGGATAGAAAAATCAAAACTTCACCCAGTGAATCCCACAGGTTTTTGGCACACTCCTGCCTAATCCATTGTTTACCAGCATCTCCAGTCCAACATGGAAGTTGGTGTCAGTTAGTCCTGTTAGTACAGGAGTCCCTTTCCATGGCCACTAATGCACAGGGATGAGAGGTCAGAAGTGGCTAATAGATGAGGGTCACAGAGTCCACTTCATTGGAAAGCTTCTTGTGTTCCCTTGGCAACACGACCCTCAATTCCAAATTCAGGAATTAAAGTCTCTGATAGGACACAGCCTGATAGTATAGGGGAAAGAAGCATAAAATTGGCAAGAAGGTCCCTGGCAATGAATGAAATGGGCTCATCCTCCATTCATCCTTTTGTTTTCAGACTTGGACATTCTAGATGGTAGGAGCACAATAACCTGTGTGGGCCATGTGGTCAAAACAAATGCATCTCAGAGGACCGTGCCCCAATCCCACATTGTACCATGGCTAAACTGGAAATTTAGCTTGGGCTTTCATGCCCATTCCAACGTATTATCTGTGCAGCTTTATCTGGGTGACAGAGTATATAGTGTCAGCATGACGTTCTTCATGTGAAGATTATCTTTGTGTGAAGGTCATTAACAATGACCTGAGGGAGCATTGATATAGTCTAGAAAGAAGAAATTGATAAAATGCTGGTATCCTTCAGGTAAGAGCAAATAGATTTTGATCCTATTTACTAATGAGGTTTGAAAAGGATGCATTCACTAGAGTAATAGCTGCGTAACAATTGCCACAGGCTCTATGGATTTGTTCCAATAAAAAAAAAAAAGTGTCACATCTGGCAAAACAAATGGAAATGAGTCTGCTGCTTGATTAAATTTAAGATAATGTGGAATCATCTACCACACTACAACTTTTTTCTCCAGAAGTAGCCATATGAATTAATGAAAGCAGATACACTAGAACAAGAAATCCTATCTTTCTTTTTTAACATTTGAGAGTGTCCTTAATCTCTGCCATTTCACTGAGGATGCAGAGCGTGACTTCTAGTTTATTGCCTTGGCTGATATAGCAGTGGGAGACCAGAGGGGATGTTCTAGAGCTGCCGTTTACTCCTTCCTACAAAACACACACACACACACACACACACACACACACCTTTATACTATAAATCAGTAAACCTGTGCAAAGTTTCTGCCAGCTGTTTGGTATAATCATACTAATTTTTTTTCAAGTACTAGGAATAATCTAAGTGCAGTAAATTTCAGTGCCAACAAGCAAAGCTCTGGACAGCAGTTGGAGTTCTACAACTCAACTGAATTCTGTCACTAAATACCTGGAGGTAGCATTAGATCCCACAGGTCAAGGGCTCAGTTTTACAAGTCTGAACCCTGACCCCCAGTTCCAGATCTCAATCACAAGCCCAGGTTATCTGTGCTTCTGTCAGATGGCCATCTATGTACTGGAAAGAACCTCCATGACCTTCTCCTTGGGTCTGATGAATTTGCTAGAGCAGCTCATGAAATTCAGATAAACTGTTTACTAACTAGATGACCAATTTATTACAAAGGATATGAAAGGATGGAAATAAATAGGTACGCGAAGAGATGTGACAGATATATGGGAAGAGCTACAGAACGTCCATGCCCTCCTTGAGCAAGCTACTCTTCCCACAGCTCACCCAGCCGGAAGCGCTCTGAACTCCAACCTTTCGGATTTTTGTAGATGCTTCACTGCATAGGCATAATTGATTAAATCACTGACCATAAGTGATTGATCTCAGTCTCCAGCCCTTCCCCACTCTCCTGAGATCAGGGGTTGGTACTGAAAGGTTTCAATCCTCTAATTGCAGGGTTGCTTTCTCTGGTGATTTGCCCTAACCCTTAGGTATGTTCCAGAAAATATCTCACTGGTATGTAACAAAAGACAACTTTATGGCTTTTCTCACTGAGGAAATTCCAAGGGTTTTAACTCTCTAATAGAAACTGGGATGAAGATCAAATATATATTTCTTACTATAAATTATGGTTCATAGGTCTGAAAACTTACTGGAATAGCTGTGAGACAGACTTGGGTAAAGATTTCATTTATCACTAGTTCTTTATGCCTTCACACTGGCTGGAGGAACCTAATGGTAATTTATACCCCCTGTCATCAGAGTCAGATTACACCCTGTATCCAGCAATGCTCATAACCCCCCACCCAGGGCATATTCATGTTGGTAAACAGATGTATGTTATTTTAGGGAAAGGAGAAAAGGAATGCTTATATTTTGCTTTGTTTTTTAAAAAAACTATTAATGTATTCTTATTTATAGTTGACATCCAATACCATGTTAGTTTCAGGTGTACACCATAGTAATTTGACATTTATATGTCTTATGAACTGATCACCATAGTAAGTCTAATAACCATCTGTCACCATGCGAAGTTACTATGATATTATTGACTGTATTCCCTATGCTGTACATTGCACTCCCTTGGTTTATTTTACATTATTTAAGTGACATTGAAGAATCTGTTCTCAAGAGATTCAGCTTCCTCTTTCTCTGGTAGACGCAGGATCTGAAAACTAGCTAAGAAGCCATATTTTCTTATTTTTATAGATAATTCTGTTTGCTGTCTCTCTATATATAGGTTTTTTTTTTTTAAGTTTTACAAATAACTGATAGGGCTAGCATAGGTAAAGAATGCTCTAAAAAGAAAATCATTATAGAGTTTGTAGACTAACTCTTGTATCAGAAACAAAGGGTTTTATATAGAAAGTTAAGCCTTATAAAAGAAATTATCAAACATGTAGTGAAAATTCTATGATTCTTATATGAATGTATCTTCAATGACTTTGAAATTTAATACAGGAAAACAATTAATTGGGATAGTATCCCATTTATTCTAATAGCTGAAGCATTTTCCCTTTGGGTAATGATGGAAGACATAGGAATTGAACAGTTAGACATCAGCAGCAAAAATTTTATTGTTTCTTCACAAAAAAAAATTACCTTATTAGAAAACCAAATCAAAGATGTCGGTGAAATTGCCAGTTTAATCAAATTTATTTTCGAAGTGAGAAGGAACAAATGTCCCATTTCAAGTCTGAAATGGATGCTCAGGAAGACAAGTAATTAAGCAGAAGCAAGAAACCATTTCACAGAAGTAATATGGATATTGACACAGATCCACACCCGCTTTGTTTCTTTTTTGTTTTTGTTTTGCCTACGATGATTTACGTAACACCATTTCTATCTAAGAAATAAAATGCTCCAGAAATTCTGACATACTGAGATGATTATGATTAAGTAGGTACCATTGAAATGTTATGGATTGAGAATAGCGATTAGAAGACATTTCTCAAAGTAATACCTGTGGTTGAGAAGCGGTGACTTGGCAACAGTACCTGGCAATGGAAGGGTGCCTGTGGGGGGACGTATGAACTCCTGCAGGAAAGAAATGCTTGTAGGTATTGTGCTCAGGAATAGAGGGGGGAGATCATAAATACTGTCAGGCTGTGCCCCACGTTTTCAGTCTGTAAGAAACAGATCGTGTTTTCCCAATCTAATGAAAAATAACACATAAAGTGAAAGTAATGACTGATATCAAAATGTGCCATTTATTTCATCACAAATTCATAAAATATTTATAAGCTCCTATGAACCAATAATTTCTTCCATAGTGAGGATTAGAGCACAGTGCTTGCTCTTCAGGTTCTCTTTCTAATGCAGGGGGATAGACTGGTAAATATTTAAGTACTGTGGTATTTTATAGCAAGCTTTTGTAGACATATACAAGAGTAAATTTGTATATTGTATATTTTGTTTAGTTCTGTATGTCAGCTATTCAGAGTGATATTAGCAACTTAGGTCTAAAATATATAAAGTGAAATATAAATGTTAGAAAACTATGCCATATGATAAACTTTTGGAGTAAGAGGGTTTCATGAGACTAAAATTGTATATATATGTATATATGTATATATACACATATATAGTTCATGTAACTACTCAAGATTACTTTTAATATTTACCTCTCAAATACAGAATGGGGCAAAATTAGGTTTACAGTTCATATGGAAAATATTATAACTAATAAATAATACAAGAATAAACTATATTTTATGTACTCACAACTGTAAACCTACTTTTGCTGTATTATTAATTTGTAAACTTGAGACTATCAGTGTTTTTAAGTGTTTATTTCTAAAATATTCTCTCAAAAAAGGTGTCTGTTAACTATACTTCTTAAAAAGTTGAAGTAGCTCAAAAATTTCCTTATAATTATGCAAATTATTACAGTGTTACTGATAAGGTTATGAAATTAAGTCAACCCATCTCTGAGAGCTGTACAAGCTATCACTTGCTTAAAACATTATTTTGAATACATTCTTTCTTGCAAAAGTTTATGGATGTAAAATAAATAAATAAATAAATAAATAAAAACATGACTCTAACCTATTAAATTTTAAAACAAAATGTAATACTTTAACAGAATTTCAAAAGTTATGCATAGTTATTTTAAGGAAATAGAATATATAATTAAATATACTTATACTTCTAATGCATGCATAAAATGCATGTATTTGTTAATAATATATAAGTATACCACTTGCATAAATAAGCTTCTACAAATCATACTGTTTTATCATCTGCTGTTATACTTAATAATTTATCATAAAATATTCTTATGTTCATGAATATAGAAGAGGTTAGGGTAGTTGATAAAAGTGTGGATTCCAAAGTTAAACTGTCTGCGGTGAATTCTGCCTGTGATTTCATTTGCAAGTAACAGGAAGTCTGACTATATTAGATTTTAAATATGGCTCACTATTATGAAAAAAGTAGGCATTTCAAAACCTTAGAAATTCTAGAGCTGAAATCTCTATAATTCTTAAAAATTTCCCATGATGGACATACAATAACTCTTGCAACTCCTGCTTTCAAGCTATGTTTAAAGGAAGAATAAACGAGACAGCCAGTGTTAAATCAATCAAGAAAAGCAATAATATTCTTGGGAACTTTCCCAACTTCCCCCATATTATTATTATGTATTTTTACTTCTCATTGACCCAAAACAGGTACCAAGTTCGTATTTGTGTGCAAGGCAGTGCAGGAGAGAGAGTCCCTGGAGAGGAGAGAGGATATGGTATATGCAGCGTGGGGTGACTGCCAATGCTTATTTGCTGTTTGTGAAGTAAATATTAATAAATTACAGTCCTTTGTCCATGTGTGCAATTCCAATTTTAATATATTATTTTTAAAAGAAGAATTTAATTTAATTTTAAAACTCAATTGTTGATGTGATAGCTTCTTGATATGTCAGTTTGGCTAGATTGAGCTACAGTCCTCAGAACACCTTTTTCTAGTTTAGTCCCTTTTAGGTCAGGTGACTATGGACATTTTCTTAGAAGAATTAGACGACAAAAGGGAGTAGCGGTCCTTTTATTACTTCTCAGTTATTCAATCTCTACTAATGTAGGTGTTCTTGTAAAGTGATTTTGCAGATGAGCAAAGGGTTCATAATCAGTGACTTTAAATTAGCTTGAAGAAAGCTTATGTTAGAAGGAGGCTGCTGACTTAGCCAGTAAGGTCAATTGAAAAAGGTTTTAGCCCCAGCTAGTGTGGCTCAGTGGACTGAGTGCTGGCCAGTGAACTGAAAGGTCACTGGTTTGATCCCTTGTCAGGGCACATCCTGGGTTGCAGGCCAGGTGTCCCGTTGAGGGGATGCAAGAGGCAACCAATTGATGTTTCTCTCACATATGGGTGCTTCACTCCCCTTCTTTCTCCCTCCTTTCCTTTTTCTCTGAAAATAAATAAATAAAATCTTTTAAAAATGAAAAGCTTTTAGGGCTTCACTAGGGGATGTTTCCAAATAGCCCCTGGGTCTGCAATTGCTCTTCTTTCCCTGTGAATCTTTCTTTTTGACTGGTGCATACAGATTACAGATTTCAGACACGCTTATAGGGACTTTAGCTAGCTTGTCATCTTCTCTTCCTGGCTACCTCTCCTAAGGACTTTGGAATTGCTTAGTGTTGACAGTTGTATAAAGCAATTCCTTGCAAGAAGTGCCAATGAATATAAATATAACATGAATATAGATCTGTATTCTCAATCATTTTATGATTCTGCTTTTGAGGTTGAACCCGGATTGAAACACTAAATTTAATTATTGTGAAGCCTAGGAGAGTATGTATAAAATGGTTTAAAATAAGAAAAGGGGGGAGGGGACGAAAGGACAAGCCGCAGCAGAGGGAGCAGGATGGGGAGGACAAAGAAGAATGAAGTTTAGTGTTCAGGGAGGCCCTTGTGCCTTCCTTGACTCAACCTGATGGGAAAATACTGTCATTTCAGTTTTACAAACAGAAAAATATATAGCCAATTTGGGGGGGAAAAAAAGCCACGCAAGAGGGAATTCATTCTGTGATTGACAAGTAACAAGTGAAAACTCTTTGGAAGTTGTAGAAAAAGAAAGCCATCGTCAAATATCATTATTTAAGCTTTGGATTTAGTGGGGACTTCAAACAGAACATGTTCCTGACTACTTCCCCTGAGTACAAATAAGCAGCAGACCTTTGCAGAGTGTACTACATATTATAATAAAATATAATAAGATGACTTGAGGGAAATCATGTGGGTGTGTGGCAGACTCCAGCCAGCAGAGTCTGTTGTGACTGAAGATGAGAACAAATGCACAGGCGACAGTGATCCTGTGGGGAAAAAGGGACCAGCATGGCCACTCTCTCAAGAGGAGAGTGCCCCAACCCTTGCCTAGACAGGCTTTCATTGGTTTTCTCGGGTCTTACATCAAAGAAGGATTTATTACCTATTACATAGAATGTTATTGTCTACATTTTAGGCACAATCAAGGAAATGAAAATAACATGCAGAGGGGAATGCAGGTGAGCTGATTAGCTCCATCCTTGGGAAAATTCACACAGGCTTTGGAAATTACCTTGAAGACAGACAATACACATTTGTTGTTTTAGACCGGGGTGATGGAGTTTTAGCAAGAGCAAGCCATAACAGTCTGTAAGCATTTTCTAGGCCTGATTCCCATGGAAAAACTCAGTTTGAAGGTCTGGCTCATGCCTACCACCTTGCTTCTGTAGGTTTTCCATACAGAGCTGAGTCACATTTGCCAGACCAAAAGAAACCGGTCCCCTACATGGGTGATACATAGAAAATTTTTTAAAAATGGAGAACTCTAGACTGGATAAGTACATAGATAAAGATGAGGATCTTCAAAATTTGTTTGTATAGAGAGAATTAAAACACTATGCAGAGGTCTTGCTCTATAGCATTTGCATTCAATAAAATGATTACCTGTATCATAGACTGGATATAATATCATAAAATATTGTCATTCTTAAGCAATTGCTTTGTGTTCAGTCATAAATTTCTCAGTTAAAGCTCCTCAGAATAAATCACTCTGGGCACATTTATGACCAAGAAAGATTATATCTGTGTCTAGTACTCAAAGGAAGCAAGCCAGGGAAATACTAACTTTTATGAAAGTTTCTTTAAAAGAGTGATTTATTCCTGTGAATAAAAAACATTAAATTTATATGTGTAGACCATAACAAGAGACTGTAAATACTAAACAAAATCAAGTATGGATACTGAAGTAGTGTCACATAAAGATAGAGATGGATTTATTTTTATTTGTAGTTTTAAGGGTGTATGGGTATATGGGTGGATAGTGGGAAGCAATAAAATATCCTGATTTTAAAAATATAGATTGTTAAAGTAGAAAGGTTAAATCCTAGCTCCAGCAGGGATTTGCTAAGTATGCAACCTTTGGCAAATTAATTGAACTCTCTAATTTCTTCCTCGTGTCTTTATTTGAATACAAAATAGGAATGAAAGTACTACTACCCAATTTATAGGGTAGTTTTGTACAGCGCCAGGCATTTAGTAATAACGAACCTAATGTTAAGTGCATATTGTTATCCTAATACTATAAATGCATGTTTTGTTTACTTTTGGTATCTTAATTTCTATTTTGTTTTACATTTTCTTTTAGTTACACTGCCATTCAGAATCAGGGGGCTTGGCTTAATTTGTATGTGTAATTTGTGTGTCAGAATTAGTTTAAAATAAAAAATGTGTAGTACCATAGACTGCACAGCATATTGCAGAACAACGCACCATGAAGTTGAACCTGAAGGTGTTTTGTAATGGAATGATAACAAAGTAAGTTTTCGGTGAAATCTGGGGAGAGAAGCTAGAGGCATATGAGCAGACAATCAGTCAGATATCATAATTTCAGAAATCATAGCAGCAAAACCATAGATGTGGAAAGAGGTTGCAGAGTCAAATCCCAGAGCAGCTTGTCTTAGTTGTCTCTTTTTCTGGCAGAAATCTCACAGTCCGTTATTATTATTACATCTTTGTAAATACCCTCACTGCCTTCTTTCTCTTTCCTCCTTCTTTACTCGTGAAACCTCAATCGTGAGGAACTCTAACATGCACAGTCTTCTTTCCTGAAATTTACTGGAGAAAAACCACAAATGTGACTATTAATTTTATTATCAAATTTATTATGTCAATTCAACATCTAATATTTCACAGCAACTCCCAGCATGAGCTTTTTTTTCAGTTATACTTGCTTTCACACTCCTCCAAATACTATCTCCTATTTTATCTTCTGTTATAAAAAAATCCCCATATTCCTCCTCTTTCTTCTCTCATGGCTGAGTACCGCATTGTGTAAATGACTTTGAAGATGAGGGACAACGTATAGGGGCATCTTCTTCATTGTCACACCCAAATTTAAAAATCGATATATCCTGCCATCCATTTTCTCCTATTTTCCTTTATACCAGAGAAAGTTCCACATTGTCTACCTCTATCAAAAGCTTATTCCTCTACTAACTCCAAAATGCATTGCTTGTCCAAAGTAGCATGCATCAGAATCACTTGGAGAGCTCTTCATAAATAAGGATACTTGTGTTATATCACCAGAGATTCTACATGTCTCTTCAATCACACCTTTTGCCATTCCAAGGTGGTATATGTACACATATGCACACACAAATACACAGACATGCACATACACACACCTACTCATATATTCTTACACCTACATACGCAAGCACTCACATATACAAACACAAATGCATGTACTTCTTCCCACATAAACACATTACATACACACATATACAGCTACACATACTTACATGCATACTTATTATACTATCTGGGATAAATGTTTCACCACCACCCAAAATTCATATTTTGAAGTCCTAACTCCAAGTACCAAACAATGTGTTATAATTGAAGATAGGTTCTTTAAAAGGGTAATTCATGTAAAATGAGGTCATGTGGGTGAGCCCTAATACAATATGACTGATGTCCTTGTAAGAAGACATTGAGACACAGACTCCCAGAGGGAAAACCATGTGAAGACACAAGGAAAAAATGATCCTCTCATTTGGGGAACTGGAAATTTGGGTCTGTGAGAAGGACCAATGGGTGGGCAGTAACTCTGCTTGTCCTTTTTCATTGGTTGTCCTGTTTCCATGTTTCTAGCATGAGCTCTGGGAGCCCAGCCAGGGGCAGTGCCCCTTCTCAGATTCACCACGGAAACTGGTGACGGGAAGCCTAAGGTTACTCTGGTTGGAAAAGTGCTGTTGAGATGGCTGGGATGCCTAGGTAATGGTTCCTGCCACTTCAGGCTGTGCATGACAAGAAGAGCCACAGTTCTTCTCTAAGGCTGCTATGCGAGAGGGAAAGGAAGGGAGAAAGAGAGGGAGAGAAACATCGATTGATTGCCTCTCACAGGTGCCCCAACCAGGCACCTGGCCTGCAACCCAGGCATGTGCCCTGACCTGGAATCGAACCACTGGCCTCTTGCTTTGCATGACACTGTCAACAAACTGAGCACCCAGGTCCAGGCTGCAGGATTTTGCTGATACAAAGTATGCCCTTTCTCTGGTGTTGGGCAGATCCTAGGCATTCCCTTCATTAGCCAGCGTGAGCAGTTGTCAACTTGCTGGACAAAAAAAATTGCCTTAAAATTTGGAGGAGCTTAAATATCATTTACCTTTCACTTCTTCACTTTGTCTCAAATAAGTACTTGGTTTTATTAAAAGGATTCTAATAAAATATATTAGAGGGAAAAAAGAAAGAAAATGGACATCTACAAATCAGAAAGAGGGTCCTCAAAATAAAATCAACCCTGCCAACATCTTGGTTTTCTACTTCTAGCTTCCAGAACAGTGAGGAAATACACTTGTCTTTAAGCCACCCAGTCTGTGGTATTTGTTAAGACAGCCCTAGAAAACTGACACCAATTGCCCTCCCCTGCACAGACACACACTCACACACACACACTCACACACACATATACCCACTTGCTCCCCTGTGCACAGTCACTCCAGAAATGCTAGTTTTCTTTCAGTTTTTATTTGTTTATGTGTCAAGTTTATGCCCATGGTGGGAGCTTTTGTATAATTGCCCTTTTGCATGGATTTCTTCTTTCCTCCTCTTCTGCTGATTTTTGTTATCTTTCAGTTCTCATCCCAGGTGCCACTTCTGCCAAGAGCCTTACCTGTCTCTGCCCATTGTGTGTTTTACTCAAAAAGTTCTGACAAATTGGAATCTTTTGATTATTTGCCTTTGTAATTGTTTTGCCTATTAGATCATAAAAGAAATGAACTCTTTGAAGGTAGAATCAATATGTTCTCCTAAAAGCTCACATTTCTACTATTAACGCAATACCTAGTGCATGAGAGGTATTCGTATTTGTTGAATATACAAATATAAGACATCTCTACCTGAATTCTCTTTTGGATAGAGTCTATGCATATGTGAGGGTGAATGTGTGCATGTGTGTGATGTGTGTGCATGTGTGTTTTCTGCTTCAGAAGAAGGTGAGAATGAAAATAGGAAATAAATAAGTTTCCCAAATAATGGTCTTTTTTGTCTGTTGATGTTTCCTAGAACCACATTAATTCCAGGTGCAACTGAGAAGCAATGACTCAGCTCACTCCACTCAGCATTCACACAATTTGAAAGGAGTTGTTATGCATACTGAGATAATGTAAGCATGAGGTAATAGGTAAGACTTATGACTATGGATGTCTTGGGAGAAGACAGGCAGATATTACTCTATGTTTCAAAATTGTGTGACAGATATAATAGTGTAGGCACCAGTGGGGAAGGGAATTCAGAAGGAGAGCTATTTGGGAAAATAAATAATGTAAGAAATTCAATTTTATACCTGTCACTTTTAACATTGTGTTGGAATATCAAATTAAATGGTCCAGCTGGTTGTATAAAATTTAGGTCTGGAACATGGGAAAGGTTTAGCACTGGATGTACACTCATGCTAATTTAATACCTTGGTGTTCTCTTGCAAGCCACAGGGGGGGGAAATTATAATAATTATATCAGCTGGAGAAAGACTACAGCTAAAATACCAAAGCCCTATGTAGACTTCCAATGAGTATTTAGTACTGGGTCTAGGGTAACACATGCTTGTGATTCAATTCCAGCATTATTTCCAAAAAATAAGCAATTTCCTTGTCTCTATGATTATTTTTATCTTTTGATTATCACGTGTATTTGTGCTTTAGCCAGTGATGGTTAGTTGATGTCATTGATTCTATACACTTTCATACAGCTATCCAAAAATAGAGATTCAAGTGAAGGCATTGTTATTAGTTAATTCAAGCCTTTATTTTTTCAAGAAGGAAATGAATTTTGCAGAAGCCATGAACAGTCTCTCCAATAGGTTTGGCTTGATGAGAAAGAAGGCAATTATATTCTAACTGCCAAGTAATTTTTACAGTCGGTAATGTAAAAATTGCAGTTGAGAGTAGAGTCCAAACAATGAATCCTATAAATTAGAGTATGTTAATTTCCCTCCAATAATTGATAATGATTATTAATAGTGACTCATAATGAGAAATTAGGTCATTTGTATGGCCCATTTTAAAGAGCGATAAGCTAAAAAATTCAAATATGCAATGTGGTTTATAACTTATTCTGTTTCTCTTCCCCACATATGTACACAATTTAAAAATAAAGCATTGTAATAAGAGTTATTATAATACTGTCACTGTTAGTTGGACCTGGAATTTAAAACCTATAAGGACAAATGTCAAAATTCAACACACTGTAATTTAAATTCTCTCAAATAATTGATTTATTATAAGACATCCCACTGTGTTCATGATATTCTTTGATTTCCAATAGTGATACTCTAATTGACATTTGAGAATTATATACCAAGGCTACTTGAAATATAACAACAAAATATTTGGAGGTGTTTAAGAAAGCAGATAACTTTTCATACTTTGCACAGAATTACTTCCAAGTAGACTAACTTTTTAATTGACTTTTTATATTTAATTTTTTTAATGTCATTATTTGGGCCATGTTGATCTCTTAATCTAACATCAAACACAGCATAACAAGTCTGGAAATTTCTAATCTGTGTAAATGGAAAGTGACATGGCCAAAATATTCCCTAAGATATTTCAGTTTTTAAAAATAGATTACCAATTTTATAGTTTCTCCCTGTGATGAAATTTAGGTGCTCTCTCTAAAACAGACATTTTATTTCATTGCTTCCAGCTTTTTGGCAGAAACAAAAAAGTGAATAGCAAACACCTGGTTACCAGCTCACAGCCAATCTTTCCACTTCTGCCTCTGTGGAAATGAAGTTTGAATCTTAGAAATCAAAGTAAAATAAAAGTTTTAAAGCTTTAGCCCTATTTCCTCAGATACAATTGCTACACACAGGGAAAAAAATTTAAAAAAAGATAAAAGCATCTCTTGAAAAATTCAGCTTTAATATTTTAATATGAAAATAAACAAATAGCACCAAAGAGCTATAATTGTATTTGTTATCCTAAGACTAGTTAATCATAGTTAATTTAGTTTTTTGATATTTTAAGATAAAACTGAAAATCTTAACCTCATAACTGATGCATATAAAGTTTCTCATGTTTGACATCACATCTTCATCAAGAGCAGAGTATGATCAATATTGCATTTCCTGTCTTCATAAATTTGGAAGGTAATTCTAAGATTTTAACTTTTCTAAAAGAGACTGTTTTAAAGAGCAGTTTTACATTCAGACCAAATCTGAGCAGAAGATCAAATATTTCCTACGTGCCCTCCTCGCCCTCCATCTGCATAGCTTCCCCCTATTATCAACACGCTCCAGCAGGGCAGTGCCTTTGTGAAAGTGGATAAACCTACAGCCGCTCATCATTATCACTCAAAGTCTGCAGCATATGTGAGGGTTCACTCTGGATGGTGCACTTCCCATGGGTTCGCACAAACTTTCAGGGGCATGTGTCCACGAGGCAGAGCAGTTTCACAGCCCTCTGTGCTCTGAATATTCACCCACCCTTCCTCCCTAGCCCCAGGAAACACTCGTGTGTTCATTGTCTCCATAATTTTACATTTCCCAACGTGTTTTATTCATGAAATCATACAGCGTGTGGATTTTAAAAGTTATTTCTATTATTTCATAATTTTAAGGTTCCATATGTCTTTCATGGCTTACTAGCTCATTTCTTTTTGGCACTGAATAACATTCCATCATCTGAACACACCACAGTTTATTTATCTCTGTGTTTACAGAAAGATATTTTGGTTCTTTCCAAGTTTTTGCTCATTATGAATAAAACTGCTATAAGCATCCACGAGTAGGTTTTTGTATAGACATAATTTCTCAACTCATTTGGGCAAATACCAAGTAGTTTGATCTCTAATCATACGGTTAGCTTTGTAACAGACTGTCAAAACATCCTCCAAAGAGGCTGCACCATTTTGTATTCCCACCAGAAATCAGTGTGAGTTCTTGCCACTGCACACCCTCAGCAGCATTCAGTGCCGTCAGGGTTCTGCTTTGGCTATTGTAACAGATGTGCAGTGGCTTGTCATCAGTATTTGAATTCCCATTTCCCTGAGGGCATATGATGTAGAGCATCTTTTCATATGTTCATTTCACATCTGCCTATCTTCTTCACTGAGATGTCTGTTAAGGCCTTTAGCTCAGATTTTAACTTGACAATAACCCTCTGAATTAACTGAGGTTCACATTTGCACTTGGTATAAAATGGTGTATATATAAAGTAGGTTAAATAATATGAACCCTTATAGGATTTCATATTTTTTCATCAATTGATCTGTAGGCCTCGCAAGTTTTCGAAAAACAGCAAAAATGGCTGCCATGTTAGTGCACTAAGTTAGAGCAAAAGTAGGAGAAAGAGAGGTGCGAAAGAAACCAGGCATTTTGAGGATTTAGACTGAGTATTCTCATTTATATTGTTTTTTAATTTTTTTTATTTATTATTGTTCAATTACAGTTGTCCCGCCTTTCTCCCCATTGCACTCCCCTGCCCCACCCATCCCCCCAACTCCCACAGTCAATCCCCCCGTCTTCTGTGCCCATGAGTCCTCTATTCGTGTTCCTCGGCTTGCCCCTTCCTCTTCTATACTCCTTTATTCCCCACCCCCTGCCCTGGTCACTGTCATTTTGTTCTTTATTTCCATGTCTCTGGTTCTATTTTGCTCACTTGTTTTGTTGATTAGGTTCCATTTATAGGTGAGGTCATATGGTTTTTGTCTTTCACCACCTGGCTTATTTCACTTAGCACAATGCTCTCGTTTATATCCAAATAAAATTAGAAGCCATTTGTGGACTTTGAGCAGAGATAATCTTCCTAATAAAAATCAACAAAGCCTTTGTAAACTTATTCCAGTTCACACTGGAACGCAACACCCACATGTGAAAGCAAATGCCCTGATGGCAAGCAGATCATGTAAGGAATCTTCCTAAAATTTGAGAGAAGGAGAAATCTATATGATTCTCATGCTAAATGTGGGTGTAAACACAGTGTTACTTATGATGTTAATAATTATATGTCCTGTTCCTTCATACCTCACTCGATCTTTATTTAATTTGTTTCCTCCTCCCAATGATCTCTCCAACCTGCCAGGAACCTCAGTATTGTACTGACTGAGCTGCATCTCAGTCCTTTTTGCTGACTCCTTTCAGTCACTCAGCACCCACCACTGTGAGCTGGTTTTGTGGCCTTCACTGGGGATGTTTTAGGACGCTTTTGGTCCTGCTGTTCTCCCTGCTCTTCATCCAGCTGACGGCGCAGGCCCGCCCTTTGGAGTGATCCAAAAGAATGGGCCCCTGACATGGACTGTTCTGAAAAACAGTCTGCTCTTCTGTTGACTCTTTTTCTCCCTTGTATTTTGTTTTGCAAGCTTACAAAAATGCATCAGAGATTAAGGAATTTTGCAATGAAAACTCATATAACTACCATCGAGACTCTAATGTTACTGTTTTACTATAAATGCTTTATGGCATAGTCTGTTTAGCCCTCTATTCACAGATCGATCCATCGTGTTTATTCATTCTTCTCTGATTGACATTTGCAATATTTCCAGGTTTTTTTTGCTCTTTTGAATAGAGTTGCTTTGAATATTTTGCACAGAGTCTTTTTGTGAAGATTTATTTTCATTTCTACTAGGCAAATACCTAGGAGTAGAATTTCTAGAATGTAGAACATGTATGTGACTGGTTTTAAAAAAAATTAATAGCACTTTCTCCCAAAGAGGCTGTAACAGTTTTACACATTGCTACTAAATCCTTTGCATTGTTTCATTCAGGAAGAATAAAGAGTGTCCCAGTTGCTCCATATCTCACCAGTATTTAGTGTTGTTAGTCTTTTAAATTTTATCCTGGTGGGTATGAGCTTGTATTTTAGTATGGTCTTTGTTTGCCTTTCTCTGATAACTAAAGATTTTCAAATTTTTTTGTGTGCTTCTTGACCTTAGGAAGTTTCTTCTCTAATGATCAGGGCTCTGAATTGAGCACTGTGTCTTCTTATCATTGAATTGTAATCTTTTACTTTTATTTTATGGATATTCAGTTCTTTATTGAATATTTGTTTTTGAGAATATTGTCTTCTGCTTTGTGTTCTGACCATTCTTTTTATTAATTGGATGTTGTAATAAGCACATGTTTCTTATTTTTAATGAATTCTAATGTATCTGATTTTTTTCTTTTTTGATTATTGCTTTCTATAACCAAATCTAAGATTCTTTTGCTTATTGCCATGAAAATATGATTTCTGTGTGTTTTCTTTATAAGTGCAATAGTTTTAGTTTTTGTATTTGGACATATGCTTCACTTTAAATTAAATCTGGCACAAAAATGAGATAGAGGGTTTTTTTTTTTTTTCCTTATGGGTATTGAAATATTCCAACACCACTGTTTGGAAAGCATTCTTTCCTCATTGGGTAGATTTGGCTCACTTGTTAAGCATCATCTAGGGACACTATATTTACTTTGTTTCATCTATTCATCAATTACATGCCAGTCTCTTCTACTTCCTTGTTTTTTGTAGCTTCTCGTATGTCTAGAAATTAGATAATATAATGTATCTGACATTGTGAGTCTTTTTATAAAAGATTCTTCATTTTCCCCTCTTAAGTATGATTACATTGGCATTGATTCATTATTTACTTTTTCAGCTGTCATTTGCCTAACGGATTACATAGTGGAATATATTAGCCTTTCATCCAGCTTCTTTTTCATCCAAAAATTGACGAGTGGCCTTTGTTGATTGTACTCAGGCTTGATGATTACAATATTGAAGTGACAACAGTGCCATGGGCTCTGAGGACTACTTCCACGTGACACAGTGCCTTTCATTTGTAGAACTTGTGATGATTCCGTAATTTCAATAAGAATAGTTAGAGGCACCATTTTAATCGTTGTCATGGTTACAGCACCCACAAATTTTAGATTCCTAGTAAACGTATTACTTTTTAATGCATGATCATATTTTCCTTTCTCATTTATTCCTCATAACCATGTACAAATTATTATATATGTTTTGCAAATTAAATAAAGGTTTGGGGAGATTATGTAATTTACCCAACAAGCAAAATACTGCTATTTCATTCTCACAGTGCACCTCTTCAGGGGATATGACTGGTAACCCTGAGGCCCAGAGAGCCTTCAGGCTTCTTTGTTTGGTATAGGGCTGAGAAACACCAAGTGACTATGAGAAAGTAAGTGAACTGGCAGTTTTGAACAGCTCTAGAAGGTGCAGTTCTTACCGTACGCTCTGTGGGGTGCTTTCTTCAAATGTGTATATAGCACACAGTATCATTTAAGATGGCTTTGTTGGCAATTAACTGAATTTCTTCTCAAATTTGCATCAGTATTAACGGTATTTGTTGCCTGACAGAACAGCAAGGATAAAAAAGGGCAGAATTGATTACATTGGTTTTATACAACATGTCATGGATACTGTTCATGTTCTCTACTCCTGGACTCCCATAGTTGGTCAAATTAATTTCAATGCAAGATTGCTACCCAAAACTTTCAAGACTGCATCCCCATACAGGGAAAAATAAGTCTGGTGTCTGGTAGCGCGTTCAATTTTTAGGGCAGCCATAACAAGTCAAGACAGACAGGTAGCTTAGAATCATAGAAATGTATTATCTCAAAATTAAGTAGCCAAAAGTTCAAGTCACAGTGCCAATAGGACCATAGTCTCTCTGAAGGCTGTAGGGAACTTTTATTTGTCCTCTGTCTCCTAGCTTCTGATAGATCTTGGCATTCTTAGCTTGTGACCACATTACTCCAATCTCAGCCTGTCTTCACTTAAATTTTAAGTGGTTTTCTTTTTTTTAACCTATAGGCTCTGATTTTCTTCTCACCCTGGCCCTTACAGAATCTGGATGACCTAACTACAAATGCTCCTCCCCTCCTTCTCCTTAGAGCATTTGCTTTAGAAAACTTGTAATTGCAAATTATTTCTCTGCCCCTTGAGATGTACAGCTTCTCGACAGTTTTATAGCCTCTTGGCAGTTTTATTACTCAGGATTGTCTTCCTCAAGGACCTGGGAGCTCTTCCTTTGAAATATAATCATCAAGGAAGATAGAACCCAAATCTCCCTATGTCTCTGAGAGGCTAGGAACCTAACTTCTGTGAACACTTTGCTCCAAGTTGTAAAACTACCTCCTGTCAAGTAGAGGCAAGAAGTTTATCTTTCCTCTGAGGAAGGCCAATTAGCCAACGTCGGCTGGAAGAACGTCAGCGGGAAGGCCATCCTAGCCCTTAAAATCTCTCTTGCCTTTTGGTTCAGTGGAGTTGAGCTCAGACTGAGTTCTGACCTCTCTCCCCTATTGCAATCCCCTATTAATAAAAATTTTCTGAATAGGGTATCTTTTACCAGTACAGCCTTTGTTTGGACAGGTTCTGCTCTCTGCATAGGTCCTCGTAGCATGTGTCTTCGTCCTCTCTTCTCCTTGTAAAGATGTAAGGCTGACCCTAAATTCAGTAGAATTCTCCCTGAGATCTATAACTAATTACATCTGCAAAGACACTATTTCCAAATAAGGCTACATTTTGAGGTTCCAGGAAGACACTAATTTGGGGGTAACACTATTCAACCCACAGTGTGGTGTTGAAAAGATATTTCCATACATCTTCAGCAAACCTACCCTCTTGCTTCAGGGTCCAAATTTAAGCCACATGCTCATTCGAAATTCAGTTCAGGTGGCCAGGAGAGAGTCACTGAGCACTGATGGAATAGCCCTATAGTAAGTCTTTATGCACTGGTAGTTGTTGAACCATGCCACAGTAGCAGGAAATCAACCATAGACCCTTACGAATGCTGGGTGTGGTTGTAGTCCAATAAAACTTCATTTGTATAACCAGGCTATGGGTGGATTTGGCCCGTGTACCATAGTTTGCCAGCCCTGGATGAAATAACCCCATTTCTCCCTTAGTGGGAGAAAGAGAGCACTCCCTCTACCTCTAAATGTGGAAAATAGAAAACAGAAGCCAGTAGTGGGTAATTCATCCATGATAAATTTAACTTCATTTTCAGAGTTTTACATTCAAGGAAGCCATTCAGCCACCTCTGCCTTGCACAGGCTCCATTGCTTAAGTAAGAGTTACCATTCTGGTTCCAAGCAACCATTCTCTCTACTTACATAGCACAGAATTGCAGAGCTTATCTTAGGACTGTGGAGAATATAAAAAGTATTCTTATTTATTCCATGACCATGACTTATCCTTTCTTTCCCTGACAAGAACACAGCACAACACTTATTTTCTTCCAGGTGCTAACACTTTTCTGTATTCACATGGACTCATTGTGTGTGTGCATGTATTTCCCTCATTGTTAACGCTGTTAACAATATTCTCCTTTTATAAAGACAAAGGTTAATACAGCAACTGAAAAGTACAAGTTCAGGAAGCAGGCAGCCATTCATTCCAAACCTGGCACTTTTAGTAACTAGTGATCTTCTACAATTTAGTACCTGCAGATAAATAAAATGGTGATTGTAATAGTACATATGCCACTGGGTTATTTCAAAGATGGAAGAGCGAATGCGTGCAAAGTTCTTAATGCCAGAAGGCGTGGTGTGATGTAAGCTTCCAAGAAATGCCAGTTACCATTTATATTATTGTATATTTTTTATTAATGAGAAGTTGTCAAGTCTCCTGTGGCTTTTAAGTATCGAATCTAGGCTTTGAATCACATCTTATAACACAAACTTGTGTTGTTTCCACCACAAAGTTACGTTATCATAACATTTTAGTTTTGCTCTTTTAACCAACAACAAACTTTTCTGAATAATCAGTGATTCCCTCTTTGACAAGTTTGCTCATGGTGAACATTTTCAAATTTTTATAGTAATTAAGTATTATATTAAAAATGTATTTGGAGGCTGACTGATTTTTATTTTAAACCTTAGATTAGAGAATTAATCATTTTACTTAGTAATTACTTCATAGTATATAATTTGTAAAAAATTTTACATATATATACACACACATTTCTCCTTCCACATGGGCAACCAATTTAATGATTTACTATGCATTTTTTTCCATATGTTGTTATATAATGGGTATTTTTACTTTGTGTTCATGCATTTTTAACTTATATACATGGTGTAGTGGCAGCAATTGCTGATTTTCTACCTAAAGTCATTATCCTCTTATTCAAGAGTAATAGAATCATATACTACATTTTCCAGGATCTCTGTAGTTTGGTGTTTTCACGTGTAATGTAAACACAAGGGGTGAAAAACACTGTTAGGTGTGAACCTTTAAATATCAGGTGTTTTTTTTTTCTTACTTCCTGCTCTCTGTTACCCAGACATGGGAGTACTACATTTTCAACCAGGCAAGTGACAACAATCCTCCAAGGCACTGCTTCTCAAAGTCTTGTCTCAGACACACAGCAACAGCATCACTTTGGAAATTGTTAGTAATTGTAACAATTGCAAATTCTCAGGCCAGCGTGGGCAAACCTACTGAGAAACTTTGAGGTAGGGCTGGCAATCTGTTTTTTAACAAACCCTAAAAGCCCAAGTCCTTGAATGACTGTTTATCACAACACCAGCAAAACATTTTCTGCTAAGTTTCAGAAAGGAAATAATTTAGGCTCTTTTTGTTCTCTTCCTCTTCTTCCTCCAGCTTGTCCTCCTCCTGCTCCTCCTCTTACTCCTTCTCCTATTTCTTTCAACAATTATTAAAACATTTAAAAACCATGCTTAGCTGGCACACAGTGTTACAAAAGCAGGCTGGTATAGAGGAGAATGCCCATGGCGAGCCGTGGGCACGCTACACAAAAGAGAAAAATGGACGTCTTTGTTTGCTAATGCACTATATTTTTGGATCTCTCTGTTACAGCAGCTTACCAATTCAACTACTGTTTATTTGTATTTTAGACCATGTCTATTTATGGTTCGATTTAGTCCACTGGTTCTAACTATAAGAAAGTACTCCATAGGGTACCCTTACCAAATTTCATCTAATCCCTCCCCAGATGTGAACACAGAACAATTCCAACACCCTAATGCCTCATACCAAGCAATCTTCAACCTGCCCAGGTTGGAAGTGTGTAAAAATTTATTTGGTTAATACACCCAGGAGTTGAAAGTTTGGATCACATATTTATTTGACCAGTTTTTGCCACATTGATTTCCAGATCGATTGTACTAGTTCAGCATCACACCCAAACTATTCAAGTCTTCGTATCTCCACAACACCAGCCCTGAGTATTACCCAGTTTCCTCAGATATGCCAAGCCAAAAGATATGAAGACATTTCATTGCTTTATTTGAGAAAAACATAGAAAACATATAATGCTTATTATGTGAAGCATTATAAATGCCCCAGTATATATTAAATATGTAAACATATAAGCATAAATAAGGAATGCCTAGAATTGAAATGGAACACCTCAGGAGCAATGCTTGCTGTAAGAACTTACAAGATAATGTGGACCTTGAACTTGACAATATTGACATGCAGCATTATTTTACTTATTTATGTTAACAACAGCATAATAATCCAGTGTAAGGACATACTATTTTTACATTATCACTCCTTCATCATCAAACACGTTTTTTGTTTTAGTTTTTGCTATTATAAGGCATAGTACAAAAGGATAAATTAAATTTTTCAATTAAGCCTGTCTGTGTATCCAAAATGATATACCGAGGAACAATTTGTGGAAATAGTATTGATGGGGAAAATGGTGTAACTACTTTTAAATGCTTCGATACATGCTACAAAATTGTCTTTGAAGAAAGTATTCAAACTTCAACATCCATAAACATAAAAAAATATTTCACTAAGGTATATATCTCATATATACACCATAACTGTTTTATCCATTCTTCTACTGATGGACACTCAAGCTGCTTCTAAGATTTGGCCATCGTAACTCTGCAGTGAACATAGGGTTGCATATATTCTTTTGAATCAGTGTTTCAAGTTTGCTTGGATGAGTTCCCAGAAGTGGAATAACTGGGTTACATGTCAGTTCCATTTTTAAATGTTTAGGGTAAGTCCACAGTGCTTTCCACAGTGACTGCAAACGGAAGTCTGCATTCCCACCTACAGCGTGTGCGGTTCCCTTTTCTCCACATCATTGCCAGCACTGGTTGTTTGTGGATTTACTGATGATACTCATTCTGATATGTGTGAGGTAATACCTCACTGTGGTTCTAATTGGCATTTCTCTGATGATTACTGGCATTGAGCGCCTTTTCATATGTCTGTTGGTCATTTGTATGTCCTCTTTAGAGAAGTGTCAGTTCACGGCAGCTGTCCCTTCAGCTCTCTCCCCAGAGCCACAAACTCCAGTCTCTCCTCACGCAACTCTAGTTCATTCTGCCTTTCCTCTGCTGGAGCCCAGGGCAAGTAGCTGCTGCAAATGAGATTTTGTGTGTTGGTCCCGCAAGAGATCATCAGTGTCTCTAGCACAGGTAGACAGTCTCTTCATGGTAAAGAGAATCCCGCTGATTTTCACAGCCAGATATTATTTGGGTACTTTTTTCCATGACTCTGGTTCTCTGATCTGGGGAGTCCGGCTCATGGGTGAGACTCATGCTCCTTAGGGGGAACATTTGCAGCAGAGCTATCCCCCCAGAATCTCAGCCCCCACCCTTGGAAGCAAGGCCAGCCCTTCTTATGCCTACACCCTTCCTGCCAGTCTTGATGTGGCCTCTGTAAATCCTTGACTATAAGGCTTCTCTTCAGCTAGTCCTCAATTGTTTATTCTATTCACGTTGCTTGTTCTATAGTTTGGTTGCAATTACAGGTTGGTCCTAGGGGGACGTGAGTGTAACATCCACCTACTCCACCACCATCTTGGATACTCAACTGGTAACCTCTTAATGGATTTAAAGCATTATTAGTACTCTTTCAGATCCACTATGTTCAGAACTTTTTAAAAAATTCATCTTGTTATGAGTTGGTTCTGAAAGTTCTGTATTTTCTTGCACATTGATTTACCCATAGGGACACGGCCATTCCCTCACACCAAATGTTCTCACAGTGTAGGGCTAGTCTGAGATACAATGCCCAGTATCTGAAGTCTCATCAGTAATGGGCATGTGAATAAATTGTACTTTCTATTCTTTAACTCAATTAACTTCGTTCTACTACAGAGATAAAATATACCGTGATAGACTCTTCACTTCAGCTTTTTATTTTATATGCACAGGTGATAGAGGGGTGGATTATTTATGTGGGTTTGTGTGTACAAGATGGCTTAGTGGTTAATTTGGGGTATGGGCAGGTCGGTGCTGAGATGTCTCAGTTCTTTTATTTCCTTTTTTTTTTTTTTGAGCTAATGTGTGCAGAAAGAAAGGGACAAAAAAAGAGACAGGCAAATCAAACACATTAACATTTCACAAATGTGTCCTTCTAGATAAATTAAACTTCTTCAGAATCATATGCCACAAAATATCCTGCATCTCACTAACAATGTAAACCAAATAAATAGCTATTCTAGCTTTGTTTCACTACTACTTTGAATATTTTCCAGAGAGTAAAGGAACAAACTAAAAATGTGAAGAACCAGCCAGATCATGCATAAAATAACATAAGTGAGAACTGAGACAATTAGGGAAAGAAAGAAAATGGAGGAGATAGGAGGACAAAGGAAAAGAAAAAAGATATAAATTTTCATCAACAGGATTTAGGATTCCCTTGGGGTTTTGTTGAGATTCCTTTCCAATTCAAGTGCTGCTCTTGGAGAAGTGTTTTGCTTGCTTTCTTTTGTCCTCTCTTCACACCACTTTCTTTCCCCATTCATGTAGCCTTTTTGTAATTTTTATTCATTTATTACTGTGAAGCTTTCAACCAAAAATCCAATATTTTGAGCAATTTCTCTTAAAAAGCTTACATAAAGGAATATTATTTTTACAAATAGCTTATGTTATCAAGTGTACATGTTCTCTTTTTACTTTTTAATAATACAGAAAAATGTGTGGATGAAGGTAAATATCAAAATGAATCTTCCAGGGATGAAACAGGTTTATGAAGATTACCATGTATCAGTGAATCTGAAACTAATTCAGTTCATTGTAAGATGCATATCACCTTATTGTCACGAGGAAAATGCTGCAATATATAATTGTAATACTTGTCAGTAGACTGGCACTGATTCCCAAACATTAACACGGTAGGATAAGTGGATGGGTAAAGCGCCCCCTAGAACAATGCCACAGGCTAAGACATGCATTTAAGGCATGTAGCTACACAGCTGAAGTCTATTCCCAGGCCTCTCTGGCTCCAAAGACCCTGATTCTTCCATTAAACATCACAGCCTCCACTATCTTCCATGAAACAGAATGCATTTGGGATTTCACTTTACGAGAATGTATCTTTTTCTTGATGCACCACCTAGTCTTTGCAACCTTCACATGAGGAAATCAAACTGCATGTCAGTGTATTAATCAGAAAAATTGATCGTGACTGCCTCATCCTGTCAATCACTTGATAAAGGAAAACAAATAGCAAAGATTAAATCACAAGCTGTACAAATGCTTTGTGCTTGGAGTAAATACATTTCAGCTTTCACCAAAGTCCATTATACAGTGTGGCTTTGATTAGCAGGAGGCATTTCATAAAGCATGAAAGAAAGCTACAGCTAGGGGAAGAAGAAAGGAATGTGTGAAGATTTTTTTCACTGTTCAGTTAAACAGCTGATTCGCCCCAGTCAACGAAAACAGCAAAGGCTCTAACAATTACCGATGTCCTTGGCAAAGGATGAATTATCTGCCTGTAAAGGAGATGTCACTTGAAAAGGCAGTGTCTGCAGCAACAGAACACCAGCAGAGCATGACTATGAAGAACAGTCCGTATTTGCTCTTACACAGGAGAGTGCCACAATTGCAACTTGATTGTAATCCCCACCAGGGAAATCTGAAATCACCACCTGTTTTCTTTCAGTGCTTGTATGACACACTCTGGTTGCTCATACAGAATTTTGAACATTTATTTAATCCAGTGGATGCGTTTGGAGCTTTATTCAGTTCAATTACTTCCCATTAAACAACGGAGTCACTAGTTAGATTAGTGATCTTCACGTCTGTCTTTTTATTTCTAAATATATACTAAATATACTGCCAGGGTTCAGTGATCAATCTCTGCACTGGTAACCACTATAAATCACTCTTATCTCACTTGTACAGTATAATATTGTGCTGACTTCAAATATTATTACAAATTGTGTAAGTCTAAAAATTTGATATCCCTAAAAAAGGTAAGTTTTAATCACTTATAATAGACACCAAACATAATGTGATGCTAGTTGTTTATGAAAAATGGAAATAATATTCATAACCTCTCTTTTACTTTAAAGATGTCAATACTTTAAAGATGTGTGTTAAATTAACATTGCACTCATATGTACAACATATTATCCGCAACACATAAATGTGCATTTCTGAGCTTTTATAATTATACACCCTTATGTATTACAAAGAAAGTAATTACCATAAACAATTTGAACATCTTAAACTACATTGTGATTTTAACCAAAATATGTATAGTTTATATGAATTTATTATAATTATTACCACTATTATATTATTACACTAACACTTCCTTTAAAGAGCATTAGAATATTATTTTTAAAGTAATGAAAGTGGCATTGTTAGATTCAGTTATATATTTGTATTTTTTTAAACATAATCATGTTTCAAAAGTGGTAGAAATCTTTAGAATTAATATAATACTGATAGGTTAAACTTTTAAGAAAATCTTTCAACTGAGTAAATTATCTGGAAGTATACAATTTATGATATAATTTATTTTCATGTTTTAACAAACTAAAATTATTTATAAAGCAAACTATTAGTGGATAAATCTACAAAACCAGTAACACATTAGTTATACTCCATATATATGAACTCACTATGTGACTTGTTTAGGGAACTGATTGTGTGATGTTTAATTAAGATAATTCTATACATGGTTATTCTCTGCATATGAAGTAGAAAACAGAAATATGATCATTGAGAATAATATCAGGCAATTATTTGGATGTACATAGGAATAATTGAAGTTTGCATAAAACAAATTTTAGTGATGGGGTCGGGAGCAGTTGATAAACAGACAATTTTTGATGGAAAATTTATAAAGAAGTAAAATAATAGAATTTTTCCTTTTCTCTTTTCTTACTTTTTTAATAACAATAGAGGTGAGCATGAAAAGAGGTGCTAAGAAGATAACTAAGTTAAAGTTTTGCCAGAAAATTCATCTTAATTATAAGAATACAAGCCAAATTTGTCAATATTCATTGACCAATTTTATAAGCCACTTTTCATAATATCCTGCTTTGCTTATTCTTTTGTTATGGCTTTCATAAAATGTCCTCCTTGCTGTATGTCAGGTGTTCAAAGCACAGCTTCTGCCTCCCAGTCGGGAGAGATTTAGTTCACTTCTACCCTACCCTCAGCCTACGTCAGGACCAGTGTGGGTGCAAGACGTAAAAGAATGAAATAACAGAAAAATATCTCTGCTTTTCAGAGCAAATGATAATTCCTCAAAATTTTTATTAAGCCTCACCTAATAATTCCTTATCAAGATCTTTTAGTATAACTAGTGATTATAATAATAAAACCAATAACATTTTGTGAATTGTTCTTATACAGGATGACTCCAGGAAAATAATATTAACTTATTTCCATAACTCTGAAGAGTTTATTCTTTAAAAATAAGGCCACATGTTTACCAATGGCTCACACACTAGTAAAACACTGAAGTTTATCCAAATTCTAATCTTGAGAAAACTGTGATGTCAAAATGTGTACTAAATATCATTTTTACCTTCTTAAATTCTTCATTTATCCTGTTGTCTAAAATTAGAAGGGGAGAGAATACTGTTGATAAGTTTAAACATGCATAAAATTTGTTTTTATGCCCTTTTAATTAGATAAGATTGTATCATGTTTGTTGAAACACTGAGTAAGCTGCATTAATTACAGAGTGCACGCTAAAAGCTTCGGACTACTTCTCAAGTCAAAAATAACTTTGCAGATGGTTACCAGAGGGAGGGGGTGGGAGTGGGTAAAAACAGGAAGGGAATATAGTCCATAATATTGTGATACATTTACATGGTGACAGATGAGTACTAGAATTAGCAGATGATCACATTATAAGGTATAAGAATGTTGAATCACTAAATTAAACACCTGAAACTAAATGAATCAATGTAGCATCGTATACCAACTATACTTTAAAAAAAAAAAAAAAGAAAGATTTTGCCTATTTGTAGGATGACAATTGGCTTTTGATTCTTTTAAACCAGGGGTGTCAAACTCATTTTCACCAGGGGCCACATCAGCCTTGTGGTTGCCTTCAAAGGGCTGAATGTAATTTCAACTCCTTAACAGTTAAGGAGTAGTTACATATAAACAGTCCTAAAATTATTTTGGCAATTTGAAGGCAACATCGAGGCTGGTGTGGCCCCTGACGAAAATGAGTTAAACATCCCTGTTCTAAACAATTACCAAACCAGGTTTTTAAAAAATGAATTAACAAATAGAGATAATACAATGTATTACCAAGCCTACACACCAATTCTTTGAAAATCAATGTCATTTATATCTGAAAAGTAATTAACAGAATTGGAAATGTTAGGATTTACAGTCTAAATTAATAATGTAATACAGATTTGCAGACAGCATCTGGTTAAAAGAAGAGAATCATTCAAATAGAAAGCATTGTTATGACTATATAAGAAATTGGATTCTATTAAAAAACTCAAATGCATATATGGATTCGTTTTTTAAAATCTTAAATGTGTTCATTTTATTTTCTGCAGAAGGTAGGAAGTTGGTTTCCCAGCCACATCTAGTGCAGTTATTAATTAATGCCTCAAAGAATTTATAACCAGACCTGTATAATAACCAACAAAAAGATCCAAAATTGCATAATACATTTCCTAATATTCTTCCAGTGAAAATTATATTCTGTTATAGTTTAAGCTTGAGTTTTTGTTTTATCTTGTGAAAACCAATACCATCCTATTTTCCACATTATTTTATTTTCCCCTTTGTCTCATTCTACCCCCCAACTTGATGAAATCAGTTTCTTTATTCCTTTTCCAAAGATTTTGCTTCCCAAATTACTCATTTGGGAGAGATGTTGTAAGGCTAATTTGTGAGTCATTTGAGTGTTATCTGTGCTGTTCAGAGATTTGACTCTCTCACGTCCTTTACGGGAACAACTGATACCCTAACTTAACCCTGCTTCTTCCTAGACCATAGCTGGTCTAATCGTCAAGAAAGAATTTCATATCCAGCATTTTCTCAAGGCATGCTGTTGTTCTAAAGCAGCAATGTTCATTCAACCTTTTTCATCTCGTGGCACACAAAAACTAATTACTAAAATTTGGTGGGATACCAAAAAATATAATTTTGCTGATCTGACAAAAAAATGTAGGCATACTTTCGATTCGTTCACACCAGATAGCTATTGTATCAGCTTTTGTCAGTTTCTAAAACTTGACCATTTGAATAGGTCAGGTATTGCATGTTTTAAAAATTCTTTCGGCATACCGGTTGAAAATCACTGGTCTAAATACATTCACTTGAGCTCTATAATTTTGATTATGGGAAAACTTGTGATATATTGACATAAACATGATTGGGCATATGAATGTATTTTCATGGGGCTTTTTCACATTTGAAAACAAAAGATCACTGTAGGACATGAATGAGAAGAAAGTCTTATTACCAGTATTTGTCAATCAATATCCTTAATATCAGCATGAAAAATATTTTAGAAATATTTTGTCATATCTGATGGAGACAACTATACTTGAACCACAGTAAAAAATGCAAAAAATAATAAATAAAAATAAAAAAGAAATACTTTGTCATCTCTTTGGTAAAGACTGAAGTTTTACATTTATAAATTTACATAAGTCTTATAAGTGTAATATTAGAAGAGTAACTGTTTCTTTTGTCAATCACTCTCACAAAAAGATCATCATGTATAATAGCTTTACTCATCAGATCTGTCTTTGCTTATTTTAAGTAAGTGGTATTCCTATTCGAATACATAAACAAAGTTGACTTTCAAAAAACTGTTAGCGTACATTTTTAAAATCAAATTGGTATCATTGAGAACTGAAGAAAATGGAATTGACATAGTAACATAACTCAAATGTTAATATTAGACTTATGTCCGATGCTTCTTTTGGTTAACATAAATATAAAAATTTATCAAGCAAGTAAAATTTTTCTTTTGAGTAAATCCAATGATTCCTTGTCTCCATAAACTCTTTTCCCTTCCTGAAGTTCCGTTTATTTGGTCTATCAACCTAATTGTGATGTGAGGAGCTGTCTGGAAACTGAGGATTTTTGTTTAATGATATGTAATTTGAATTAGGGTGTTGTTTTCTCTTGTGTCATGCTTGGGGGGATTTTCATTAATGAGATAGTTTGGATTCTCATGTTCTGTTTTCCTTTTATAGTTGTGGATTATAGATCTTTTCTTCTGTTTTCTCTTCATGTTATAATGTGTTATTTTTATGAATCAGCAATAACGTTTATGCAGACACGAGTAATGGCTACTGAGTTTCGTCCCTCTTACTGTGTCACCACTCATGTGCTCACTGAAGCCATTATTATAGAATGTTTTGTGAGATACCCTAATGCTCATTCGTGTCAAGGATTCTGAATGGATAGCAATGAATTACTTTATCAGCCATAATTAACAAACAGTATCTTATACAGGTAAAATACTCTATCCATTAAAATCTATATGTATAAAATAAATAATAGAACAGCATTTTCTACATCTTAGGAGATAATATTTATTAAAATAAGTAACTAAAAAAATCCTAAAAGCATACTTTATAATTGTAATACAAATACATTTCTTATATTTGTATCAAAATAAGATGTTATTAATCCAATAAATAATATAGACTATAAACTTCTATAAATTTTCCAAATAACATTAGAATCTCAAATTAGTAACATTATTGTACCTGTCCAATATGTGCCTCATAATTTCCATAGTAAACAAAAAATCTGAATCAGCATTAATTTATTCATTGATGTATAAGAATTTATTTTTAACATACTGTATTCCAGACTTGGTGTAGGCAATACATCGATGACTAAATCATAAAGCTTGAATTAATATTTTATATAGGCAAAGTATGAAGTGATTACAGATTTATTCAAAAATTTGAATATAATCTCTATTTTTATAATGAAACATATCAATATGACAAAGAATAAATAATAAAGAAGATCTGGAATTTATTAAGCAGCTTGAAAGAACTTAAGTCACCTTTTCTGGAGGTCAAGTCGAGGCTAATCATGATTTATTGAAAACTATTAACGCCTCGAATAATGACAAGCTAACATCAAGCCTCTAATGTCCATCCATTCTTTCAGCCATCCATGCACTTATTTGGGGAAAAAATTGTTATGTGGCAGGCAAACTACTAGAAGCTGGTAATGAAAAGACATAACTTTCTGTCCAGTTGGAAATCTAATCATAGTATCACAATTTGGTAAAAGTTATGAGAAAAATGTGTAGGGCAATATAATGATAAGGGTAGCACATTTAATTCACACAGAGGTTTAACTAAGTCATGTCTTGGGTTAATTCAAGAAAAGGAAAGAGAAACTAATTTAAGCAAGATAGACAGCTGGTAGGAAAAGGTATGACATTCAAAAGGGAGAGAAGTTTGAAACAACAGCTGAGAAGAAGCATAACAGATTCAGGGAACCACAATTGTCTTGGCAGGCTTTAAGTGCAGGGAACCAAAGATCGAGCAGACCATAGTACTCCCTGAAGGATGCTAAGATCTGCTTACTTTTAGGGCAATGCCAGGACTTTGTACTCCGCCTTTGCTGGTAATTTTACTTCAGCAAACTAATTGCCATTCCCTGTAACCACATCTTATTTGAAACTACCCTTAGCCAATGCCCCAAAGTTTTACTGACTTTGTCACTCAGGGATCCTATTTAGGTAATCAACCTATTCCCTCTCAAAAACAAAATGTGTGGAGAATGTGTGGAGAAACAGAAAATGATGGCTTTAATTGGTCAAAGACAGCTTTGATAAATAATTTTAAAATAATAAATTCCTTCTTGGAATGTCTATTCCCATTTGAAAATACTGATTTATTTATTCCTTTTCAGACCAAAATCAAAAAGTCAACTTTAAAAAAAGTAAAAGACAAATAAAATTACCCAATTATGGTATGTTTAGTATTTATATTGTCTCCATACACCAGTTTCCTTTTTTCTCTTTAAAAAAAAAATTAACTCCTTTAAATGAATATATGAAATGAGCCATAGTCCAGTCAAAATGCTAATATACTTACCACATTATGTCTCATCTAAGCTGCACAGAAAACCTGTGGATAGATAATAATATTTAATGAATGAAGAAATTGAGGCTTCAATGGACAACTGACTTCTAACAATGACAACTATTACATTACAGAGCCAGGAATCAAACCTAGTTCTCTGCTGGCAAAGGCATTCTCATTTCTCCTACTATTACACGCCTTTCACTACCTTTATAAAATCCCTATTGCAAAGCTGTCTTGCAAATGGGAATTTAGATGCCTTCTTTATTAGCTGGAATTATTCACTCATTCTTACCTCAACAATATTTAATTTTTCCTCTCCTAACTCTGATCTAAAAACGAGAAAGAAATACTAGGAACTATTTTAAACTCTAGTAGTAAAGTTTCAAGAGCCATGATACTGGTAAATGCAGGTATTAGTTTGAAATTGATGAGTTAAAAAATGTTGGGTTTTTTTTTTTCGCAGTCACTTACTTCAAACTATGCTCTGCTGAATTTTCAGTTTCATTTTTTAAATTAGTGTCCTGGATGTATTCTTTCTGCCTCTCTAGATCCACTCTCTTACCCTTGTATGACACTCATCTTTTCTCAACATCTATGGACTAAATAGTGATATCTCTTGGACTCTGGCTCCCAACCTGGCTGGATATTGGGAAACTAAGCAGGAGGTCAGAAGTAGGGAGGCAGATAATAAGGTCTATACATTTATTTTCCAACTCACCGTTGACTGAAGATCACAGATGCTCTTAAAGTAACCTCTCACCTGACTTTCCCTTGAATATTAGGAACCACCACCTCCCACTGCTTTTCAGGTGGGAGGGAGTAACAGACCTGCTGTTATGAACCCAGGCTACTGTGCTGTCCCTGTCTTATTTCACAGCCTTTCCACACACTCATTACATTGCTCATTTATTAAACTGTTCAGAAACTGTACAACAGTGAGTGTGTCATCATTTTTCTCACAGGGACCCAATAAAAATGATATGACAAGAAATCCTGGAACTTTATGATGAGTTCATACATTAAAATAGCGTTTGTTGTTCATTTTAACTCCAAATCTTTTCTCCTTAAACATGTCAGGAGGGCAAAGGAAAAAACAAAAAGACAGGTGCGTTTTTCCAATGGTGCCTTGTTTATTTGTGGCTGACTATATTTCCCTGTTTAACCACAACTGACTGCTACAGATGCCATCCACATCCTGGCCCTGTGGTGGGGCACAGGTGGGAAAGAGGGGATCTGCCCTGGTCACAACTCTAACAACCCACATCCCCTCAACTAACAGGTCCCTTCAAACCCTCTTGCTACTGGAATCTTCAGCCCAGCAGGGTTCATAATCTCTGAAATGTTTAGCAGAAGCTCCTTCTATCATCTTCATTTGATTTGGAAGGTATGTAGGGGGAGAAATATGCAAACCCTATGATGATAGCTTATGAGGAATGATTGCTTTCCTTGCATCCGTCTTTTATATGAAAAACCTGGAGAAGCAAGTGGAGTCACTGATTAGGAAGACTTTAATAAATCCCCCAAATGGTGTCTTCCTAAGGGATTTTCAGCTTGTTTGTGTTTTGGGAATTGGTTACATTTAAAATCACATTGTTTTGTTTTCACCAGTCATCTTACTTTCTATTTTTGTTGCAATAGGAAAAGCTCCATTTATCATATGTTTACACCTATAAAAATTAATATATCATTCATTACAATTTCTCAGAAGTATTTATTAGACAAACAACACATGCTTTTTTTCAATAATGTGGCATATAAAAATGAAATTGAATAGCCCATTGAGTGTGGTGATCAATCAACCAAATGACTAAGAACAAACTGTTTCACAGTAACATCGATAGTTCAATATGACAGTTGTGTGAGAAGTTATATTTCTCTTTAACATATATTTGAAAACTTTAATAATAAATGGTTGTATAAGTGTTAAAAGTTCAAAACAAATGTCTATTTCAACACAAAGAAATAGAACTGAGAGCTACATGAGTGGTCCTTTCTCTATTGCACTCAGAACAAAACCCAAGACTTCCGGCCAAGATGGGGGTGTAGGTGGACACACTGTGCCTTCTCACATAACCAAAATTAAGGACAACAAAGATTTAGAAACAAGAGAACAACCAGAACTGATAGAAAATTGAACTGTACAGAAGTCCGACAACCATTCATCCAGACAGGTAAGAGGGGTGGAGTCGAGGCAGGAAAAAGTAGAGGATGGTAGACTCAGGTGTGCAGGCAGCAGCTGGCAGACCCCAGTTGCACAGGTGGTGGCTAGCAGACCCTGGGCTCTGGGTGGCAACAGGCAGACCCAGTGAGGCCACGGAAGGCGGCTGGATGACCAGGTGGTCCCATATTCATGTGCAGACAATCCAGGTGAAAATAGAGAGTGAGACAGATCTTGCAACTCAGGGCCCCAGCACCAGGAAATAAAACCTAAAAACGCTGATTGAAAACACTTGTGGGGGTGAGAGGCCAGGAGAGACTCCCAGCCTCACAGGACAGTTCATTGGAGAGACCCACAGGGTCCTAGAATATACAAAAGCCAACCCACTGTGGAGTCAGCACCAGAAGGGCCCAATTTCCTTGTGGGAAGCAGTGGAAGGGACTGGAATCCGATAGAGAGAAGAGCAAGTACCATTGTTCCCCCTCGGACCCCTCCCCCACATACAGAGTCACAACCCAGGGACTGGGCTGCCCCGCCCTGGTGAACACCTAAGGCTCCACCCCTCACTACGTAACAGCTGAGACCAGACCCCCCAAAAATAAAATGGCTCATATGGGAGAACAGATCAAAGCTCCAGAGCCAATTCATCTAAGCTACTAAGAGATAGGCAACCTATCAGATGCACAGTTCAAAGCACTGGTAATCAGGATGCTCACAGAATTGGTTGATTTTGGTCACAAATTAGATGAACAAATAAAGGCTACAATAAGTGAAATGAAGGAAAACACATAGGGAACCAATAGTGATGGGAGGAAAACTGGCACTCAAATCAATGAAGTGGACCAGAAGGAAGAAACAAACAACCAAACAGAAAATAATGAAGAAACAAGAATTCAAAAAAATGAGGAGAGGCTTAGGAACCTCCAGGACATCTTGAAACGTGCCAACATCTGAATTATAGGGGTACCAGAAGGGGAAGAGGAAGAGCAACAAGTGGAAAACTTATTTGAACAAATAATAAAGGAGAACTTCCCCAATCTGGCAAAGGAAATAGACTTCCAGGAAGTCTAGGAAGCTCAGAGAGTCCCAAAGAAGGTGGACCTAAGGAGGAACACACCAAGGCACATCATCATTACATTAGCCAAGATTAAAATGAAGGAGAGAATTCTAGAAGCAGCAAGGAATAAGGGGACAGTCACCTATAAAAGAGTTCCCATCAGACTGTCAGCGGATCAAGAAGGGGCTGGAAAGAAGTATTCCAAGTCATGAAAGGCAAGGACCTACATCCAAGATTGCTCTATCCAGTGAAGCTTTCATTTAGAATGGAAGGGAAGATAAAGTGCTTCTCAGATAAGGTCAAGTTCAAGGAGTTCATCATCACCAAGCCTTTATTATATGAAATGTTAAAGGGACTTATCTAAGAAAAAGAAGATAAAATACAGTACAGTAAAAAGACAGTAAATTCACAGATATTAACAACCACACCTAAAACAAAAGCCAACTAAGCAAACAGCTAGAACAGGAGCAGAAACACAGAAATGGAGATCACATGGAAGGTTAGCAACAGGGGAGCAGGAGGAGGAGAGAGGGGGAAAGGTACAGAGAATAAGTAGCATAGGCGGTGGGTAGAAAATAGACAGGGGGAGGTCAAGAATAGTGTAGGAAAAGTAGAAGCTAAAGAACTTACGACGCATGAACATGAACTAAAGCGGGGGAATGTGGGTGGAAGGGGGTTTGCAGGGTGGAGGAGAATGACGGAGAGAAATGGGACAACTGTAGTAACATAATCAATAAAATATATTAAAAAATAAAAGAGCAAAACCCAAACTCCTCAGCTAAGCTAGGCCCTTCCTGATCTGTCACAGTCTCTCGGTCATACTGTGCCCCAACTATGCTGGTGATCCTTTCAGGTTATCGAAGGAGCCAAGTCCTTTCTTCTGATGTAATTTGTCCTACAGGGAATATCCTGTCTGTAATGATGTTACCCCCATTCCTACCTGGATAGCCCTTTGTCACCTTTCATATCTCACCCCAAGTAACACCTTTTCAGAGGGGCTTTCCATGATCAGTGTGTCCAAAGACAGCTCTAACTGCTTTCATGATCCTCTCTTAAAGAACCCTTATTGCTCCCTCAGTGATGGGTATCCCTCATTTTGGTACTACACTGCTATATCTTTCATTGTATTAACCTTCATTTGTATCCTTACAGTGCCTGGTGTGTAGAAGGTACTCAGAAGGTACTTTCTGATGCATAATGAAATCTAGTGTCAGTAATCCTGAATATATAAGTACAGTTCTTTGCTTTCGAATAAACCATAGGATTGAATGGTGGTAGACTCAGTTAAATCTCATCCTGAGATTCTTTTAACCCATCAAGTTCTAGTGAAATGTTGTTTTAAGTTCTGGCACTTTAATAGTGAAAAGTTTTATGCAGAGACCATCACTGTCTCTAAAAAAAAAAAGAAAACTGTATCTTGTTAATTCCAGTATAGTTGTTAATAAAGCTATCACAGCTGTTTCATAACGTCTTCATTAATCCCATTAATTATGAGTTAATTCACATCTTTGGGAAACAAACAAATAAAAGAATTCCCAATAGAATGTTCAGCTGCAGTGTTAGCAAATACCAAAGAAATCAATCAAGACAACAGTTTACTCAAAGCTTCATTTCGAAAGGTATGATCAACCACAGTTCTTAATCCCTTTGTCAGGAAAAATAAATGCTCAATTTGTTTTCTGACCACTTGCTCAACTTTCAAACACCTGGACTGCGTAGATACAGCATTAATCATCCAACTATCCATCTATGTCTTCTCTCAGTGTTTTTGTTTATCTCACCATTATTGTTCTCAGCTTACCTACTTGTAATTTTTTTTGATTTATAAGAAAGTTTGCATTTGATATAAACTGCATATATATACACACACTGAGCGATACACTAATGAAATCACATCCTTTTTCATTAAGAATCGGTTCAAATTTAGTTTATTTATACTGAACGTCTGTACAGTTGTGGATCATTTGGTTATTCTATCACTAAAAGAATACATTTAAGTATTTAAAACTGGTATAGCACATATAAAACTTATGTTAATCTTTACTAAAGTAAAAACAGTAATTGAATAAAGAAATTTATGAGAAACTTAAATGAAGCCTCTGGCCTTAAAATAGTGGAGAAAAATACCAAGAAAACAAACAAAAAACAAGGTCTAAAAACGATGAGGAAAACAATGAAGTATAACCCATAAAGAGAGCACACCGAAAGTTATTAGTGAAAAACAAAAACAAATACAATCCATGTTGGCAGCACAAGATGTGTAAGAAAAGAGAAGAGGGAAGATCTAGGTAGATGGCAAAGACAGTGAAGAGGATAAGAACAAAAGGAATTGTATCACAACATGAATCTCATCAGAAGCAAGAAGTAAAAATTGGGGAGGAGAAAAAATAGAGAAATAAGTTAGAAGTATAAGAGAGAAAGTAATCAGCCTTGGCTGGTGTGGCTCAGTGCATTGAGTGCTGGACTATGAAGCAAAGGGTCACTGGTTCAACTCCCAGTCAGGGCACATGTCTGGGTTGCAAGCCAGGTCCCCAGTAGGGGGTGCATAAGAGGCAACTACGCATTGATGTTTCTCTCCCTCTCTTTCTCCTTCCCTTCCTTTCTCTTTAAAACATAAATAAATAAAATCTTTTCTAAAAAGAGAGAGACAGAGAGAAATTAATCCAAAGGAAACAAAAAGTGGAGGAACCATACAGGGGAACTAAGTGTAAGAGGAGACTGGAAAAAAATAAATTATTCACCCAGAGAACAATTGCACATATTCATGAAATGTGGCCATTACATTTTACATGCTATAGGATAAATAGCCAAGCCCCTGGTTACTACTGTAGCACTGGAACTATAATCATAAATTCCTAATGGAGCCTCAGAAGCAATAAAATTAGTGAGATACATGGTAGGAAGACTTTGTTTCCACCTGGCGTCCATTGATACCGTGGAAGGAATGGCCTTGTAAGCTAGGCTAGGAATCGCCATGTGACTCAACCGTGACCAGTGAGAGTAAATCAGCTGTTGCGAGTTTGCTTTCCTCAGGAACGATGGCCCACAGGGCTAGCATCTTCTCTTTGTCTGTCTTCCTTACTTAAATAAGATGAGCTCTTTGAGCTGTAGCAGCCATCCTGCATCCATCAGAATTTGTATTGCTGAGTACCTGAGTTAGTGTCAACAACCTCTTAATTCTGGAGGTTTTGAGAAAAATGAACCTGTATCTAAGTAAACTACTATTAGCCAATTATTCCACTAATTAAAGCTGAATATATTCTTAAAAATGTGGTGAAAATCTAGATTGTGGTGTATATTATTTTAAGTATTACTCATATTTTAGTACAATTATTGACAAACAAATTGTGTCTGCAGGACAAATCCTGACCATGGACAACAAAAATGATTTCTACAATACCAATTTATTTTGGCAAAAAAGCCAAAATTTCACATTGAACCAATGTTTTACATTCAAAGTAGCTGTTTGTAAAGACATAAATTTAATCTAAAGAATTCTATTTGTTTATATTTATCTTTATTGATTATAGGAATACTTTAAAAACTCAGAGTTTTCACAGCTATGTAAATGTATTTTTCAAGTTTTCCCCTTGCCCTTAAATATCGTTCACAGTTTCCCTTTTTCTCTGTTCCTGTTGGTTTCAAAGCTCAGTGTGCTCTATGAGACTGGGATTCAGTTCTTCTTTTATTTTATTTTTTTAATTTTTACTGAATTCATTGGGGTGACATTGGTTAGTAAAATCATATAGGTTTCAGGAGTACAGATGTATAACACATCATCTGTATGTCGCCCTGCGTGTGTTCACCACCCCAAGTCAAGTCTCCTTCCCTCACCATGTAAGGTGATTACCAGAGGGAGAAAGGTTAGGGAAAGGGAGAAGAGGATAAAGTAGGAGTGAGTGGTCAGTCCATATTTTAATCAGAATCTGTCTCCCCCACCTCCAACTCCAGAGGGAAGAGAGGGCACAGACCAAGAGGACGGCAAGGTTATGTGAGAAGGAGGTGCCACCACCCTCAGCAAAACCAACGCCAGCATCCACCGGCCCCCATAAAGAAAAACAGGGCCTTTTAAGAAATGGTCATTGTCAAAACACTGCGATAAGTTGGGATATTGAGCATATGTATATAAAGTACAAAACACTTCGTTTGTTTTAGAATACCAGTAAGGACTTAGGAACAGAAAGTGCCATCGCAATAAAGAAGGATATAGTGAAACAAGTACTGAGGGCACATTAAGAAAAATAAGATGTTTATGTCACCCACAAAAAGAAAATGAGTCTTGAATAGATGTAAAATGGATATTGAATTCAAACTGGCCTGGGAAATTTCAAACTACTTATCAGTAAGAAATTTAAAATTGTATCTCTAACTAGATATTCTATAAGTATATATTTATCATTTAGCTAGCTATATAAAGAAATGAATATAGCTCTCATTAATAAATGTTCTTGATTATATTAATTATTATGATATACAAACCATCATTATATATACATGTATACATGTATATATACATACCTATATGCATACACATGTATGTATATGCATATATACATAGACATATACATATGTACATATATATGTATAATACTTTATATATATAATAAGTAAATCTTTTCTGTTTGTTACTACACACCACTCTAAAATGGTCTCTTAAACTGCATGTTACCAATTCTGATATTTTGTTGTTGTTAGTGTTACTTTTAATTTACAGTAAAATTCCTGGATACTACTTTGTAATTAACTTGAACAACATTTCACAGTATATACTTTTGTAGAACCTATAGATTTGTGGAGGGTTTCCTCAAAGTAGACAAATTCTTCTTTTCTTACTGAGTATCAGCTGGGTTGTTTCAGTTATAATCTGATGTCAGATAATGAGTAAAGTAATAAGTGTTATTCTATGAAATGTATATTTGTATTTTCTCAAGAATAATGACACGTTTAATGGAAAAATCTCCTTCTGACACCTGTTCCAAGCCGGTAAGTGCAGAAACTCTTCCCAGGCCTTAGCAATTGGCAATATGTTCTCCTGCTTGTCCATGAGCAGCATGGCAGCTAAAAGCCAGAATAAACATTATTCTCTTCTCCTGTGCTTTGTCCAGCTCCAAAAACAAACAAATCTAGGTTTCAGGCTTCTCGGTTTTATTTTCTTTCATGGAATTTATACCCATTCAGAAAAGGATCTACATGAATATTTTCCTTACTTCCACATAAACTCCCATATACAGAGCACTCCCGACTTAAAACACTGGAGAGCACAATTAATTATATTTAGTGTGGTTACCTATTGCCTCTCTCCCCTGCGGCCTCTCTTTTACACTCTGCTGTGCGGCTCCGGGGCTGAGTTTACTATTTTGCCTGCTGCCTGCTTCTATGATCTGACACTTCAGTGTGATTAGAATTTACGGGAAGAGAACGTACTTTCTGTCTACGTCTCAGTTGGCATCACACCAGGGGCAGAGCACTTTGCGGCTTCGTTCACCGCTGCTTGCACCACCACGGCAGGGCTCTGCAAGGTACTTACACCGGCTGGCTGCGTCACTTGGTGGTTTTGAGCATCGGATCTCAGGTCTAACGTCAACAGCGCGGTGGTCTCTTCGGACATCTCAGCACTAGGCATGTGCTCCTCAGCGTGGAAGTCGTAACGGCTTCCTGCCATTAATAATACCTGGGTGATTTCAACATCCCCCTTTTCCACTCTTTCAGCTTTGCTACATGTAGAACCAATTCCCTCTTAAATTCTTTTCTGTTTAATGGTTACTGTGGTTTTTTTTTCCGCTTTACTGAGGTGTAACTGACAAAACTACGTGATTTTAAAGTGTACAATGTGATGATTTAATATGTGTACACATTTCTAAAGAATTCCCCCATCAACATATTAACACATCCATCAGTATTGTTTTAATGGGTTTGCTCAGACCCTGAACTCTAAACTCACCCTCACCCGTCTGCGTACTAAGGGAGTGAAGATGGTTTGCCACAATGTCAGATAATGTAGAAGTCCAGCATGAGCTATGAGACACTAAGTGTCTGAGATCCAGGCAGACCAGCATGTGGTAGAGAGCACAATGGTTGAAACAGCCCGGAGGCAAGACCATGAGGTTGCACACAGCTGCTGCTGCAAAGTGATTTTGCTACACTTACAAATTGGTGTAGAACAGGGACCTGCACAATAGAGCCACAGACCAGATGCCTTTTTTCTTTTTACATTTTATTAGAACACTGCCATACTCATCAACTGTATATATTGTGTGTGGCTGATTTGGGGCTTTATATACCAGCAGAGCTGAGTGGTTGTGTCAGAGACCAAATGGCCATTAAATCTTAAGATGCTTACTCCATGGCCTGCCCAGAAAAAAAAAAACTGCTGACCTCCTGCGTTAGTTTCCTACAGCCACATAACAAAGCACCACAGCGTGGCGGCTTCCACAACAGAAAGGTATCTTCTTACAGTTCTGGAGGCGGGAAGTCTGAACTCAAGTTGTTGGGAAGGCCACACTTCCTCTTACAGAATTTGTTTCAGGCCTCTCTCCTAGCTTCTGGTAGTTCTTTGGTTTGTGACAACAAAACTCCAATTTTCATATGTTCTTCTTATGTGTATGTCTTTGTCCAAATGTTCCCTTTTTCTAAAAATCCCAGTTGTGTTGGATTCGGAACCCACCCTACTTCAGTATGATTCCATCTTTAATAATTTCACCCCGCAACAACCCTATTTTCAAATAAAGGCGCATTCCGAGGTGCTCAGCCATAGCATTTCAACATCTGAATTTGGGAGGGACACAATTCAACCTATAATTGTCCTGGTCCATGGAAATTATATGGTAAGCCAGTAAGTGCATGCCACGTTCTGGAGGGCATGTTGGCTTGTTTCTAAAATCTCCCAGAGCTGGAAGAGCAGCTGCAACTTACATCGCTCCCTGTTTAGGTTGACACTAATCCACCAGCATTGCTCAGCATCCATTCACCCACAGGGTGGGCAAAGGAACAGTTTAAATAAAGTGCATAGGACTCCCTAGCCCTGCATCTTTAAAGTCAGTTGATGGCAGCACTCATTCCTGCAATTCCCACTGGGATGTGATGTTGCATCTTGTTTATTCCACTGCCAGAGAGAAACATTTTCAAAGACTTCCCTGGGTGTGTTGTTTTTTTGCTACCGTAATAACTCACCCCACAAGTGTGAGAACTAAATGTGGCAATTCTGTCAGTTTGCAAGTATAACTACATTATTAGAAACTGTGTACATCACCACAAGATATTTATACAGACACACTGAACACACTATGAGATAAACGTGGGTCAAAGCTAGCTTTTTGAACTGATTTCCAAAAAGCCCCATGCGGTCAACGGATCATAATGCTGTTTTTGGTTTCAACATACTAGTGTCAAATCAGAGTCAGTGTCTAGAAATCTACTAAATTTTCTCTTCCCATGGTGCACAACAAACATAAAAAAGACTGTAGACCCCTTCGGAGAAAGCTTGGGGGAAGTTGTAATTTATAATTCGTATTTGTAAAGAGACTCTGAATCCCCTGCAAATGAACTGAAAACCAAGTTAGAGGCAGTAGTTGTCCATTGTGATGACTCATATAGAGTTTCCATCCAGCAAATCCAGTGTTTGTGTAACACAGGTCAATTGGTGCATTAAGAGGCTGCCAGTCTACTTAAATCTTGGAATCCTGAGGTTCATTAGCACCGGCCAAATCTCTATGACAGTCAAAACTTTCTTCTCTTCTCCGTTTGTTTGTAAGCTTATTGAAGAATGTATGCCTCACTTCTTTAGCATACCCATGGGTCCTTGAGCATGTGCTGTTCAGGGGCCCTTCCTCCTCACTGTAAAAAGAAAGCCCATCTCAAAGGAGGCATTTTGACCATCCTCCACAGCCAACACTGGACAGCGGCTATCATGATTTCAGTGATGCTGCCCCTGCCTTCGGTCGTACATGATCTGTGCCATGGGCAAGGAGGCGTCCTTTTGGTCCTCTTTTTCCACTTAATGAGGGAGCAGATGGCACATGACACATCTATTCCCACATTCCTATGTCCCTAAGCTTTGGATCGTTACCCCATATATTACTTCAGTGAATGTCTGATAGTTCAGCCTGTCTGAATGTTGGCCGCCTCTAGGTCCGGATTTCAGTAAACAAAGCAAACAAATTATTAGAGCAGATTTAACATATCAAATCCAAAATCTTTGCTAAGCATAGCCATATGAACAAATTTGGCCCCATCCAATGGTACATTCTGTACTCTTGCAAGATGCATCCTTCCCACTCACAGTCTGCAGGCTGACGTAATTATAAATCAGCAAAATCTGAGTCCTTGTTTCCTTAAGAACACTGTCTCTCACTTTATTATTTCCTCAGCTGTTGTAGTGGAAACCGCTGCTTGCAGCTATTAATCTTTGTGTTATTTTATCATTCCCCTTCTGTTATTTTAGGGTTTTCCAATATAATTTATTTAACCAATTTGTTGTATTAAATCTCCTCTATTTGACATACCTGTTGTTTATGTTCCCTGAAATGACACAGACTAATTGAGTTACAGATAAATGTATCCAGGTTGTAAAACCTGAAATGAAAATAACTTGTATATGCTAAAATAGCATTGGTTTATTGATATTGTTTTTAATGTTTGCCTCTAGAATTTTCTTTTTGAGACAAATTAATACAAGAACAATAGCTTAACAGTGAAAATGAAAATAGGTATCATCTAATTTAACTTTCCATAAAATTTAACAAGGCCTATTATAGTTCTCATTGAAAAGATTCCTTTTCCATTATTAAAAGGTCAAAATAGTAGAAGTTTTTAAATTATCATATTCTCATTATTATTTCTATGAAATTTCAATTCTTCTTATTCTATCCCTGGGATTTAAATAGATAGTGCATACAGAAATGACCAGCCCCTTTTTACATGTGTAAACACAGCTGCTATCTAAAGCCTTGATTCACTTTATTTTCTAGCTCTCAATGTTTAAGATTGCCTTAACGAAAACATTCCACTTTATCAATTTAAAAACATCTGATCCACTTAACTGAAAATAAGTTTGCATTATACAGTACCATAAATGGAGAGCATTATGCTCAGTGAAATAAGCCAGACGGTGAAAGACAAATACCATATGATCTCACCTATAAGTGGAACCTACCTAATCAACAAAACAAATGAGCAAAATAGAACCAGAGATATTGAAATTAAGAACAACTGACAGTAACCAGAAGGGAGGTGGAAGGGGATAATTGGAGGGGAAAGGGAAGGGTTGTCAAGGCACATCTAAAAAGGACACATGGACAAAGCCAAAGGCGGGTAAGATCGAGGGTGGGAGGTGGGGATGGGTGGTGGGGGGAAGTGAAGACAACTGTATTTGAACATCAATAAAAATAATCATAACAATACCAGAAATGTTCTATCACCATCTGTCCCACCTCTCTTACCTTTTGTGGAATATTTATTCAATTACTATATCTGATGAGATGATGAAAATATTCTGAAATGAGATTGTGTTATGGCTGCACAATACTGTGAATAGACTAACTTTAGAACTAGCACATTGGCAGCTTTAATCATGGTGGCCCATGGAAGCAACTGAAGTGTTCTTTGATAGAGGACTGAGTAAAGAAGATGTGGTGTGTATATACAATGGGATATGACTCAGCCGTCAAAGAGATGAAATGTTATTTGTGACAACATGGATGGTCTTAATAATATCATGCTAAGTGAAATAAGTGACCAAAAAGTTAAGAACCATATGATTTCACTCATATGTAAGTTATAAAACGGAAAGCAGCAAACGAATAAATAAGAAAAGCAAGGAAACAAGAGCTCCTAGACAGAGGAAAGAGAATGGTGTTTAGAAGGAAGGGGGTGGGGTGCGTAAAAGGTATAAAGGATCAAATACATGGTGGCAGAAAACGATCTGACTTCAGGTGGTGGGCACACAATGCAATATACAGATCATGATCCTAGAAATGTATACTTGAAATCTATACAAACTTATTAACCAATATCGCCCCAATAAAACTAATACCTTTACAAACATTCCCCTAGAGGAAGGGAATGTATCATCTTCTCCGCCTGAGGAACATTTAACTTAGAAAGTGAAATTCAAAAATGAATTCAAACAAATGCTTTGATGTGATTTGACAATAATATATCAATTTAGATGAATATTTTTATTATAACTATATGTTTTCTTGGTAGAAATTTTTAAGTGTCATAAAATAATGACAATTTCTATTTGACCAGTGAACTCACTAAGAATGCTAAGAATGCACTACCAGGTATAGATTTTCATAGAACTGTGTGCATCCTTGACAAACAACATTACTCCATCTTCATTTATTTATAAAATAATTTAATACTAAAATAAAATTAACAAACCATAGCCTTTTTATGAGAACAATTTCAGTGCTCATTTAGAAAATTTTAAAGGTGACAAAATTTTAAACAAGCATTTATCTAATGCCATGTTATATCTATTAAATTCATCCTGTACATTTTGGGAAATACTTTTATATTTATATATGCATATTTATAAATTATGTAAATTCATTGGAATATTGCAAATAGTTTCCTTTTTATATTTTGCATGTGTTTTCGTATATGTTAAAATATCTTCACTAACTTCCACACTTCCTGTAGAAAACTGTCCTGTATCTTCATAATTTTTCTGTCTTTTATATTAATACTACATTTCATACTTCATTGTGTTTTATAAAACTGTTTCATCTAAACTTTTGTTTTATTTTCTTCTGAAATTTCACCTTAAGGCCTTTTGAGCAGTGGCGTTTATCTTGCCAATCGATAACTTAAGGTTTTCATAAAAAGCACTCTCTTCTTATATAGGAACTCATTGCTCTTGTATCATAAAAACAACAAACCTAAAGAAAAAAATCCACCCTTGGAGACAATGCAGCAAGTCATTGCATCCTTTCTTTTCCAAAGTCATGACCACAAATTCCCCTCAGTACTCTCAAACTGCTTTAAAAAGTTCGGCACTTAGAAGAGAGATTTCTAAAGCACAAAATGAATATACACAGATCTATTATGGACATTTCATTGTTTTACTATTCTTAGAAAATAGTCACATGATATCAATGCATCAATGCATATCTATTAAATCACCTGGATTTATGCAAATGCATTTATAAGTGTTGGATGAATTAGAAGCATGCATAAAGTGTCTTCCTTAGTTTCATTAATTGAATAACATTTAATATGTTTTTCTTTTAAAAATAATGTAGAGGTTCCCCAAAATATGGAATGGAGGGATCCAAAAATGACTATTTCATCAACTTTGCTATATCAAAGGAAAAGGGTCATGCAGTATCTATTTGGTTCTAATTTAAAAGCTTAGGTCCACATGGCTGCCAAGGTTTCCTTTACGTAATATTTCCCTTGCCTTATAACAGTTGTAGGGGAGAATTTAATTTCTCCTCTACTTTCTGAGTTCTCACTGAGACTCTTGTGCTGAAATACAGATCAACAAAAGAAAAACAAACAGAATTTTGCTAACATGTGTACATCATATATACATGGGAGATGCCCAGCAAAAATGAGTAACTCCCCAAGGTGGTGTAGATTTCAGACTTAAATACCATCTTAATGGGAAATGGGGAGGGGGATACAGGCCTCTCAAGTCAGAGTAAATGACTTTTAGGAACGATAAATGGGCCCTTAGAATGGTAGGTATGGAGGCTGTGACAAAGTTTGTCTGCGTGTGGTGTCAGCTTTCAGTGTCCTCTCCGTTGATTAAGAGTCAATCTTCCCTGAATGATGGAACTTTAAGGTAGAAGACAGGATAATTGAGTTTCTTTTGGAGGATCTAGATTTAAGTAGAAAAGAGGAGTTTAAAAAAATCCTCTCTCTACATTTGCTGTTTTTCAAGTGCCTACAACTTGACCTAATACAGCATGGTGGCCTATTTTGCGGTGGCATGTCCTGAACAACTACGTCATATTTTGAGATGGGATATTCTGCTACCCTTCAGAGTGATATGGAAAGTATATGATACATGAAAAGTGATCAAGATTCAGATTTAGAGAAAAATAGCTTACTTCCTATCACATTGAACTTTAATCAATATTTAATATTATAAGCATACCTCAGAGATATTGAGGGTTTGGTTCTAGGCCATCTCAATAAAGCAAGTCACATGAATATTTTTGTTTTCTAGTGTATATAAAAGTCATGTTTACACCATACTGTAGTCTATCAAATGTACAATAGTTTTATGTCTCAAAAAACAACGTGCACATCTATTTAAAAATAATTCATTGCTAAAATACGCTAACTATCATCTGAACCTGTTAGAAAAGTCGTGCCCATAGATTGCGCAACACTGGGCTGCCACAAATCTCCGATTTGTGAAGAACACAATATAAGGAAAGTGCAATGAAGTGAAGTGCATAAAATGAGGTACACCTTATGCTATAAAATTCATTGACAAAATCAAGAAAAATAATGATTATTTATATTTCAAATATTATTTATACTAGTTTTTAAAAATATGTGTATTGACTTTAGAGAAAGTAGAAAGGAAGAGAGAACTGCTGATGTCAGAAAGAAACATTGATTGGTTGCTGATTGCAGGTTCCCCAACCGAGGATCAGACCCCCAACTTAGCTAAGTGCTCTGACCAGGTATCAAACCCATAACCTTTGGGTATACAGGATGACTCTCCCAATGACTGAGCCACACAGGCCAGTCTGATGATTCTTATAAAATTTATCGGTTTTATAGAATATAATTTATAATTTTCATACTTGAATTTTAAACATGTACAATTGAGCAAACTCAGTTCCACTGTCTGAAACCTGATTATACAAGTGACAAGGAGAATTACAAACTGGTTTTCTTGGCTCCCAAAATGACAGGTAGCCACCATGAATGAAACTACCCTTAAAAATAAAAATTAAAAAAAAACACTTCAGAATAAATTAATTCCCTTATAAAAAAGTCATATTAAAAGTGGGTTGGATACTGGGTAAACTGCAATAAAAATACAAATATTCATTATAGCATCTATTCACCATTGACAAGTAAACATTAACATTTTAAAAGCTATTTTTAAGTAAAAATTTAATTTTTCCAAAATCAGCCTTGTGATGATTCTCTAGAAATTTAATTATATCTGTGTATTACAGGCAATATGATATTAGACTTTATTCCACAATTCATATGTAGTGTAGTCATTTTTCAATATTTATTGAGGATTGTTCTAATATTTTAATCTTCTCTAAGAAGGTCACATTGTTATTTCATGTAGTCAATTCAATTTAATTCAAGTATTCATTGTCTCCATCTATTTTAAATATAGATGCTATATTTAATTGCTATATAACTATAACACTATTTATTAATGAAGTTATTCTTAAAGAATGGGACAGTATTGTATGGCAAATTAGATTAAATATTTATGTGTGTGTGTGTTTTGATATGTAATGTATCTTTTTCCTTAGGATACTATAGGTGTTGACTTTGGGGGTGTTTAGCTGTCTTTTTATCACATAATTTTTTACATATAAACCAACTCTGGCCAGATGGCATAAACTGCATCTCTCTCTCTCTCGTGCATGAGGTCACACAAACACACTCTCCCTCCCCCAGTCTCTCCAAGTCATTCATATATATATATATATATATATTTATGTGTCAAAAAACAATAAATATAAAACATTTACATATATAAATATATATTTCTTTCAAATATGTGAATGTGCATATATACACATTACACACATACATATGTCTTGAAACAAAATATATATGAAATTATAAATAATATAATGCATCATAGTTTGTATGAAAAGATTTATTTCTAAAGATAAGCAGGGTACCTTTTCATACAGGAGCATTTTGAGATTACTTCTTCCGAATAAAAAATGATAAAAATGCTCTGATAATAATCCTGACAGCTCTCTATAAACCATTTTTCATTGTCTTACTTTGTAACATATATATATGTATATATACATGTATATATCCGAATGAAAATTTCATGGAAATAATGAAGCATAGCACTAGACTCTACCAATGAGGATACCAATCATGTAGGAAAATATAAAGTAAAAGGATTGTAATTTAATGGACTACACAAAAGTAACAGTCTTTTCATTGCACCCAGGCTGGTGTCTCCTATAAACAAGGACTATAAAACTCCCTAGTGCTCTCACACTCTGGGTAGCAAATAAAAGTTAAGCAACAGTTATTGCTGTCAGTCTAGCAGTCAGACTCTCAGCCTCAGTAATGCTAATAACTCCAGCCTCAGCAGCCAGTTTCAGCAAAGTTTATAATGATCTAAGTCTCAGGGCTGAGTAAGGATCTAAAACATCAAGAAAACAAAAGCAAATCTGCATAAAGAACAAGTGACAAGAAAATGTCAGGAACTTAGCATTTATTCTTCATTTTATCTTACATATAGACGTCAAGTTTTGTAACTAGTTGTATGCATGCCCCTATTTTTACAGGTTATGTGGCTCTGCGTAGATGCATGGTGAAAAGAAATTTAATAAAATACAGTACCCTTCTATCATATTTGCTTCCCATATGGAAATACACATAGCAGATTCATAGCAACAGCCTGCGTAATGTGCGTTCTCTAAGCTTTCCACTGAAAGTACCTACACCATCTTCCCTGATATAAATTCTTCTGAAGGCATCAGCTCTAAGCACCATTCTTTTTGCTGCTCATTTTATTGTTTCTTTGGCCCACATCAAAACCATTGCATGTCACTGATTTTCAACAAAGCCTATGCTGTCAATCATACCTATCTGTATCTTTATTAGGAAAAGCCTCATTCATTGTCGCTTTTCAGTGGCACTGGACTTATTTTAAAACTGAGTTGTATTTCCTTTCTTAGGCTGTCTCTTATTTTCTTTGTGTGTAACAATTGCCATAAAGAAAAATCTAAAATAATAATTTAATTTTTTTCATTTTAATCATTTTAAATGCTTTAATGTAATTATATTTATCTTCCAACAGTTAAATCTATAAATTGCACTTTTATGATGATAAACAAAAACTCTCCCAAAATATTTCACTTCAGAAAGCCATGTTTTGCTTAATGAAAGTACTTATATTATTAATATCTAATATATATAATAAATGCAGAACTCATATGTCTCACAAGCTTTTGCTTTCTAACTTATAAAAACAAATTATTCAAACCTTAGAAACTGTCATTTAAATTCTTGTTAAAATAGCCAAATTATAATTCTAAAACTAAAATGTTATGTTCTGGAATATATGTGTCCATTCTGTGATAAAGTTATATTTATACAATTTTTACTTTGAAGGTAATAGGCAATATGCTTTTGTTTATACATGTTCACTTTTTGGAAATAGCAATTTAAATTTTTTAAAATCTGCAATAGTTGAGTCTGGAGAGTATGGTGTTTGGTTTCCTCTGTCACTTTGGAGACACTGCAGGTCTGTGGTACCTTCCAGCACCAGAATAATATTTATTTACACATTTGCTCGGCAACAACGTTTATCCAAAACTTACTCTTTGCAAAGAACTGACTTGACTGTGCTATGGTTAGGCTATGCATTGAAAATGAGATGCTTGAGAAGCCAACAGGCAATTTCACCCAAGGAGCATCTGTGCTATGGGAAGCGAAAGTGATAACCACCGCGGAGTCATATATGGGGAGGAAGGAAAAGCTTTCTGAAGGAAGAGACTGGGATGTGGTAGAATTTTTGTAGGTGATAAGCAAGAGAATGAACTTCCCTAGGCGAGATAAGTACATTTGCATAAACTCAGATGAAATTGACATGTTTAGGAAATTTACACAATTGAATATGACTAGAGCATAGTGTATAGGGCTGAATGGCAAAAGGTGAACTGGAGAGGTAAACCAGAGTTCAATTACGACAAGTCCCATAAATCAGGTGACATATCACTTAAGGAGTGGAGTTAGAATGTCTTTTCTTGTCATCTATAAACGTTTTATGGGAATATGAGAAAATAAATGGTGACTTGAGTCACTTAGATCAAATCATTCAGTTTGAGGACTGTATCATGGGAGAGAAAGCTGTATTCCTCACATGTATCCATCTTTATAGCTTTGCAAATAAAAGCTGAGAGCATCACTGGATTCTGGGACCTCACATATGTCAAAGACAAGGAGAAGTTCACGTATATTTCTTCATTCTTATGCAAAGCAAGTGTTCTGAATTTTCTGTAATACTCTGTATATGATGAATAAAGATTATTTCTACAGGGGGCTTCCTGATCTAGTTCAGAGCAGTTTCACATAATATTTGACATATTTTTCACAAATCTAATCCATTCATTTCCATCCTATCTCATGTATAGTTATTAGCACAGGAATCATTAACATTTGAATGGCATTGAGGCATAAGTCATTTTATGGTTAAAGATATGCATAGCTTGTAAATGCCATAAACTCCTGAAACAATTTTGTCATGTAAAATGAAGAAGCTGTTTGGTTTGCATGTGCTCCTAGTTACCCAGCTAGGCCAGGGAGAGGACCCAGCTTTCCTGGGTCTCAGTACCATGTTCCTTCTGTTATGCCATAGTATCTTTCTCAGTAGCTGAGTGATGTCTGCAAGGCAGGGCAGTAACTATCAAGTTTATTTTTTAATGCAATAAGAAGAAAACAGATGGGAAAATTCAACTAACTCTTACAACTACTGCTATAATTGTTACTTTAGATTGTGGTGAGAGCAAATAAGAATTTAAATATTGAAATTATTGACATCTATCCTAAAGTATGTACTACATCTTTGAAAAATGTAAGAATCCATCAGTTTTGTTGGCATACATTTGTAAAAATCAAAGTTGCGTGGAAAACCTATATCTGAAGTAGTTCTATACAGAATGATTTAATATAGAAATTAGATCAGCATGTTTATTTTCTGCAAACACATTTGCCGTATAAAATTTTCCACACCATAAAAGAAGAGATTATTCAGAATCTTGTCTCTAATGAGCTGATATCAAAAACCATTAGTTCAGTTCAACATGTTCACCTTTGTTCTGACAAAAAAAAAAAAAAAGATGCTTTAAAAACACCTTTACTGTGATTTATTTTCAATGCCTATTAAGTTTTTTCATTTTATATAATGGTGCTCACTCTTTGCTATGTTTTATTTTGGCAGCAACGGTTTTGCTAATTTAATGTTTGAAATAAAATGTCTAATAGTTATGTAGTTATCTACTATATAAAATATAAAATTGTACTTCAAAGAGCAATATTACATTCATAGATCCAAAGGTACGCTGAGTACAAGGTAATATAGGTAATTTATCTATGAATGAATCAAATAGGAAAACTGCCCAGAAAAACATACTGGAGATTTGGGGGATGAGGTGGGGAAGGCAGCTCCATAAATGATATTAGAGAAGCTGGAATCCTGACTGCACCTTCTTAACAAATTGTTAGGAAACTTTGCATAATCTCCAGGTCCTGTGACTTCATTTACCTTTTAATAATCATGTAGAATTTGACAATTAAATTACCCACTCTTTAATCTGCTATTAAACTGGTTGTTTTCACCTAAATATTTTAAATATTTAAATATTTTAAATTAAGTCTCAATGAGTTTTCAAAAGAAAAGTTAAAATGAGTGGTACTTAATGACTAAAATTGCAGTATTTCTTGTTTAACTTAGTATAAACATCATCTCTTTAAGTCACACCATCATTTCATGTATAACAAAGGAGAATAAGTGTAAGACATATTGATTGTTACATGCATCTCAATTTCAGAGATTTCAAAATGTGAAAAGGTTGTGTTTTGGAATCAATAAAATAGGATACTTGTAAGTCTAATCAAAATAAACAAAAACTGGAGAAGGCAGATTTCTTCAGATCTTTTTGTGATGATAATAATTTTAGAATGTCAGAAACAAGTCCCTAGTAAATGCATCAGACAGCAGGAAAGAAAAATGATCTATTTTGCTATGGAAAGAGCATAGTATTCACCATGGGCTGTGTTTTATATTCTTTACAGTACTAAACTTTTAAAGGCTGGGGCAGGATTTCTTTGATAGACACATCAGCTTTGCGCTGAGTCTCCCAGAGCGCTTTGTTACTGCACACTGAAGAGGGAAGCATTCATAATCATTCATAAACATGGCAAGAGGTATCGCATTATAGCTGTCAGCAATACCCACGAGTTTCAGAGAAAACAATACGAACCCTACCATCTCTGCATCTGCCAGGTTCCATTATACTTTACCATGGTAACTTTCCACCAAAGCTCAGTAGCTTAGCACACCCAATCGGAGCTCTTGCTCACCTAGAAACAGCGAAGGTTTTGAGATTTTCCAAGGTAGCTCTCCTCAGCATATGGTAATGAAATATTCAGGTTTCCTCCAGTGTCAGATGCTACAGTTTGAATCTGTGACCTCTGGAGTGGTTGCAGAAACAGAGAGCTGCCCGGGAGCCCCTGGCACGTCCATCCATCCCGGCCGGAACTTTCACATGACCCCGGAGTAGCTATAAGATCAATTGGGAAATGTAGTGTAGCTTATGGACATGGAAAAATCACTAAATTTCTAAAATGTTTATTTAAAACTCTTTTCTTCAGTATGTTTTGTAAGCCAGTGCTTTAATGCTAATAAGTAATGACATCGGACTTGAGGTGGTCTGTGTATAATTATACAAAATAAACCTTCCCCAGGCCTCTAGTAAAGTTACCTTTTCCCTCACATTCTTTTTCTCAGTTTGAACTGAGGTCCCACGTCTGTTGTGATTACCAAGTTTACAGAATGAAATATTTACTTACATTTTGGTTTTCTCATGTCTAGATTGTGTTCACTTTGAGACAGATATTAGATGCTGTCCATTTGTGTGTCTCCACAGCCTGTCACTGGATCTAATGCTACTAAAATACTCAGTAAAACCCAGTGTTCTGTTTAGTAAACTTTCATGCATAACTCCAGTCACACGGCCACACCTTTTTCTTCTTTTACATATTGGTAAAATTAAAGATCAGTCATCTGGATTCTTTTACCACATATAAAGTTTTCTCAAATTGAAATAATTTTATTAAAGAGGATAAAATTAAAACTTGAGTTATACATACCTCACCAAAATATGAGAAAATGGTTAGTTGGCCAAATTCATCATAGTAGAAAATAGTTGTAAATGAGAAAATTGCAACTATCTGGAAATGTGGAGACTTGGGTTCACCATTGATAAAGTTGTGTGAAATTACAGTCTTGGTACTTTGCCACCCAGGTTATAATTCCAGGATTGCCCTGATCTTCAAACCAATGAAGACATTTTCAGTAAAGAAACTACGAACTAGTATCTCCTACAAACATGGATGCAACATTCTTCAAAATGTATGAGAAATTAAATCATACAATGCAGAAGAACGATCAATGACCCAGTGGGATTTACCCAGGTTGAGCAAGATTGAATCAACATTTAGGCATTGAAAATCAATCAAGGCAATTTACCTTATCAAAAGAATTAAAGAGAAAAGTCATAGGATCATTTCCACAGATACAGAAAAAGCATTTGAGAAAATTCAACTTCCATTCACGATAAAAACTTTCAGCATAAAAAATTTCCCTTAACCTGAAAAATTGTACCTACAAAGTATAGTTAACAGCACAACATAACAGTGAAAGAGAATAGTTTCACTAAGATCTGGAACAAGGCAGAGCTGTTTACCTTCACCACTCCTGATAATCATGATATTGGTGGTCTTAACACAATAGACAGGAATCAGAAATAAAATGCACAGAGATTGCAAAGGAAAAATGAAGTGTTTTATACAGTGTCTGTCCGAAGTAACTCCTGCTTCAGTGTGCTTGGTAGAGCAATAATATGGGTATAATAATTTATAGTTTTAATGTGAACATTAGTTAATTTCACATTAAATGTCATATAGTGTGCTTGAGTGTGCATTGTTATGTTAGAGAATTACATGCTTGTTATTTTATAATAAGAGACTTTTGTAATGAGAAGGGGCATTATTTGTGCCAGATCCTATATTTTTTTTCATAAGACATTATTGTCTACATAAAATATCTCAAAAAGTATGGAAAATTCACTATAACTGAGTATTGTGTTTAGTATATATACAGATGACAGATATAAATATACAGATATGCATATATATATACAGATAGTATATATTCCTATATTAAAACTATGATGAATTGGAAAGTAAAATAAAATACAATTTAAAATAATATCAATACAATATTTAACAGTAAGACGAACATATGAGAAAACTTTATGCTGATATGACAAAACATTGATCAGAAAAATCAAATAAAACTTTAATAGATGGAATGAAAAACGGAATGTTAAGATACCAAATTTTTCCAAATTCACCTGTAGTTTCAGTACAACCTCAGTTAAAATCCTAGCAGTCTTTTATTGCAGAAATCAAGAAGCTGTTCCTTAAATGTACATAAAAAGTAAAGTAGAAGGATTAAAGTCCTTTTGAAAAGAAGAGCAGATACTTATTGTATTTCAGTTCCAAATTTACCATAGAGCTATAGAAATAAAGGTGGTGTGGTATAGACAAAGTATGTTTATATAGATCAATAACCTGGAATACAGAGTTTTGAAAGAGGCTTACTCATGCATAGTCCGTTTTGACACGTTTGCTAAGCTGGTTGAATGGAGAAGGCATGATCTTTTCAAGTCATGGTGCCGACAAGTCTGAATAGCTATATGGCACATTCACCCACAAACAAAACACCCAGACTCCCTGCAACACTCCTCATGATGGATCTACAACATAATGCAAAATGGATCATGTTCTTACAAGTGCAATTTAAAGCTACGCAATGTTTAGCGTAAAACAGGAGAAATTCTTTCTGATCATTTGTTAGTCAAAATTGGTTTTATTAAAATTTAAAAACATGTGTTTTTTCAGAAGATGCCATGTGAAAGTGAAAGGACAAGTCAATGCCCAGGAGGAATGACTGGTGGTACCCATATCTGGGAAAGGACATTAATCCATAAAAATAAATTCAAACAAACAGACAGCCCAACATGAAAATATTTGAAAGAGGGGAATGTAATGAACACAATAAACTGACAAACAAAATGGAAACAGAGGCATGGATACACGGTACAGACAGACAGCTGTCAGAGGGGAGAGGAGGGGGATGAAGAGGGGGAAGAGGAACTGGATGAAAGAAGACGAAGGTATTAACCAAAGAACATATATTCCTGACTCATAGACACAGACCACAGTGTGGTGATGGCCAGAGGGAAGGGCGGGGGGTTGAGGGTAGGGCGGGAGATGGGCAAACGGAGAGAAAATGGGGACATCTGTAATAGTGTAAACAATAAAAATGAAGTGAGAATAATAAAATATTTGGAGAAAATATTTGAATAAATACATATCAACAGAAAAGGAGTTAGAATGAGAGAGGGAAGGCGGTGGAGTAGGAAGCCTCTGGAATCCATCTGCCCACCTGACAACAACTGCGCTGGCAGAATTGTCTGATGTAACCGTTTTGGAACTCTGGACTTTATTGAAGGATTTCAGCTTCTGGGAGAAGGCTTGGACTTTAAATTGGGCTAATTTCAGCTCTTGGCATGCAGCCCCTTCCACTCCCTCATGCAATAATAGCACTGGCCCGGATGGGAGGCGGTGAATCAGCAGAGCCGTGGGAAATCTCAGTGCTGAGGGAACCACTAACAAAAGACTCCTGCACTCTGGTGGGTCCAGAAACCCGGCAGAGGGTAAGGCTCATGGGCTAGGCATGGAAATGTACTGAGTACCCGTCAAAGTGAGAAAGAGTCATTTCAAGGCTCCTCCTCCTCAACTCCTGATAAGGAGTCTCTCCAAAGGTGCTTCAAGAGACCACTGGATGGAGGCACCTGGGCTAGCAATGCAGCTGTGTAGAGGAACACAGCCAGCCACAGGGGCCTGAGTCTGAAACTGCAGCTCCCTCCTGGACTGGAGCGCGCAGGTGTGGGGAGGGCGGCTTTCCTCCATTAGGCTTCCAGGTGAAGCCTGTGTAGTCCACGAACAGGACTGAAAATTACACTTAGTGTTTTAGCCAGGAGCCAGACTCCTCACGTCTAGTAAAATGTTTGTGGGGTTTTTTAACTTTTTAAAAATCACATTTTGTGATATTTATAAAGGAAATGAATAGCTTCTCGTTATTTTGTAGACATGATTGTAATCACATATATGAGAATTACTTGTACATTTGAAGGACCTGATTGGAGAAATTGTCAGGACATGGAGTGTCACTTTCGAATCACTCTCAGATAACATTTCAAGTTTACCACACGGCTACAATCTACTCAGGTTTTACTTGCCCTTTTTAAATAAATATAAGAAATTTATATTTTATTATGGTTTAATGAGGAAAAAAGAGCCATGTTATGTAGCTCAAATGTCAAATGGCTTAATATGGGGAGTTAGAAACCTGTGCATCCTTTGGAAAGAAATGCTTCAGAAGTGAAGGACATGGAGGTCAGCTCCCAACACAGAGGGTTCGCCAAAGTCACCTGGGAACTGTGGAGAAAGGCCCTCCCTGTGTCCTTGTGTCCTACCTGCAACTGCTCCAAGGAGTATGACTTCACCTGATTGTCCCCCTATCATATCTTCCACCTGGGCCTCCTCCAGGAGAGCAGTAGGAATAAGGGCAGGAGATGGATGAAAATTTATGGGAGGCACTGTGATGTATGCAGAAGAAGATGACAAGAATTGTAAAATACAGTGAAGAAACAAATCACGGAGTTAATAAAAGAAGATTGCCCACACTTCCATGATCTTACCTTCTTTACATTGGGGTAGATTCTATGCCTGTAGGACTAATACGCTAATGCATAGCCTAAAGAGTAAGAAGTCTATTACAAGCTTCAACAGGACAGGGAATTAATATGTTCAGTTAATTACCATCATAAGAAAATAAACAGAGTCATGTTTTAACAGATGACAATCAACAGTGTCGTCTCTGTACCTGGAGATTAATACTAGAGTTAATAAATTCATAAATATGTGGAAAATTGGTAAAAAAAAGATCAACTGAGAGTTATTGTTACTTGTAAGAGAAGAGATATTTTAGATATCATTTTGACAATTAATATAATAATCTACAAAAATATTGGTCCAGAAAAATAAGTTTTCTCAAAGACTTTTTGGATTGGAAATCACATTGCTTATTCAAAGACAAAGAGGAATGAAAAATAGAATACACCATTTACTATAAACATATTTAGGTGGCCCATATCAAAAAAAGGACTTCTTTTTCTTCTTTTATGTTAAAGTGTGCAATGTGGAATATTGGCCATTGCTTCATTTTTAGTAGAGTTTTGCCTTTCAGCTACATTTTCTAAAAATTTATGCCATGACATAGCCCTTCATTCGTCAAGTCTATCTGGGTAACACAAGTCAATTTAATTTCAGCAGAACATGTAATTACTGCTGAGAGTCTCTTTGCAAGATTTCCTATTTTTCTTTAGGGATTTAGAACTGAACAATGAATAATTTTGGTATAATTAAAATTCAAGTATCAAGTCCCACAAGGCTAATTTTACAAAGACCTGCCAATCAGTCAATTGACAGACTCATAAAACTCTTGCTCACTCTGTGCCTATCTTCTCCCCAGTGTTATAACCCCCAGTGAAGGGCTTTTGTTTGCTGATATTTCATCCCACATGTCTTGTAACTTGGCACCTTAAAATGAAAGAAGCGACACACTATTCCAAATTAAGAAATTGTGTGCAGCAACTGCTACAGTCCCGATTTGCACTAGTCTCTCTTGTACAATACAAGAGGACAATGTGACTATTGTCTTTCTTGTTTCAATATTATAATATGTTATATATCCCTGTGTGTGTGTAGTATGCATCACAACTTGGAAAATAAGTGGCCTAACTAAAATTAATAGCATGAGGAAGAATAGCATTAGTTTAGCTATTGCTAAACTAATTAGCAATAGCATAATTTATTTACAATTATTCAATAAACAAATATTTATAATCTACTATATTGTAGGGAGGCTATCTGCTGAAAGCATAAAAGAGAATACAAATATACTTTTCTGTTATAACCAGTGTAATCGGCTAGTGGAGTAATCAAAAGATTTAATAAGGAACTACTACAATGTGAGATGAATATATTAACAAGGCAAATGAAGGGCATGACAGCAAAACCTCAGGGACAAAACAGCAGGCAAAGTATTAACTGCTCCTTAACTGACAGTTGAGGAATGCACAGGAGGTAACAGGCAGAGCTGTGAGTGTGTGGGTACATGCCAGAGCATATGTGTGGGTACACATCATCGGCATGTGTAGTGGGGAATACAAAGAAGGAATGGGTTATCCGAGGGAAAGAAGTAGCATGTGAGGTTCAATGTTTAGAGGAAACACAACATTTTATGAGAACTAAAATACAGTTCTTAGAGATTACCAGATACAACAAGCCGGATTAGTAAAAATTTAAAAATAAAAATAAAAGCCTTTAAAACATAGACTTTATTTTAAGGAAAATGAAAAGAATTGATTTTTAAAGAGGACAGTGGCAAAAATTACTTAGTCTGTAAATCTTAATGACAAGCCCTCTATAACAATAGGAAGGATATTAGATTTAATGTACACAGCAATGAACAGAGTGTGGAACTTGAATATTGGTTGTATGGATGAATACTATCTGTAGTGGTAATTTTTACACTTGGAATATATTGCCACAATTTTCTTCTCAGTTCTCACCAGTCCTAAACTTGCAGACACTATAAATTCAGATACATTAAGAAATATCACATTGTCCTACATGTGAAATGTTGTTCACATAAGTACCAGTGTCACAAACACAAAGGAATAAATGGATGTAAAATCCATTGAATATTCAAGTTGGTAAATAAGTTAACAGATGTAAGTTCAAGTAAATACTTGATCTTCAGAGGAATCATCTAGACATTCAATCAGGATGCCCCATTGGAGTCCTGCTAACGAAGTAGGTAAGTGAAGGGGTAGCTGAAGAAGTACAGAGTAATTGAATATAAAGAGCATAAATGTCCCCCAAGAGCGACGTGAATGTCATTTGTGGTCAAATTGTGAAAATCTATGAATGTCATCTGAAGAGTCAGAGTGGTCTTTAATAGCAAGTGAAATTAGCCAAGGCCTTAGTGGGTTGTCTTTTATATCTGAGAAGTTTCCATAGAACCATCTAATTTATGAATCATGGAAGTAATATTCAAGGAAGTTAAAAAATGTAAAGAGATAAGATTTGAATTCTCTCATCATTTCACCTTATTATAATCAAAATATAACATTTAAAAAAATCTGTACTCTTAGAATAATAAGAATACGCCATATGTATGGCCAAATCTGAAAAGAGCAATGCAGCTCCTCATGTGTGTAGATGAGCAGCTTAAGAGGAATCCTAGAGGAATGGCATAGTGCTTATAATGAAGACAGAGTCAGGAGGGCATGCTTCTAAATATATTGCCTATGCTACTAGCTCTAATGCTAAAGATAGTTAATTGTTGTTGATCTTTGATGTGTTGCATATTGTGCAAAATAGTTTACCCAGATTATCTAATTTCTTGTTATTACCTTCATTTTTACAAAGATAGGTTCTGATGTATAAAAGTGGTTAAAAATCTTCCCCAAATTTGCACAATGCTGGAGGCAGGATATAGAGCAATGTTTGAACTCACCTAAAAGCAGTATATTTACCTCCTAAATACCTTATTTTTTTTGAGAGTACAACAATAAATTTCCAGAAAATGTCTACCTCATGTTAGTAATTTGAAATCACCCGCGATGGAGATACATTTAGACCACAGAAATCTAAGAACATTACAAATAAAGGCCATTGTTTCTGAGAGTTCACCAACATACCCACAGGGGCACTAAGTCTAGCAGGTTACAGTCAGAGGAGAAGCAAACCAGAGTAGGGTCACAGAGTGTGCCTGGCTGTATGTGTAAATTCTGTGGAATCCTGAGAGACCATCTGTGTTGTACTGTGAAAAATAGGGCTTGGGAAATGAATTATGTGAATCGGGTAACCAAGAGGCCTTAATTTAGGATGTAGATGATTGGACAAGTCTGTGTTGTGTCTGTGGGAGGAGAGAGAGAAAGAAGGAGCGGGAGGAAGTTACTCGACAAAAAGGTAGAAAACTTTGATTTTGTAATAAAATTTTTAAAAAGGAGTGAACACATCACAGAGTTTGGCAGAATAAAGTTGGGGTTGTATTACTAGGTTGTCCTAAATATCGGTGGAGAATTTCTTCCCTTGAAAATGTGCACAGGGGACAAAGGAAAATGAAAAACTGCAGCAGGCTGCAAAGTCATTGCTGACCAGGGGGAAAGCTCTGGTCTGAGGAGAAGTCCAGGTATAGGCTTCAAAAAGCTCAAGCAAAAACTGGCAGAAAATCTACCATGCCCTTAGTCTTGAAATCAGAATGCTTGCTTCTTTCTTAATTTTGCTAACCTTTGGGTTGCAAGGTCTCAGCATAAACACATCATACAAAACCTACCTTGTCTCTGGTAGCCCTTAAATGTCAGACTAACTTCACTTGTAAGGAAGAGCATGATAGTTTTTTCAATATGAAAATTGAAAAATATATTTAATATTCTCACAATAATTTATTTAAGCCAAAGTTTACAAAGTTAAAAGTTTAATATAATCATTAGATGTGTTTGGCATCCACATATATTTAGATTTTAATTCACATGTTGATTATTAGAAAACTAGTCATTTGATTAGAGATAATTAGTTTTACATTATGAGTCTCTTCTATCATAAAGTTGAATGTAATCTGCTCACAAAAAACATAATTTCATTTTCAATGCAATAATTATGGAATCTTTATAATTAGCAAATATTAAAATATTCTTTTTTAAAAGCTCTCTTGGTATAAGAACTGATTAGTATGAAGAGCTATTTAACAAATTATCATTTCTCAATAATTCTGCATCTAGATACACAGCAAAAAAGGTTTATTATATCTTTGATTTCAAATTATAGAGAATATACATGATCCCATGTTTATATTAACAATGGGAATGATTGGAAAAATAGGCACTGTTTGTTTTTCTTTTCTCCTAGTCTAAAATTCTGAACCCTATCCTTAAGAACACTTAACATGATATTTGTATATCATTTTAAAATTTACTAGATACTTTCACATTCATTCAGTGACTTCCTTGCTAATTACAGCTATTCCTTGACATAATAAAATAAATGTAATAGAAATATATACAAATGAAATCAAGACACAGAAATATTAAGACCCTCTGCCCCAAATCATTATGGGACTGTACACAAACAAATTCTACACGTATTTAGCCTTGTTCTCCCATTGTCTACCAAGAGGATTTGTGACTTACTATGTTTGTACATTTCTATCATGTACTGTTGTTTCATATTTAAACATTGTAGTTAAGAAAAAGGAAAAGAGAGAGAAGGAGAAAACTATTGTGGAGGGGAAGAATAATAATAATGGAAGTGGAAAGAAAAAGAAAAAAATTTAGTGTGAATATTTTTATAATTAAACATTCTATAGTACCTGTAACTATTTGTTGTTTTGGGTGATTAAAAGTCCAGTTGGATCTCTTTTCATTTTAATCCAGAGGGGAGGTGGGGGGGATAATTGGGGGAAAGGAGGAAGGGTTTTCAGGACACATGGATGAAACCAAAGCGGGGTGGGATCAGGGGTGGGAGGTGGGGATGGCTGGCTGGAGGGAGTGGTGGGGGGAAAATGGAGACTACTGTACTTGAACAACAATAAACAAAATTAAAATTAAAAAAATCTAGTTGGAAATTTTCCTGTCTGTTTATTGTAACAGCTTCTTTGTGAGTTTACTCATAACTGGTTTTTCAAAAGTTGCAGCAACAGTAACATTCTGTGAAACAAAAGTTGCTGAGCAGCACTTTTCATTTATATTGGAGCAGTTCTCTAAGAACTGAGTAAATTAGAATTTACTCCACAATAATGAATAAAATAGATACACTTTGATCCAGAGGGAGTAAGAGATATACAGCATTATCCCCGTATGCTCTTTGAAAATGTTATTATTCATCTCAGTATTCAAACAAAGAGTCATTTGTAAAGGTTGCACGCTTTGCAGAGTCATTTTGTCAAATTGCTAAAGCTCACTGATTTCTTTAGGGACTGCCTCTTCCGCCGTGCCATTCAGGACATATCCAGTGGGCAGCTCATTTGACAGCAGTTTGGGGAAACATATTCGTTTGAGTATCAATTTCCTGTCACCTTACAGACTATCTCTATAAATTATTAAAGCAATTTTGAGAATGGAGTACAGAGTAATTTTCAAGATGCCTTATTTCCTGTGTTTTATTCAACTATGATAAAAGTAACACTTTCTACTGAAGCTCATATTAATGGTCACTACTTCTTGAACTATCTTCTTTTTATAAATGTCTACAAATCTAATAGGATTTTCCTCTAAAAATGAGACATACAGTCCCATATGTATTTTAGTGACTTAATGCATCATAAAAAGAAACATAGCCACTTATTTTGCAGCATATTTATTTTACAGAGGAAATGAATACACCGAAAAGAAGTTAAATGACTCTCCAAAATCATCTGGGTCCTTTGGTGGCAAAGAGTGAAGAGGTCTTGGGAACTGTTACTGCTCTCTCCTCCTTATTGTTCATCTGGGGAGCTTTGGACTTGTAGCTGTTACAGATTGCACTGCATTTTGCTCAATAAATTATTGATGATTTTGTATTTATTGACATTCACTTCATAGTTTAATCATGGTCATATATACATGTGTGTATGTATAGTATGTGTTTTTAAAAGGTGTGTTTTGTCTGTCTCTCTCGCAGGATGCTGTGAATGCTTATTAACTAGTGTTTTGATTGTATTAAATTTTTTTATCAATTTGTAAACTGTAAATGGAGTTTTATTTATTTGTTTTTTATTTTTATCATTTTTATTATTTTATTGCAGTTGTCTGTTTTTCCCCCTTCGCCCTTCTCCACGCCTCCTACCACCCAACAGTCAATTCCCACACTGCTGTCCATGTCCGTGGGTCATTCACGCATGCTCTTTAACTAGTCCCTTCCTCTCCATCATTATCCCCCTTCCCTATCCCCCCTGGTCACTGTCAGCCTGCTCTGTGTTTCCATACCTGTGGTTCTATTCTGTTCGTTAGTAAATGTCGTTCATTAAATCCCGTTATAGGTGAGACAGTATGGTATTTTTCTTTCACCAACTGGCTTATTTCACTTAGCATAATATTCTCTGGTTAAATGTATGTATCTTAACTATTTTGTTTCCTTATTGAACTATGAGATTCTCTGCCAGTAAATTATAATTATCCTGTTTGTGCATTTTTGGAGAATTTTGTCAACTTGTCTATTTTCAAATGCAAAAATACACAGAATTATACTTTTCCTCTAAATAGTTATTTTGTATTATTAACAAAAGAATCATTTTATTCATTTTGCTTTAAACATTTTGTCCGGAAATGTATTCTTACTATGACATTAGCAAAACTTTTGTTAATATCTTCTTGATATTCATTTCATATCCTTACAATCATGTTTCTGTACACATTCACGATTTCTGTATAGCTTTTTGAAATTATATGTGTTAAGATAGTTTAAAATATACATTATGATTATGCACTCAAGTTTGAAGAAGTGCTTGTAATATGTCTTTATTTCAGTTGCAGGTATAATTGAACTAATTATTCTCATCAAATTTTATTTTCTACTTATTGTGCTCTTCTTTTTATCTTCTTTTCCTCCTTTCTCCTTCAATATAATTTACTGTTTTCCTCATTACCTTAACTTCCTCCACTGTTTTAAATTCAAACTTTACCTTTCTATTACTTAAGTAGCTAAGCCTTTAACATATTAATGCATATGCACATTTTATCAGAGTCCACTGATACTACCTCTCAAATGTGTTAATTCTATCTCTCTCTAAATTCTTTTTCTCGCCACATAGTGTCCTTGTTATGTTAGTGTTATCTCACTCTTAAACATTCACAAATGAACATTGTTGTTATAAATTTATAATCAACATTCATTGATATTTAGTTTATTTATAGAAATGTTCAAGCATCTACTAAAACAAGTAAAAAAATAGTAAAATGAACCCCTGTGTAATTGTCACCAGGCTTCAGTAGCCACCAGATTTCTAATTTTTATATCATTTGTTCTTCATGCAAGCTTTCTTTGATGCTGTTTTATTTTTACTTATTAATTTTTTGCTGCAGTGTTTTAAAGCAAATTTACCAGTCATCACTTCACCATAAATACTGAATTTTGTATTGTGAACAGAGAGATGACAGTCACCAGAGGGGAGAGGGCAGGGAATTTCAGGGGAAATGGGGAAGGGTTTACAGGAACAAGTATAAAGGACACATGGACAAAAACTAGGGGCGTTGGAAATGGGAGGGAGGTGGGGAGGCCTGGGGCGGTGGGCTGGGATAGGAGTAAAAGACAGAAAACTGTACAGGAACAACAATTAATATAAAATTTTTTAAAAGACTTTTCAAACATAATTTAGTGTTATTCCCCAAAAGTTAACATTTTCAGTTATTTTCATCAATTCACTTAATTTTACTTCCTTTTAGAACTATCTGATTTCACATGATCATCTGCATTTATGCTAATGAACTTTCTTATATATTCTATTTACATTATATATGTATACATATATGTTTGGATATATATATTCACTCTGCCTTTTATATTCTGCTTCTGGTTGAATCAATGTGTATAGTATATTTTACAAATTCTTTCAAATTGGTTGTTTATAAAATCTGGGTTTTCAAAATCTCTCTGTGATTCTTGAAAATTTACAGTCATTATATTCACAAATACTATCTTACTCTACTCCCTCTTCGGTGTATTGTATCAGACATATACTTCATGCCCTTTCTGTTCTCCATGTTTGTTAACTTCTTTCATTATTTTATCCCCTATATTTTTCTCTGTTATGATTTTGTAATATAAGATTTTGTAATAAAAAGGGGCATTATTTGTGCCAGATCCTTCCAAAAGAGCTAAAATCAGGATCTCAACATGGTATCTGCACTCCGTGTTCATTTCAGCATTATTCAAAATAGGCAAGATATGGATACAACTTGAATGTCCATTGATAGATGAATGGATAAAGAAAATGTGGCGTACAAATACAATGGACTATTATTCAGCCTTTAAAAAGAATGAAATGTTGCCATATCCAACAGCATGGATGAACCTGAAGGACATTATGCTAAGTAAAATAGGCCATTTATAGAGAGACAAACATTGTACGGTCCCACATAATGAGTCGCTAACATCACCAAACCCTAGAAGCAGAGAGTAGAGGAGAGGTTACCGGGGACATGGGGGAAGCAGGGAGAGGAGAGGGCTGCTCAACAGTACAAAGTTCCAGTTATGCAAGATTAGTAAGTTCTAGAAATGCACTGTGCATCCTGGTAGGTGTCGTTAGCAATACTGCATTTGTACAGAGCACTGTAACGTCACTCAGTCAGTGTATAGATGGAAAGAATTGCCTCTCACCTGCAGATTGTTAGATTGTTTGAATCTTACCTTATTCACATAAACAAGTATCATGGTCTCATATTCATATTTATGGTCCCTAATAAAACAGGACAAATACTACTGCATGGCTTTTCACAGGCTCATCTACTCCTATACCGACTGAGGAGATGTGCTTTGGCCTCCTCTGTTTGGGAGCTTTTGATGTGCAAAATCAAGATCACATCTGAGATGAATTGACAGTCTCTGAGACTCACTTGATGCATTTATTGAAGTAGAGCCTATTTACTGGCAAGAAAACAAATGAAGAGTTCCAGAAGCCTTAGATGAATAGATTGAAAAAATTTAAATCAATCCCAGGGTGATACAGATGTAAAATTGAGAGGAGATTGTAAAGGCGAGAGAAATGTGGGTATATTATAATGTGTGTGGTATACATGAAATGCCAAGAAAAAATTTAAAAGTTCCTTCTGTGTTAAAAACACATTTTTAGCATTTGAATTATTTCTGTAGAAATCTTAAATCCTTTTCAATTACACTTTGGACTATTGTGCTTGCTAATTTATCTGTAATAAGATTAGACTCCTAATGGCTTGACATTATAGAGGTTATCGCACTTTCAAACTTGTCTAGGCAGGGATGGTTATCAATGAAGCAGAAAGTTAATAAAATTAGCTCATTTGTTCCTAACCTACAAAACTGCAATAAAGGTCAGTTGGAAAACCTGGAATATTTTTTCTCTTTACATGTCTCATCAGCAATAGAATTGTTCCGATTGTGTGGCAATGGCATGCGCCCACTTTTATGTAGCATGTCATTACAGAGTGTGAAGTCTTCCTAAATTCTGTATGTGTTTTGTGCTGTATTTATTACACAACACTACTTTAACTGTCTTCACTTCTACATGGGTTTATTTCCAAATTTGTAGTTTCAATATCACACTGTTTATTTGAACTTCTTTCTATGCTTAGAAATTGAGATATGGACCAATACTCTTTTCTTTAACCTTATTTTTATTGTTGGCTCCATTACAGAAGTCCAAATTTTCTCTGATTTGCCCATATCCACCTGGCCCTCACTCTTGTGCAAATGGTGGTAATTGAAAAATAAAATGGGCACTAAATTAGAATTGCACCTTATTAGTTTACTACATTTTCTCGTCCCCATGGCAAGAAATAATAAATTCAGATGATAGTTCAGCCAATAAATGTATTACAGAATAACCTTGCAACAGTAAGAGAAGTACAGAAAGTAATTTAAAGCAATTGGTAATCTGTGCAGCGTTGCTACTCTATCCACTCGTTAAATCTCACATTATTCTATACGACGAATTTTTATTTCTTGATAACAAAAAAGGAAAACAAATACGATAGCTGCTAAGTTATACTGAAAAGTATTTTTAATAAAGGATATTGAGTAGCTCACAAAACTAGTGTTCATCTAGAAGCAAAGGAGAACGTTACAGTCAAGCTCCGGTTACCGGGAAGTTCTTCCCGAGACACAGTTGCTGTTGCCAGGCGCTTGCCACCGCTTGATCCACCCGGTGCTGGGAGCCTCCCTCAGGGCCTCCTGAAACAGACCTGCACCCGACCATCGCTTTTGACTAGACCGTTGCAGCAACGTGATCACTTCTTGTTGGTAGAAGTCTGAAGATAGACTCTGAGGCTAAATTTGGCTAAGGTGGCTAAAGGGAGCAAGAGGATACAGGGGTGGTCAAAATTAGGTTTAAAGTTGTAAAGTATGTGAAACACAGTTTACTCTTTTATTTATATTACATTACATTACATTATATTATATTATATTATATTATATTATATTATATTATATTATATTATATTATATTATAATTAGCCCACTTTTGCCCACCCCTGTATTCTAGCTGTAATTACATTTACACCAAAAGTGATGCAAAGACACGTGTTTCCATTGCAGGATGTATGCACAAAAAGCATCAAAGACAGGTAAACTAAGCCGGAAGAAAGTCCCTCTTCTAGAAAATATACCTGAGAAACCCATAGAAATACATTAAGGGGAAATAATTCAGCCTTGGACTCTACTCCGAGAAAGAGAGTTTAATTGATAACTAGAGTTTAGCAAGGTCTTCCAACTTAATCTCTCCCTTCTCTGTGCCCTTTATCCAACAAGTGACCCAAAACTTTATTTAACATGCAGGGGAGAACGAAGAGGTAAAGACAGAATTACTATGCCTCCCCCCCGTACTGCAGAATTCACAGAGTGAGACTGGTCTAAATTAGTGAAGGAGAGAAATTTCATCAGCAATAAAGTTTGGAAATTTTACATTAAACTAAAGGAGTGCTTGTTTTATGGAAAGAGAAATCAAACACCCGCCCAGAGTTTTATCCAGTGGTCTGGGAGAAATAAGCTGAGACAGCAAGTTTATAGGGTCAGCTGTGAGCATGTCAAAAGTTTCTTTCTCTGTGAACACTTACACGGTCCAGCCAGTATAATAAGCTCATTACACTACCAAAGTTAATATAGTGTTTATTTCAACATGTACACAGTAATCAAAGTATGTATTTTGTACATCCAGGCACTGTATAATAAACATGTGTTTAATTGTCTTAATTTTATATTAACTATAATCATCAGCTTAAGAGACATACTTTGTAAGGAAGTCAACACACAAAGTGATTAAACTGAAAATTAAATAAATACATAGGAGAATACACATTTCCAAAGAGGGAGCACTTGCCTTCCATATCTGTGGGTTAGGCATGATATGTGTACTCTCTGAGATTTTGAGTAAACCATGGATAAATGCCCATAGAATGTTATCATTTTAAAAGGTCAGTAGAATTAAAGAGACAAGCATGCACAAACATACAGGCTGAGAGAGAAACACGACATATATAAAGTGTATATGAGGCAGTGCATGTAAAGAAAAACAACAATGAGAGTGAAAAACTGAGAAGTTGGTAAGAAAGCAATAGAAGTTAGTTTAAATAATTACTATAGCTTTAAACATTGATTATAGATAAGCCCAAGGTGAAATATTTTATTCAAACTACAGGCTTGTAGTACAGGCTGCCCCCACTAGGTGAGTGTTCTAGGAACCCATCTGTAACAGCGTACTAGCTGGTGTTGTTGTGAGAGGCTGCGTTTGACTTCAGTGAATTTTTTTTTTCAGACTCTTTCATTGTGTTTGCCCATTTCATGATGGGTGATTTACAAGCACATTTACCTACACTGTGCTGAGTGTTCAGAAGTTTTTGACCCCCATACCCCACCCTCCCTATTTACCTAATTCCCCCCTCAGTGACTTTTTTTTTTGGTTTTCCAAGTGAAAAAAGTTCTCAAAAGGAAATGTTTTGCCAATGTAGAATAAGTGAAACAATAAATGGCAGAAGCACTAAAAAGCAACAAAATTGATGAGTTCAGAAACTGTTTTGAGCAGTGGAAAACACATCTTGATAGATTTATCACATCAAATGCAGAGTACTTTGAAGGTCACTGAAGTTTAATGTAAACATGTAAGGAAAAATACACAATTTTTGTAAAGAAATTTCATTATTGAAGGACCCCCCTCATGTAGTAGTCCTCATTCATCCATGGGGGATACATTCCAAGGTCCCCAATGGATGCCTGAAACCACAGAGAGTACCCAAACCTATATGTACATTGTCTCTTCTTCTACACACACACTTAGGATAAAGTTTAATTTATACATTAGGCCCACTAAGATGTCAACACTAATAAAATAGAATAGTTAGCCCTGGCTGGTGTAGCTCAGTGGATTGAGCGTGGGCCTGTGAACCAAAGGATTGCAGTTCGATTCCCAGTCAGGGCACATGCCTGGGTTGCAGGCCAGTTCCCAGCAGGGGACACAGGAGTGGCAACTGCACATTGATATTTCTCTCCCTCTGTCCTTCCCTTCCCCTCTAAAGATAAAATAAATAAAATATTTTTTAAAATAAAAAATAAAATAGAATAATTATGACAATATATCATAATAAAAGTATATGACTATTGTCTTTTTTAGCAAACTAGCACAAAGTTATTTTTCTTCACAATTTCCCAGGTAGAGGATTCATTCTTACTACAGATCAGAGCACACTCAACATACAGTTTTAAATTTATTTGTTTACTGTATTTTTGTCATTACCATTTATCCCCCCATACCCTCTTCCACCTCTACCCATCCCCCCCGCAATCACCACACCTTAATCCTAACCCTTAGAATTGACAACAGCTTGATATACAGTATTTTCTTTCCTTAATATAACAAATTGAAATCTTTCACCATTTCACTTAAAGAAAGCACTTTATGGCTTCTCCCTGGCAAATCCAAATTGCTAGCATTGCTGCTCTTGTGCTTTAGGGTCATTATGCAGCAAAATGAGGCTTATTTGAACACAAGCTCTGAGATGCAGTGGCTGTCTATCTGTTAACTGAGATGGCTCCTGAGTGACTACCAGGTGGGCGGACGTGGAGCCTGGAGAGCCCGGACAGGGACTATTCATGTTCTTGTGAAGCAGGGCGAGACAGAATAAGAAGGTGAAAAATTTCATCATGCCAGTCAGAATGGCAAGCAATTTAAAATTTATGAATTGCTCATTTGTGCAATTTTCCATGTAATATTTTCAGACTGTGATGACCACTCATACCTGGAACCATGGAAAAGTGAAACCTTGGATGAGAAGGAACTCCTGTACTGAAAAATGTGAAAAGCAAAGCCATTCTGTGAGAAACAAACCCATTCTGTGGCCCTGCGGGTCTGATGCCTCCTTTCCTGGGCACTGATAGGCAAATGAAGCTTCACTTCCGCTACCGTCCCTTACAGAGGGGCATGTAATGTTCAACAGAGGGAGCTCGGTGAAATTTTCTGTCAGTTTCATTTTTCTTCTACACAACACAGATATACTGGTCCTCTTTTCCAGCACCGTTGTTCTGAGAATCAAATAAAATGAGATAATGTATCTGAAAATGTTTTATTGACTGAAAGCAATATAAATGTAGGGTATGATTATTATTTAAAGCATAACTCAGATCACTCAGAGATCCTACTGAGATTTTCACAGCACAGCAATCAGCAAAAGAGTAATAAAGGATAATCAGGATAAATGAATAAATACAATAAAGAGTACTAAATTTAACAGCCAATTTAGATTTTCTGCAATGCCTATTTAGAATTATTATATTAGGCAAAAGCATAGAGCTGCATTATTGCTTCAGCGTGAAATATGAAAATAATGTCATTCCAAAGCAGCAGCTCCAATAAAGCAGATTTACTGCTTATTCGTAATAAAATTGGACATTGATACAAACACATTTTACATTATTTCAAACTCAAGCACTTCTATCAGAGATATACTAGTGCAGAGAAAAATAACAATGTTTAAATTTAAGGTAGATTAAGCACTAAAAAGAAAAAAATTAAGAAAAACTGCATCTCGGTAGTAATCAAAACAGAGCATCATCATATCATTGATGCATGGACCGAAGAGAAAACATATAATACTGCAGATTTGTAAATGTAGTCGCTCTTCATGTTGCTAAGGTAAGCCCATCAGCAGTGCTTTGTGAAAAGCGCATTGATAGGACAGGAGTGTTCCGGAACCACAATGACCCAAAGCTACCTGCTGCAGACATGAGGAGAAGAAAGAATAGAAATGAAAGCTTTCATAAACTAGAGGGTAACAAAAACAACACTTAGAAAGGCCTTCTGAGCAGCAAGCAGGACAAAAGTTCTTTTTAAAACAAAATTTAGCCCTGGCTGGTGTAGCTCAGTGGATTGAGCATGGGCTGTGAACCAAAAAGAGTCGCGGTTTGATTCCCAGTCAGGGAATATGCCTGGGTTGCGGGCCAGGTCCCCAGTAGGGGCCACGTGAGAGGCAACCACACATTGATGTTTCACTCCCTCTCTTTCTCCCACCCTTCCCCTCTCTCTAAAAATAAAGAAATAAAATATTTAAAAAATAAAATAAAATAAAATATACTTGATTTATAAAAAATAAATTAAAAAATGTGGTACAAAAGAAAATTGTTTATAGCAAAAGTGTCTGCAAAAAACATCTAGAGATATAACTAGTAATAATAAAAACAGCATATGATTACCTGAAGAGCAGGTACTAATTCCCTCACTTTAAAGGGAAGGAGAATGAGGCTCAATGGGAATATTTGCTTTATTCAAAACCAGACACAGTAAGTAAAGCATCACCCAGAGTAAAAAGCTTCTATCTCAAGTTTCCTTTCCTAAATTTTATCTTCTTTCTTCTACTACTGTAGTCTGTAAAAAAGAAGGAACAATTTTCTATACATATAGTGTATGAAGGCTTGTCATTAATTCATCTTTCTGTCACAATTATACTTACTCATACCAACATTTTCAGTATGAAGGTCACGTTTGAATAAAATATTTTTTAAGAAATTAAAATCACATTATGTTAAGTGGAAAAGTTTAGAGATTCAAGCACAGAAATTGAAAATAACCTTTCTGATTTGCGTTTCCACATATGCAAATCAGACATGCTTAACTTTTCAATTTGCTGAAGTGTGCCATTAAGAAAATGATATTAAACACTTCAAAAACTTATATGGAAGCATAAACAACCCCAAATAGCCACAGCAATTTTGAGAAAGAAGAACAAAGTAGGAGGGATCACAATACCTGATATCAAACTATATTACAAGGCCACTGTAATCAAAACAGTTATAGTAACTGCATAAGAACAGACTCATAGATCAATGGAACAGAAGAGAGAGCCCAGGAATAAACCGAAGTCTCTACAATCAATTAATATTCGACAAAGAGGGAAGAAGCATAAAATGGAGTAAAAATAGCCTCTTCAATAAGTAGTGTTTAGACATCTGGATAGTTAAGTGAAAAAAAATGAAACTCGACCACTAACTCACACCATACACAAAAATAAACTCAAGATGGATAAAAGACTTAATTTATTTTTCTTGTTTAACAATTGTCCATATCTACTTACACTTTCCAAATAACAACTAGATGTTTTAGTGCCAAGTGTAAGAATTTTACGGTTTGGCTGGTTCTTACCTGTCAAATTTTAATTCATTTCACGTCTCTTGCATTCTGCATTTTACTGAATGTAGACAAACTGGAGGTCTTTGAAAGCAGCATGCTGCTTTGCCCTAATTTGTTGGCGTTTTAATCTTTCCCTCTTCCTATTGTCAAATCTTATTTCTTTGCATGACGCTTTCAAACCCCATAAGATTTAATTTAGATAATGTTTCCAAGAACCCAGCCCTTTAACTGGTCTTGTTCTCACGATGTTCTATGCTCTTAAAAGAATAACTGACTTCCCTCCTTGGAGCTAGTCTTTCCTGCGTGCTTAAGTATCCATTTTATTATCAGAAAACGTAATCCCACCATAGAATGAGTCTTTAACATTTTGCATTTTCAACAATTTTATAGTGAACCAGAAAGTCTATGACACAGAGTAATTGTTGTTAATTGTCTCAAAGCACATAGCCGAGTCATGGGAAATATAAGATTAAACTCTGGGGTTGTATCATTTATAGGGAGGGACATTAGCTGACCAGTAGGCATAAATACCACTACTGATTTTGTTATTTTTTATTTATGGCTTATTGAGTGATATGTCATTGGTTTTGTAAAAATTTTCTCTGAAATAATCCTAACTGCTATTAATAATAGCAGAAATAAAAGGAAGCAAAGATATATCCAAAAATGTTGGTTTTCAGCCCACAAATAACATTTACTTGTAATTTTTAATCTAAAATTTTGCAAACCCCAAAATTGAGCACATCACACACCCACACACACATTCCAGCATCGACAACCATTAATCACTGTCTTCGCTGCTTCAGGTACCCCCACTTTGCCTGAGTAGTTTAAAGTCAGCTGTAGCCATCTTGTAACTTTATCCCTAAACACCTCACGTATGTGTCCTGGAGGGGGCAGCACTTTCTGTATAACTACACTGAAGCGACCACATTTAACATACGTGATGCCTTCCTATTATCTAATATCCAGGCCACGCTCATTTTTTTTTCTATTGGCTGATATCTAACAATGACCAGATGATTAGGCGCATAGTAGATATAAGTAAACATAAGTTGAAACAAAAAGTAGTTTTTTTTAAGACGCATATAAACAAAGTATAATGAACAGAGAGAGCGCGTTCTCGGGGCTGTGAGGTAGCAAGGGAAAGTATTTGTAAGGATGAAATGCCATTGTGCGCAAAGGAACCATGAAAGCGCTAAAATAAGAGATTGAGTGAGATTAGAATAAGAATTTTCAGGTGAGGGAACAGCATATAATTGTGGCATGAACTTACATAAGAGCTCTTCATGGTTTTGGTGTGTATTACCATCTATTCTTATGGAGGTTTCTAAAATAGGTCCTCCTTTTTCCAATTAAATGCTATAACATTGCCTGAACATAAAAATGTATTACAACAGCCCTGGCCATGTGGCTCAGTGGGTTGGAGCATTGCCCTATACACCAAAAATATATTACAACTTTATTTAAATACACACATATTAGTAAATGTCCTCTACTCATCTTTTTAGCATAGTTGTGCAGAGGCAAATCAACAATGATCCTTAAAAAATCATTTATTCATGAGAACTTGTCAAATACATAAGGTAAATGTGTGAAAAAATAGATCTTAAATATGTTTAGTTTGGAGGATATCTGTAGGTATGTGTTGATCAACTCCAAGAAGTTTCAGAAAACATGATTCTGGAAATGCCTTTGAGAATAGTAAATATGCTCTTCATCAAATCTGAAAAGCTAGTTCTTTCAGCAGTTCAGTGAATAAAAACAATATTTATTTAAATATAGTGACAATTTTATACCCAAATTCCTCTTACCCTTTTAGGAACTAGTTTAACTTCTTAAAAATTTTTATTCTGATAATATTTTAAATGCTCCTAATATTGTTTGTTGGAAAAATGCATTATTGAAGTAAGATCAGGATCCTGAATTTTTGTCCCCAAAGTTCTCAGGAAATAAGTTGGATGGAAAGTATTCTTTAGCTGTGAGATTCAATAATGCCATAGTCAAATTACCATCCTCATATCACACTTTTTTTTCCTTCAGGTTAGAACTTCTGCACCCGGTTGGCCAGGGTATATATATAGTTCAAAGTTAATACAGTGGGCTTAAGGCTTCATCCCATTTTCTGACCTTCAATCTCGCCAGCTTTTCCAGAGGCAAATCATTTCCTCTTGCTCTGAGGAATGATGCCAAGGTCAGAACACCTGATCCTTAATAGCATGCATGGCACAAATCTCTGTTTCTCAAGATTTAGTTTTATAAGGGCCATAAGCAGGGCTAACATTCCTCATAACCCAAGGTTTCCCTCTCCCTCTGAGCTCTAAAGTTATTACACTTTTATCTTGGTGTGCTCCTCTACATCACTGAGTAAATGGACAAGTTTGGCTGAGTTCACTGTCCTCCAAACGGTGAGTTAGGGGAGCCTCAGATCCAAGCGCATGTGCCCCTGATTCTCACCCTGTCTGTCCTTAACCCCCAAAGGCACACCAGCTCCTGGGAATCATTCTTGTTTCTGACTTTTGTTTTTTAGAATTCATGTACAAGTGAAGTCACACAGTATTTATCTTTCTCTGACATTTCACTTAGCGTAATACCGTGTAGGTCCCCCCATGTTGTCCCAGATGGCAAAATTTCATTCTTTTTATTGCTGCATGGTATTTGACTGTGTGTTCAAATCACATCTTCTTTAATCTATTCAGCTATCAGTGGACATCACGGCAGCTTCCATGTCTTGGGTATTATGAAAAATGAACAATGGTATGCATGTGTCTTTTTGATTAGTGTTTTTATTTTATTTGGAAAATATCCAGAAGTGAAATTTCTGGGTTCTGTGGTAGATCTGTTTTAGTGCTTTGAGAAATTTCTGAATTGTTTCCATAGTAGCTGCACTAATTTGTAGTCCTAGAAACATTGTACTACAATTCCCTTTTTTCCACATTCTTGCCAACACATGTTAGTTGCTGGGGTTTGATAATACTCACTCCGACTGCAGTTAGGTGCTTTTCATTGTACGTTTCAATTTGCCTTACCCTGATGGTTAGTGATGCTGTGCCTCTTTCCCTATGTTTGCACTCCACTGAATGTCTTCTTTGGAAAAATGTCTATACAGATCTTCTGTTCACTTTTTGATTGGATTGTTGATGTTTTTACTGAGGTATATGCATTCTTTATACATTTTGGTTATCAACCCCTTATTGGGTAGATCATTTGTGAATATGTTCTCCCATTTTTAGGTTGTCTTTTAGTTTTGTTGATGGTTTTCTTCACAGTGCAGAGCTTTTTTAGTTTGATGATGTCCCATCTGTTTATTTTTTGCTTTTGTTTCCCTAACTTGAGGAGACATATCCAAAAAGATATTAGATTGATAAAAAATAGTTTACTATCTATGTTTTCTTCTAGGATTTTTATTGTTTCAGGTCCTACATTGAAGTCTTTAATCCATTTTAATTTACCTTTGTATGTGGTATAAGAGTGATCCAGTTGTTTTGGTTTGGTTTGGTTTGGTTTGGTTGCACAAATCTGTCTAGGTTTTTCAATACCATTTATTAAAAAGACTGACGTTTCTCCATTGTATGTGCTTGCCCATTTTGTCATAGATTATTTTATCATATACGTGAGGGTTTATTTCTGGACTCTATTCTGTTTCATTGATCTATGTGTCTGTTTTGTGCCAGTATCATCGTTTTGATTATTAGAGCTTTGTAGTATAGTTTAAAACCAGTGGGTGTAATACCTCCCATTTTGTTCTCTTTTTTTAAGATTGCTTTGGCTCTTCGTGGTCTTTTGTGGTTCCATATAAATTTTGGGATTATTTTTTCTGGTGCTGAGAAGAACACCATTGGTTTTTGAATAGGGATTGCATTGAATCAATAGATTGCTTTGGGCAGTACGGTCATTTTAACAATATTAATTTTTCCAGTTTGTGAGCCCAAAATGCTCTTTCATTTATTTGTATGCTGTACAGTTTCTTTCATTGACCTCTTAAATTCCTATTTTTTATGAAAAAAATGACTGTACATTTTTAAAATACATTTGAAAAATAGTTACCTATTTTCCTTTTTTGTCAGGGGAGGGCTACCTGATTTTATTCCTGGATTTGTTTTTGTATTTTGGCCTAAGATCTTCAGAACTTTCCATAAAAATATACAGATGAAATAATTTTGATCACCAACACCCTAATTAACTGATATAAAACAATGCCTAGGGTAATCTTGCAGGAAAAGGAAGGACAAAATATGTCATAAAGAAGGCAAAAGACTTTGTGAGTTATTTTATAAAATAAAATATGTTCTGTTCTCCACCCCTCCTCACCAGTTTGTCCAGGGCAAATATTTCTCCATTGGAAGGCTTATCTGTAGTCACCTCTCCAGTTCAATCTGAATATGTGTGTGTACACACACACTTACACGCACATTTACTCATCCCACCTTCACTATCGCCTCTAATCTGTGTATGTGTAATAGTTGTGTTACGTGTGAGAAAGTTTACTCTGCATGTATATACCTGTTATTCTCCTTCAGATACGTTGGTTTGCCCACTGAGCATTCTAGCATAAAAAGGGTGCTCAAAAAAGTTTTATGAAGCCTAATTTAATTGATCAAAGGAAATACATAGAAGAGTTGCCGATGTAAGCATAGGAGTCTAGGTGCCGAAGGCTGTCTGTACACATGGACAGAGTCGAGGAGTCTCAGGGCTGACTTACAGCGTATGACCATGGAGACCAAACAACTTTGTTCCCTGCAAATCATTCACTTTAACCTGATTAGCAAATTTAATGATAATATAGTTCTACTTAAGCTCTTTTAACAAACCGACTTACCAGACATTCTAAAATAATCCAAAATACTGAAAAAGGGGTGAGATAGATAAGGCCTTAGGGTTTTTGTAAGAAATTCTGTTTTTATACTATTTCTATTAAAATTGTCACTTTAAACTTCTGTGAGCTAACAATTATAATATCTAGATGCTTATTGTGGTTTCTCCTGAAGTGTCAACAAAATTGAATCTCCAAATTGCATTGGGGCCTGATATTGATCAATTTACTATTGGAAAGTAGAAATATATCACAAAGTGAGTTTTATTCTCGATGATTCTAAATCAAATGGCAGCTTCTACGACTTTTCCTTAAAAAATAATTTTCTTTCATTTATAGCTGTCATCTGCAGCATAATAAAAAGAAATTTCAACAGAAAAGAGATCATTAGAATATAGTGTGTCTGTAGAGATTGTATCCAGAGAGATTCTGCTCTCTAGATTGCCAGCTCTCCTGCCTCTGAATTCAATTCAAGGGCATGAGGATGTTCAGGTTTAAATAAACTGAGAATTTTAAAGTTAACGTCTAATGAAACTGGCAAAATTAATGTTTTTTTGCCTCCCTTATTTCAAACTCTTAATTTTAATTATCTTCTGTTGTTTTAAGAGCCCAATATAATCATGTATAATGCATAAAAATGGACAAATACAGACTGCAGGCAGATACATGACTTTCCTACTCACTTTTCATGAGATAATCCATTTATTGTAACGAGTGTTTTTGACTGATGACACCTCTTAGGAAAAATTACTAATTTAGAGGTACCCATCTATACTTTTCCCCATAGCCAAGGTTTAACTAAAATGTTTAGGAAAAGTGACAGGTTTTTAGACAATTTTTCCAACAATATTCAGGTTCAGAACTTTTTTCAAGCATTGTTTCAAACTGTCTTTTAAGAATGTTTTCTTTTTTTATGATTTTATTTATTTATTTTTAGAGAGAGGGGAAGGGAGGGAGAAAGAGAAGAAGAGGAGCATCAATGTGTGGTTGCCTCTTGCATGCCCCCCACTGGGGACCTGGCCCGCAACCCATGCATGTACCTTAACCAGGAATTGAACTAGTAACCTTTTGGTTCACAGACCAGACTCAATCCACTGAGCCACACCAGCCAGGGCAGAATGCCTTCTAAAAAGACAAATATACTTTTCCTTAGCACTATCTCTTATTGTATTTTTTGCTAATATCCATTTGATTCTAGCATGCACATTCATTCCTATATTTTTCCAATAAAATTGTTTTATATGTGAAATATAGAGGGCTTGAGAATATATTAAAATGATAATCTGTCCATGAATTCCCCAAACTTATGCCTAATGATATATGCACCACAAAGAGTAGATTCAGCTTGCTTCAGTAAAAAATTTGTCTATTCTCATTTACATGAATATTTATGATGTCCTTAAGACCTAAGGAGAAGTGAATAGTCACCTGAAGACAGATACTAGATCCTCTCATGAGCCAATTTTATGCATCTCTTCCCAACTCCGCACTTAACAGTCACATTTATTGCTTGAAATCATCCATGGTTTGAGTATTTACACCACAGAAATTGGCACACAGCTTTAAATCAGTGTCAGAGGACATAACTGTAGAATATTCACTAGCACAGCATTAACGATTCTATACAACAAAACTAAGAGTCCTGTCATCGTAATTGTCGAAGTTAGTTCCAGTTACTCCAGCCTAACTTTTGAAGGAAAATAGAAGTTAGTGATAAAGATGATAACTACTTTATTCTATCCATATTTTAAATATGGATACCATTTTCTTGTAACGTGGATATAGAATATAATTAAACCAAGCTGGAATCACTAACTACTTAGGGAAAAGATAAAAATCAGTTTGGCTTTCACATATGTAACTGGTGTTACATTCTGTCTTCTTCCATTCATGCAAATAAAGTTACTGTTAATTGGGCATCTCTTTTGTGCCAGAAAGTATGCAATATATATATTTTGTATATATAGTATATATGTATATACAATATACATATAAATTTTTCAATATAAGTAAATACATATAAATTTTACAATATATACATAAATTTTTCTAATCTGCAAAACAATCATGAGGTAGATAAAGTTACCTTATAAATGCTAATTATAAAGTCACCTTCTAACACCTTATACAAAGTTATCTTATAACTAAGGTAAAGTTAAGGAATGGCTAATACCATTTTTAAGGCATTTCAGCAACTACATTGTTTATAATGAATTGTTTTTAAATTTAGTTATTAGAAATATTTATGAAACTAATTTTTAAAAAGGGTTATGTAAATATAAGCAAATTAGTATGGGTACTTTGTTTTTTCACTCTTATATATCTACCCTAGAATAAATAAAGACAAAAAATACAAATTTAACATACTTAATATTATAGAATTTAAAATAAAAATCATTTCTTTATTTAAATATTTTTGTAGAAGCCCTAGTGTACATTTCTATTCCTCATATAAATTAATACACTCAAAAGTTGGTGAATTATGTGTTATAAAGTTGATTTTACAGATGTAAAAACAAATTTCTCACTGCCTCTTTGTCCAGCTTCTTATATTTTACTAATATTTATTCTCTCACAATTGCTAACTCCCAATTGCTAGCTAATAAACAATGAGGTCTCTAGTTTTATCTATAAGTTTTCTAGCCAGGACCAAATCAAAGAGTTTATAATCTATAACCCCTACATTGAAAAAAAGTAACATTTTAATAATAAATGTTTAACCACAAAAAAGTCATACAATTGTAATGGTACTGACACAGGTTTTTTCACCTTTAATCTAATTGATTAGTGAGAACTCTGACAATGCAAGCTCATTATGGTTGCCTGCTAAACCATACTGTGGAAACTGAAATTTGAAGAGGGGAGTTACTAGTCAGAGTTCCAGAGAAACAGAACGACTAGGAGATCTATATCATCTTCTATATCATCATCAATATCTAATCTATCTATCTATATGCATCTATGGGAGACATTAGGAATCAGCTCATGCGATTATAGAAGTTATCAAGTCCAAAGTTTGCAGTGCAGGCCAGCAGCCCGGAGAGCCAGGAAAGCCGATGGAACAGGTGACGTCCAAAGACACTCTGTTGAATTCCGTCTTGCTCTGGGAAGTTTCTTTTTGTTTTGTTTAGAATTCCAACTGATTAAATGAGGTCCATCTACTAGGTTTTATTCATAATTCACCGTTTTAAATGTTAATCTTATCCAAAAACTTTCTCGAACTTGACACATAAAATTAACAAGAACAAAAAGCAAAAGGTATCATCATGGGTGCGTTGAAGAGGGTGCATATAGATTATTATAGTTGGTTTTTCATATTCATGTCAAGCAGTCATTTGAATGTAATGTAAATGGTTTGTATGCTTTGTATGTTGTCTGCATAAAACATATGAAAAAGAAAATACATCAAACAAGGGAAATGCATAATAAAATATTAGGAAATCCAAAACTATTAATAATACCATCCACTGTTTATATATCTTTAGTCCAATAGCTTGCCAATATTTTGCACCAGGTCTCGGCAAACTGGCTGCAAAGCAGTTTGCTGGTGGACATGACGTGTAGGAATTAGTTGTGGCTTCCTTTTCCCTGACCTTCTTTAGTGAAGGTGCTACCTCTTGCAACTCAGTAATGACAACCATAGTAATACTCTATATAAGAGGAGATACCTAAAGTTAATCAAAGTGTTTTATCCATATAACATGATTTCTTGTTTAAAATATCCACCATTCTATAGTCACCATTTCCAAAATCTACTTTCTGCACTGTCATAATATATCACAATGAAATGCTCCTGAATTTACTTTTAGATTCTCAGCCTTTATCCCCCACTTTGTCATTTACTTCACTTATTTATCAGTGGCTATTGTGTTCCAATTAGCATGTTTTTATAGGGTGCCTGCTTATCTCTTTAATGGAGCTCTCTTTGTTATAAAGTTTGATTAGTAGCACTTGAAATCTGAAAACTCTTGCTCACTGGTTTTATGTCATTATAATTAAGTGTAAGTACTCTGTTATATTGAGAAACAGAACAAGAGACACAAACAATTTAGATTGGGAATTAGGCATGGCTTGATTGGAATATCTCTATACATGTGGGAGTTTGAATAACTATCTCTCTCTGTTTCTCATCCTAATTAGTAAAATAACAAGGTTGTAGACAGAGCAGGGATGTGGAAATGGGACATGTGTGTTAGTTTGTGTATGTTAGGATATCATACCTGCTTCATGGCATGGAGCTGAAAACTATAGACAGACACATAGCACACTTACAGTACCTGGTGAACACTTTAGCCGGACGGAGTCCTCTGCAGGACGCTTGTACTCTTACATGTCTTGTTGGGAATGCAAGGCCCTGACCAGCTAATTCTCCGAGTGTTTCCTCACAGTTATACTTAAACTGAAGGTGGTGTTGACAACCTAACTCCAGGACAAAAGGCAGCTGGCTAACTGCTTGTTATAAAATGGCAGATTCCTGAAGCACAGAGTTCCTCCATGCAATACAAACCACTGCATGTGTAGGGCCAATTATGTCACCCTTGTGAGACTGGAGGCAGAGCAGCTGGCACGAGTAATCCTGCTGCCGCCGCTCGCCTTGCTGTGGGGGGTAAAGTGCTTTGTCTCTGTCCCTGCAGCTCTGGAGCTTCACGTCTTCTTCCAGCATCCCTGAAATGATGAGAGGATAACTGATTAGCTTGTAAGCAGAATAAATTCAAATCTCTTATACACGCTAGAGAAAATCACTGAAGTCGAAATATCAACCTTAAATTAAAAATAAAACTCAGCATTGATCAAGTCTGCGACTCTGGTGCTAGATCAATCAACCATCATTATTAGAAAGGCATTCCAGGAGTTTTCATTACTAAGATTAAGTAAATATATTTATGGTGGAAATGAGACAAAGAGAGCTCCTGAACTTGCCTCCTCCCCCAGACAGACCAAACGTATGGCTACACACAGAGTAATTTCCTCTGTGGGAAATACAGGCACTGGGGGAGTGACTCCTGCACGTGGGGCAATGGAGGAAGTGTCCATATAAGATCAAGCACAAAAATGGTGCTGCGTGAAATATCTGAGATTTTCCTGCCTACGTTCTGCTCTAGGACTTTAATGGTGTCATGGCTTTTATTTAAATCTTTTATCCATCTTGAATTTATTTTTGTGCATGGTGTAAGTTGGTGTTGAAGTTTCATTTTTTTGCATGTAGCTGTCCAGCTTTCCCAACACCACTTGTTGAAGGGGTTACTTTTACTCCATTTTATGTTGCTGCCTCCTTTGTCAAATATTAATTGACCATAGAGAATTGGGTTTATTTCTGGGCTCTCTGTTCTATTCCACTGGTCCATGTGCCTGTTTTTGTGCCAGTACAAGTGGCCTTGTAATACAGTTTGGTGTCAGGTATTGTGATCCCTCCTACTTTGCTCTTCTTTCTCAAAATTGTTGCAGCTATTCGAGGTCGTTTATGGTTCCATATAAATTTTTGAAGTGTTTGTTCGATGTCTGTGAAATATGCCATTGGTACTTTAATAGGTATTGCATTGAATTTGTAAATTATTTTGAGTAGTATGGACATTTTGATTATGTTAATTCTTAAAGAAAGAATAAAAAATGGAATTTCATCAAAATAAAAATCTTCTGCACTGCTAAAGAAAACAGTATTAAAATAAAAAGAGAACCAACTGTATGGGAAAACATATTTGCCAATGATACCTCAGACAAGGGTTTAAGCTCCAAAATATATAAAGAACTTACACAACTCCACTCTAAGAAGACAAGCAGCCCAATTAAAAAATGGGCAAAAGACTTGAACAGACACTTCTCCAAGGAGGACATGCAGAGGATCCAGAAACACAGGAAAAGATGCTCAATATTGTTAGCCATCAGAGAGATGCAAATTAAAACCACAATGAGATACTACTTCACACCAGTCAGAATGGCCATCGTAAACAAAGCAACAAACAACAAGTGTTGGAGAGGATGTGGGTAAAAGGGGACCCTAGTGCACTGTTGGTGGGATTGCAGACTGGTACAACCACTTTGCAAAGCAGTATGGAATTTTCTAAGAAAACTAAATATGGACCTACATTTTGACCCAGCAATTCCACTGCTAGGATTATATCCTAGGAACCCTGAAACACCAATCCAAAAGAACCTATGCATCGCAATGTTCATAGCAGCACAATTTACAATAGCCAAGTGTTGGAAGCAACCTAGGTGCCCATCAGTAAATGAACGGATCAAAAAACTATGGTACATTTACATAATGGAATTCCATGCAGCGTAAAGAAAGAAGGAGCTCCTACCCTTCGAGACAGCATGGATAAGCCAGGAAGTGAAAGGCAAATACCATATGATCTCACCTTTAACAGGAATCTAATCAACAGAACAAACAAACAAGCATAATATAACCAAAGATACTGAAATTGAGAACAAGAGAGGAGAGGGGTAGGAATTTCAAGGGAAAAGGGGAAGGGTTTAGAGCAACAAGTATGAAAGACACATGGACAAAAGCTGGGGGGGTGGAAATGGGAGGGAGCTGGGGAGGGCTGGGGTGGTGGGATGGGATGGGAGTAGAAGACAGAAAACTGTACAAGAACAACAATTAAAATAAAAAAATTAAAAAAAATCAAGTACACAAGTGTGAGGCACACCAGTGCCGTTAATCTCATCTCTGACATAGTGCCATGGAATCAGAAGGAAACCCCAACCTCCTACCTTCTCTCTGGAGAGCAAAGGGTTCGGATTGAAGAACTGACATCTTAACCTTGAAGGCTCCCACATGAGGAAACCATCAACAAAACCAAAGGCCACCTTCAGAAGGGGAGAAAAATCTTTGCAAACCACCTATCTGATAAAGGGTTAATGTCCAAAATATATAAAGAATTCTTAGAACCCAATAACAACAACAACAACAACAACAAAATTAGAGGACCTGAATAGTCCTAAAAAACATACAGTAGAAATAACCAACAGGTGCATGAGAAGGTACTCCACACTACCAATCATCAGAGCAGTGCAAATCGAAACCACACACATACCATCTCACAGCTGTTAGAATGTCTATCATCACAAACACAGAAGACTAATACCAGGGAAGGTGCAGAGGAAAAGGGAACCCTCATACACTGTTGCCAGTAATGGAAAAGGGCACATCCACTATGCAAAACATTATAGAAATTCCTCAAAAATTTAAAAATGTAAGTGCTGTCAAAAAATGATAAATAGAGCCACTTTAAAAGGGAGCCTGAGCTGCCACCGCAGAGGAGCTGTTTTGCATATCTACGTCTCAAACCTCTGGAATGTTCAAACAAGAAAAAATAACCTTTGGACTGATCCCAAGGCAATATTGTGTCCTAAAGAAGTGTTTGCTAAGATTACAAGAAAGTCGTTTTCATGGCCAGTGGACTGACAAGCACGGGACTGAAAATTAAAAACATTGCTTAGAATTAGCATCACTTTTTTACCAGCATCAATAGAAATGCCTCCCTCTGTTGATATAATGGCTCTTCTTGCCCTTCCCATAAACACCCCTTGCCTCTGTCTCTGAATCAGAACACTGTTGGGGCTTCTGCCTGCATCAGTGCATCTCGGATAGCTATTCTCAATGACCTCAGCAAATGCTGGTTGCCTGTCCTTCTGAAAGGCCTTTTGTTTTTAGGTTAACACTGCCATACGATTTGGCAATCCCAATTCTGGGTATCTACTCAAAGTAAATAACTAGCTCGGAGAATTATTGTATTCCCATGTTTATTGTGGCAACATTTGCAAAAACCAACATAAGGGAAATAAACTTAGTGTCCATCAGTGGACACATGAATAAAGAAAATAGGATATGTATGCACACACACAAAATTGCACATTGGAATATTATTCAACCTTAAAAAAGATGGGCATTCCACCATTTCTGACAGCATGGATGAATTTAGAAGCATTACATATGCTACGTGAAATAAGCCGAACAAAATATGACAGATACTGCATGATATCACTTTTAAATAAGGGGGAAAAATCAAACTCATGGCAACAGACTAGAAAAGTAGTTGCCAAGGCTGGGGTGGGGGCAGGGAGGACAGGGAGAGGCCAATAAAAGGGCACATACTTTCAGTTATGAGATGAATAAGGTCCGACGGTTTAATGCGGAGCATGGAGACTATAGCTGATAATATTGTATTGAATGAGGACAATGGTAATTGAACAGCAATAAAAAAAAAGGGAAAAAAATTATGAGAGTAGAACTTCTGTGTTCTTGCAAAAAAATAGAAGCCAAATATGTGAGGTGATGAATGTGTTAACTAAATGGTGGGGATCCCTTTACAATAAATACAAATACCAAACTGTCACATTGTACACTTTGTATTAGTTGTACTTTTTTGTTATACTTCAATAAAACAGAAATAGAAAGAAAATACATGCAAATATTTACTCCTTTATTCTTTCTCTTTTTCTAATGTCCTAATTTCAAGCTTAAACATGCACTTAGAGTTTATTCCTTTTTTTTAGTTTTTATAATCTTTAATATTACTATATTTCTTCTTCTGCTTCAAATTTATCCCTTCAGACTTGGTTCTTTATTAGATTCATTCATCTTTTTCCTTTAGAATGTCTCAGGGCAGTGTTTTGGATATTGTGGGTTTCTTCATATATTTTAAAGTTTTGGGATCCATACCACACTCACTAAATTCGTGTGTCAAGGCTAAGTCCTGGAATTATGTATTTTAGCAAGCATCTGAATGATTTTATGATTAGAAATTTTAGAGAATACTATCTTAATGTCAGCCACATTTGAGTTTTTGCCTGAAAGTCTTAAGGTCCTTTATACCACATCAAGGCATGTCAAACATAAGAAATTTAGTTTTGATTTGTGTCAAATGATACCCTCAATAATGGAATTACTTAGAAAGTGAGTTAACATTTATTTAAGAAATATACCTAGGTATTCATTATATGAATATTCTTTTCCAGTATTGTTATATCTGTAAGTACAACAGTAAAATTTGAATTTCTAACCTCTTCTTTTAGTACTGTTAATGCTATTAATTTTTTTAAATATATTTTATTGATTATGGCATTACAGTTGTCCCATATATTTTCTCCTCTTTATTCTCCTCTGCCCTGTATTCCCCCCTCCTATCATCATCCCCTCCCCCTTAGTTCATGTCCATGGGTAGTACATATAAGTTCTTTCGCTTCTACATTTCCTATACTATTCTGCACCTTGCCCTGTCTATTTTCTACCTACCCTCTATGCTACTTATTCTCTGTACCTTTTCCCCTCTCTCCCCCTCCCTCTCCCCTGTTGATAACCTTCCACATGATCTCCATTTCTGTGTTTCTGCTCCTGTTATAGTTGTTTGCTTAGTTTACTTTTGTTTTTGTTTTAGGTGTTGTTAAGAATTGTGAGTTTGCTGTCATTTTACTGTTCATATTTTTTTATCTTCTTTTTCTTAGATAAACCCCTTTAACATCTCATATAATAAGGATTTGGTGATGATGAACTCCTTTAACTTGACCTTATCTGGGAAGCACTTGATCTGCCCTTCCATTCTAAATGAAAGTTTTGGTGGATAGAGCAATCTTGGATGTAGGTCCTTGCCTTTCATGACTTGGAATACTTCTTTCCAGCCCCTTCTTGCCTGCAAGGTCTCTTTTGAGAAATCAGCTGACAGTCTTATGGGAACTCCTTTGTAGATAACTGTCTTCTTTTCTCTTGCTGCTTTTAAGATTCTCTCCTGATCTTTCATCTTGGGTAATGTAATTATGATGTGCCTTGGTGTGTTCCTCCTTGGATCCAATTTCTTTAGGACCCTCTGAGCTTCCTGGACTTCCTGGAAGTCTATTTCCTTTGCCAGATTGGGGAAGTTCTCCTTTATTATTTGTTCAAATAAGTTTTCCACTTGTTGCTCTTCCTCTTTCCCTTCTGGTACCCCTATAATTCAGATGTTGGGACATTTAAAGATGTCCTGGAGGTTCCTAAGCCTCTCCTCATTTTTTTGAATTCTTATTTCTTCATTTTTTCCTAGTTGGATATTTCTTTCTTTCTTCTGGTCCACACCATTGATTTGAGTCCCAGTTTCCTTCCCATCACTGTTGGTTCCCTGTACATTTTCCTTTACTTAGCATAACCTTCATTTTTTATCTAATTTGTGACCAAATTTAACCAATTCTGTGAGTATCCTGATTACCAGTGTTTTGAACTGTGCATCTGATAGGATGGCTATTTCTTTGTCACTTAGTTGTATTTTTTCTGGAGCTTTGATCTGTTCTTTCATTTGGGCTTTTTTTTTTTTTTTTGTCTTGAAGCACCTATAATGTAGTGAAGGGCAGAGCCTTAGGTGTTTACCAGAGTTGGGCAACCCAGTCACTGGGTTGTGACAGTGTATGTGGGCCAGGGGTCCGAGAGGGAACAATGGCGCTTGCTCTGCTCTCTGCTGGGTTTGTCACTTTCCCTGTCTCCCCCCAAGCAAACTGGGCCCTTCTGATGCTGATTCCCGGGTGGGTGGGCTTTGTACATTCCAGGACCCTGTGGGTCTCTCCAAAGAACTCTCCTGTGAGGCTGGGAGTCTCTCCCAGCACCTCAACCCCCACAGGAGTTTTCAATCAGTGTTTTGATGCTTTATTTCCCCGTGCTGGGACTCTGGGTTGTGTAGCCCATCCCATTTCCCAGTTGTTTCTCCCAGTTTATCTGTGTGTGCCTCGCCGGGTCTGCCAGCTGCAGCCTTGCCCACCCTGGTCCTCCACCTACCACCTTGCCACAAGTCCTCTCTGCCCAGCTGCCTGTATCCACCCCTCCTAACTGGTCTGGATGAATGTTTCTTCTTTAACTCCTTGGTTGTCAGACTTCCATAAATTTGATTTTCTGTCAGCTCTGGTTGTTTTTTTTTTTTTTTTTTAATTTTTGTTGTCCTTCTTTTGGTTGTGCAAGAAGGCACGCAGTGTGTCTACCTACGTTTCCATCTTGGTGGAAAGTCCCTGTTATTGCTATTTACAAGGTAACAATGTGCCCCATTGTCCTACACTCATTTTTTCCAATTCCTGAACCATAACCCATTGTTGGTTATACATCTGAGCATTGCTAAGGATGCTGGGAGAGTCTGGCACTAAGGTGGGCAGGCCTCCAGGCCTCAGATAATGTTTTCTTTTTGTTTTGGGGTTTTTTTAAAACAATTTAGAGGTTCAGTTTTGTAGATGTAGCATGACCTCTATTTAGGGCTTTGAAAAGGGAGATGGTTTTTCTCATGGTAAAGGAGCTGATGACAACATATGCTTTTCACATAAGGGAGAAAATGAACATCAATTTCAGCATGCATGAGAAAGAAGAGCAAAGTAAAAATGTAAAAACAACACGTGATTTTGATAGTTTTGTCTTCATTTAAAGGTTAATGTAAAAAGCATTTTACATTATAAAGCCTAAATTTTATTTTGAAGTTCTCAAATCAGTTAACAAAGAATGGAAATGGCATTCCATTACCTGGAAGTGTAGATAATTAATGCTTTATAAATATAATAAGAATATGGAAGATGTACTGTTTTGCTAAGAAAGTAAAGAAATTGAATGCAATTGAGATACCAGTGTGTGTGTGTGTGTGTGTGTGTGAATTACCCAGCAATCAAATAATTTACCTCTGTTATTCCACCAATTTGGAAACTGAGGTTTAAAACAAAACAAACAGCAATTTGTATAAAGCTTAAACAATTATTACTTAACCATAAAAGAGTAAAAGTTCGCTGTTTAAATGAATTAAAATTAAAATAACTTCTGGAACAAATTAATGACTAAAAGCCTATTAAGACTCATTGGTAGATGTTATAAAAACCACAGGTTAGATGAATCCTGCCTTTTTTGAAACCCATTTAAGAACTTATATAGCAAATAAATGAATATAATATGCCAGAGTTTACCTCATTTCTAATGCAATAAAGTCAAGTGATATGTGAAGGTTTCAGAGGGTAGTCATAAATGTCATTATAAGTAGGATTAGTATACAGATTAAGAACAATTTTGCTAGTTAGAAAGGCCAATAGAAAGGTCAATTTACAGACAAACCATAAAAATTTCAATTTCCTGGCGTTTTCTCTATAGATGTGTAACTCACATTCTCCAAAGGAGCTTTTAGGTTCTGACACAGAAGAGGTTCGTTTTCCCACAGTCCACGGCCAACTACTCGGGTTGGGGGATGGAGAAGCAGCAGTCCTGATAAACAGCACACTCGGGAAGATTCCGTGATGCTGCTTCCTGTGGGAGGCCTATCGATTTCGGGCATATCTAGATAGCTTGGCAACTACAACCTGAGCAAATGTACCGGAGCCTGAAGGAGACACACTGAATGTCAGAATATTAGACTAAGTGGCCATAATGAATAACAAAAGCTAACTAAATTTTTTGGCTAAACTTAGGAGGAGGAAATTCCAGTTTTTTTATTCACCATTGTCTTGAATGAGTTATTTAATTTCTCTGAGTTTCAGTTTTCATATTCAGTCAGCTAAAATGAGTATATTTCATTTTAGAATTTTTAGCAACACTAAAGTGATGGAATACATGAGAGTTTTTGGTAAATTGTTTATGCATGATTTTACTTTTGAAAGGCATAGCCCAAAATGTAGGTTGCATGATACTTTATGTGGTTTGGATAATTAGAAATAAAATATATAATTGGAAATAAAATAAATAAATCACTTCCAGACTTACATATGTAAAAGTAGATGAGAGTAGAGATTTTTTTTGAAGTATAAGCAGATTCAAACACTAAATCTTAAATACCCACATATTTAAAATAAAACCATTATTATTTGATGAAATAATATCTTCAATATACTCCTTTATTTTTATTAAAATTTAGCTAGGTAAATGAACCCATTGTATGGTACACTTTGCATTTGGTAAGTCCTATTCAGTCTATTCCAAACAATAAGAATATTGAAATAAAGCAAAAAGTAAAGGAGTCTTGCAATGTGCCTTCATGTTTCTACAAGAGAGGAAGAGTAGTCGGCACCCATATCAAATTATATTTTCATTGAATTATCTTATGAGTTGGAGAATTTCCTCCTGTGCATGGGAACATGTGGGAGTATAATATCCAGGCCAAAAGTATGGCATTTTGGGCAATCATCTCTGGAATGGCCTGTTTTCTACTAATTAACTTGATTCAGATACTAGAGAAATTCACACTTACTCCTTTCCCAATCACAGTTACTGTCCTTAGTTTACTTACATTTCCCAGGTGCTTAACAACTGAATATATGTATTTGGCTCATAAGAATTAAAGGAAAAATCGTTTCCCTTGTTAACAAGTTTTGTTTGTGGTATTTTTTAATAGATCTCAAACATTTATTGTTATAGGGAAGCTCGGCCATTATTTCTTGTTACTAAGTTTTTTATTACTGATTTGTTTAGTACATTTATAATTCATGTGTCTATCATATTTCATGCATCTTAATTTTGGGCTCTATAGAAGAAAATAGAAAAGATATAAATGTTCCACACATAAATCAATTTTTTACAATATACTTAGCAAAATTCAAATTGATGGTTGTTTGGAAGCTAAAAACGCTAAATGGCTCTAAGATGATCAGACTAGAAATGGAGACACAGTAAAAAGGCTCCCTTAGCTTTTGTCTTTAAAAGCAGGATCATATCTGTCCTGTGTGTTTGCAGAAGAGGTAAACAGATAGCATGTTGCTTCATTTGAGTGCTAGCGAAACTAAGAGAGGTAATTCTTGACTCTCGGAAGAGCCCACCTGCAGTGCTTGCAGAAACTCCATGCTGGACTCCCTGAAAACCCATCTTAGACCTTGTTGCTCTTGAAAGTTCGATGGGAGATTCACTCGGAGATAATTGCACCAAACTGCTAGTGGGAGTTTCATAAAGTCCTCTCACCAAAGACTATAGGCTGTAAAACCGAATGCCAGGCAATATACTCTAGATGTAGAATACTAAAGACACTTGGACTGTTTCTAGGTCTTTCAATAAATGCAAACATGCCAGACACATCACTATGAGCACTATCAAGCATATAATGATTTTAATAAATTTTAATAGTTTTACTTGCTCCTTATTTTATTGTATTGACCAATTTAAAAATATACTACATAAGTGCACTCTATTTTGTTTTAACTGCAGACAGGGGGAAATATATTTTCAGTGGAGCTGGCAAATACACGGTAAATGTTTGAAGTGTTCATCACAAAGCTGTCTTTGACATTTAGAATGCTGCTCTGCCATCTAGAGGAAATTGGAGAGTCTGACATCTAATGAGGGAAAAGAAAATGCATTCTTTCTGCTTAGAATGTAAAATTAACTTAAATAAATAATGTAAAAGTTCCACAGACAGGGAGGTTTCCTATTAAGGCTTGTTATTGTAGACAATAGATGCAATATGATAAAAATGTAACAGCTGCATAACTAAGTGGACACACACACACACACACAAAGCAGCAGAAAAGTACAATGTGTATGTAATTTCCTCAGCTTTACTGAGATGTAATTGATATAAAACATTGTGTAAGTTTAAAATGTACAATGTAATTATTTGACATACATATATTTTGCAAAATGATTCCTTCACTAAGGTTAGTTAACACATTATTAACCTTACACAGTTACCGTGTTTATGTGCATGGTGAGAACCTTTAAGATTACTACTCTCTTAGCAACTTTCAAGTATAATACAGTATTGTTAACTATAGTCGCTATGCTGTGCATTAGTCCCTGGAACTTACTCGTTTTGTATCTAGAAGTGTGTCCCCTTTGACCCTCTTACACCACTCCTTCTGCCCCCCACAACAACCAATGTACTCTCTCTCTGTGAGTTCTGGGTGTTCTTTCAGATTTTACATATAAGTGACATCATGCAGTATTGGTTAAAATGCACATATGTTGATCTTTGATTTTTTTTTGTTATGGAGACAATAACCAATGTTCAAATAAGTTGCACCTGAAATTTATTCTCTTTCTCTCTCTTTGTCTCTCTCTCTCTCAAAATTATTTGTATTCTAGTCTATGCCTTGGAACACAGTGTCTAATTGTTGAAATATTTTTCTTTCCAAGTGATGGACCTTCATATTCAGTGCCAAAAATGTATGAGAACGCACTTGCACTCTACACAGGATCTTACTTATACAGCAAGAGAACAGGGCACGGTGCCTTCTCAGGTCGCCTCCCTGGAAAGCTTGGTTCCTTTCAAATATCTCTAATCTATTATTATTTACTCTTAATTGAACTGAAAAGGTGTGATGCTTTAAGTATTTTTCTGGACTAGCAGCATGCTGGTTACTTAATGAAATTTTGCATGTTTTTGACTGGATAGTGACAGTCCTTAATGTATCTCTAACTTTTCATGTTATTATTGTCACCGTCGTTGCTCGTCTGCGTTCAGCATAGCACATTTCAGCCGAGCAATTGCATACAATATGTGGTTTCAGGCAAGAAAATGAAACAAGCTGCATTAGAAGTCACTGACCGCTGTGTTGAATGGCTGTGTGTCACGGAACACCAGAACAGTAGCTTGTACTAAGCTCCCACTGTCTTTTAAAAAGGTTTCCATGAAAATTGGCATTTTTAGATTGGTCACCCTGTGAACAGAAGGTGATCAGTAAAGGCCGATTTATCTCAAAGCAAGTGTGAAATGTGTAGTTTATTGAATTGGACTATTCATTCATGTTACAGTAAAATAAACCACAATTCCATTCAGCTGAAATCTAAACATTTAAAATGACAATCATCCATGAATAAAATAAGATACACACACTGCTCATAATAACAAGGTAGGAGGACCTACCAAGTCACCAAATAGGTGACTCTCGGAAACTATCAGCAAATATATATATTGCATACATATATATGGTCAGACAAAAGTAAGTTTACAGCTGTAAGTATGCAAAGCACAAAGTTTATTTAGTATTATTATTTATTGATTATTGTACCATTTAGCATACAAATAGCTATAAATCAACTTTTGCTGCACCCTGTATTAAGGTCCTGTGATCCTTCTCATACGCAAGAAAATGTGCTCTTATGCTCTATCCCTATGTCAATAGTTTCATTGTTCCCTTCTGAATTATCAAGGCTAAATATTTAGTATAGTCTCTCTTTTTTAAAGTCTTTTAAAACATAAAATAGAGACACAATAAACTATAAAAATCAAATATATAATCAAATATCTAGCTCAATAAAATATTATACATCTTAACAAGGTAAAAATCACAGATAAGAAATGTAATTAAGCCAGAAACTCTAGAAGCCCTTCATGGGCTAAGAATCACCCTTTGTCTCAAGAGTAGATGCTCTCCTGACTCTGAGAGCAAGCATTTCCTTTCATGTCTTTAAAGTTTTACCATTAAATGTGAGTCTCAACCCAGCTTTTAGCCCTGCCTGTTTAATTCTGATTTGATGAGATTTTCAAGCTCTTTTAATCTACAAGTTTTCCTTCTGTCATTTTCATTTCCTTATAACTTTATGGCTTTAAAATTTGTGTCATTTGCCTTTTAGAGGTTTCCAGAGTCTGGATTTTGCTACTCGTATGCTCGTATGCAGTCCTGTGTGTCCCCTGCCACCTGTCTTTCTTGCAAATGGTCAGCTAGACCAAGAGAATCCACTGGAATCACATTAGTCCTCTGGCAAGAGTTTAGGTAGCAATGTGTTTTTTCAACAGGAGACATAAAACTTTTCTTTTTGTGGTTATAGTAGCTATTGATCTTCAGTGCCTGGATCAATTGATGCATAATTGGTGGTAGAATGGCTATCATCAAGCAGATAAAAGCATGCTTCATTTATTTGATTTTATAGTAATTTAGCTCATTAGGAAGAATAGGAAAGTGTTTTATTCATTCTCTTTATTTTCATGTTAAAGACAATGATTTTCTTCCCCCAATCTTCTGGGTTTTATCAATTAGGAAATATAATGAACTTCAAATTGTATCTCTTTTGTATCAAATTGGCAACCTCTTCAATATGGCACATGAGTCCTGACATGGCCCTTATCCAACTAAAAGCAGAACCATGCCCACTATTAGACATGAGAGTTGTTTACTTTAATATCTCTTGGTTATAAAAATATGTCTAGAAAGTAAAATGTAATTGAAAAATAAAAATAAAAACAAAATAAGGCAAAATGTCTAGTATCCAGTAAAATATTTACACACCTATGCACACTGAGAGTAAATACACACAGACACAAAGATGAAGAGTATCCTCAATGGGATTATCCGCAAACTAAACATGTTAGAGGAAGGAATCATTGAACTTGAAGATAGGCGTGTGTGTGGAATTTATTGAAAAACAAAAGACAAAAAGAATGGGGAGAAACAAAAAAGAAACATAATGGATCTCAGAAAAATAAAAACTTATTTCCACACAGATGCATGTGCAAAAATGTTCATTACAAACCTTACTGATGAATTTCAAAATCTTCAACAACATGAATGTCCTTCAGTGGCTGAAAGTTTAAACAAAGGTTTGGGTCTCACTCACCCACAAAGAAGTGCCAGCAGCCCTGAAATCTCTTGGTTGAGCCAGAAAACAGATCTGTGTGGCTTCTGAGCACCCCGACCCTGACAGGCTTACCTGCTGGCTTCCCTGGTCCTCTGGGCACTGCTGGCCCACCCACCTCTATGTAGCCTGCCTGGCTGTGCGATTTCCCTCCTGCTGGACATGTCCCAGAAGGCACAGACCCATCCTGTTCACTGGTGCCTGAGGTGGCTGTGACCCTGCTTAGGTAGTTCAGGTCCTGGATGATGGGGAGGATCTGGAGGACAGGTGGAATTGTGGGAGGAGGGAGCAGGTGGGGCCCTGGCTCAGGCCTTGTGCCGATTTGTCCCTGTTCCTGTCATTCTAATGTTAAATCATCTGGTTAAGAACATATTTTAATAATTGCTGCCTAACTTTGCTCTGTGTTGTTTGAGAGGTTCCCATCTGGATAAAGTTGTCTTTTGAAACTCAAAAACAAAAGAAAGGAAGAAAGGTTAACACACTTAATATATCCACCTAGTATCCATGTAATTAAATAATATCAGATATATAAATGAGAAAACTATTGATACATGCAGCAACCTGGATGGATCTCAAGGCCATCAGGCTGAGTGAACAAAAAGACAACCTCAAAATGCTACATGATCCCATTTATATAACATTCTCAAAATGATAAAATTATACATATAGGGAACATATTAGTGGTTAACATGGATTGGGGAAGCACTGGGGGAACGAGCCTGCGGAAAACAGTGGATCAAAAAGCTGGTACATTTACATGATGTAATACTGCACAGCAGAAAGAGGGAACTGGAGAGCATTATGCTGAGTGAAATAAGCCAGGTAGTGAAAGACAAATACCATAGGATCTCACCTGTAAGTGGAACCTAATCAACAAAACAAACAAATCAGCAAAATAGAACCAGAGACTTGGAAATAAAAATAAACTGATGGTGACTGTATGGAAGGGGGAAGGGGGAAAACGGGGGATAAGGTGGGAAGGCACAAGCAAAGGAACATGAACAGAGGACTCATGGGCACGAGCAATGGGGGGGACCGACTGTGGGAGTTGGGGGGATGGGGTAGGGGTGAGCAAGAGGGAAAAAGGCAGGACAACTGTAACCCAACAACAATACATTTTTAAAAATAATTTTTTAATTAAAAAAAAGAAACCCTATCCACAATATTGACTTCTAACAATGTATTTATTTCAATTTTTTGTTTTATAAAATATGTATTATGCCTACAGTACATGTCTGATTTATTTTACTCAATATTATGTTCCTGTTCATTATAATCACAAATACCATTACCATGTGTTATCGTAGAGAGCATATTCCTTAATATAGCAGTATTCCTTAATTTTTTATTGTTTTCCCCCAATAAAACTTTCCAGCCAATAATTTTTCTATTTACCCCCATGAAATGTTAGTGTGTGTGTATATATATATACTATATATTTTATTATCTATCTACAAAATTGTAAATATTTACATATACACACAAACACACATCTGTCCATCTATCTATCTTTCTTTCTAGATAAAAGAAGAAGATTTTTTGTATTTCTCAAAACTCTTTAGGGGTGATATTACGCCATTGAAAATAAGTGTTATATAGTAGTTCATTCTATAAATGTAAATACTTAAACTGAACTTAGTTTTATATATTAAGATGAATGGTATGATTTCCAATTTGGGGTGCTTCTGATAAGAGCTGCTAATGACAATTCAATAAATGCTATGAAGCAAATGTTTATGCTTTTAGTCTAGATATATAACTAGAAGTGCAAATTCTGGATTTTAAGTTATTCATATGTTCATCTTTAGCAGATACTGGCAAAGACTTTTTCAAAGTGGCTGTAACACTTTTATTTCCATCATAATTATGTGAATATTCTGTTTGCTACTATTTTATAGTATTTGATATTTTTATTTTTTTAATTTAATTATTATAGTAGACAACGCATTGTCCCTTCTGACATTTCTGTTTGAGTCTTTTGTCTGTTTTATTGGAACAAATGATCTTTTTAAAAGTAACTTATAGTAGTTTTTATATATTATGAATAATAATATTTTATTGCATGCCTTTTTATAAATATACTTTGTTATAGTTTTTGAGTACAGAATTCCTTAAATATAATGAAATCCAATTTACCAAGTCCACTTTTTCATTTAAATGCTTTCAGTGTTACATATGAAGGTTTGTATTTTTCTATAAGACGAAAATGTTTTCCTCTGTCTTCCTTTAAAAATTGTATTAGTTACCTGTCTATATTTGGTTCTGCAATCCATCTGGACTGATTATGTTTATCCTAAAAGCTAAGATGAGGAGAAATGTATTTTCTACAAAGACTTCCAATTCACCCAGCATTGTTTATTAACAAGATCAGCTCTCTCAATGTAAACACACTTTTAGACATAAAATAGTTTTTAAAAATAAACTATTTCACAGCAGGTTTAGATTTACAGAAAAAGGAGCAGAACCTATAGTGAGTTCCCATTTGCCCCTTTCATTCAATACTCCTGGCACAGTTTCCCCTCTCCTTAACATCTTGTATTAGTGTAGTACCTTTGTTACAATTGGTGAGCAAATATTGATAACTCTATTATTATCTAAATTCCTTAGTGTATACTAGAGTATACCCTTCGTGTTTCACAGTCCATGAGTTTTCACAAATGTGTAATGGCATGTAGCCATTATTACAGTATCACGCTCACTTATTCTTTTTTTCTTCCTCCTACCAACCTGTGGCAACCACTGATATTTTCACTGTCTCCACAGGTATGCCTTTTTCAGAATGATGTGGAGTTGCAATTAAGCCCAGATGTAGCCTTTTCAGATGCATTTTTTTTTCACATAGCAACAGTCATGTACATTTCCCCCATGTGTTTTTAGAACTCAATAAATCATTTATTTTTATTGCTGAATAATACTCCATCGTATGGATTACCAGTTTGTTTATCCATTCACATATCGGTATTTCGGTTGCTTCCAAGTTGCAGCAGTTAAGAATAAATTTGCTATAAATGTTCTTGTGCTGCTTTTTTTTTTTTTAAGACATGTATTTTGGGTAACACATAACGCATCATAATGCCAGGGAGTATGATTGCTGCATCTTATCAGGGTATAGTTTCATAAGAAACTACCAATCTGTCTTCCAAAAGTAGCTGTACCATTTTGCATCTCCTCCAACAACAACAGAGATTTCCTCTTACTCCACATTTTTTTTATCACGTTATAGTAAGATTTTAATTCTCTTTACTTACAAGACTGGGAATTAATCAAGCTATAAATTGTTTTCCAGAAAAGACCCTAGGAAACTTCTTTTTAATGATGCAAATAATAAATGAGGGTGAAAAGGATGACATCTTTTATGGTGAGAGTTAGTATTTGCCTTCAGTCCTGCTCTGGTATAAAGCAGACTGACATAGCATTTCTAGTGTTAACAGTTCTATGAATTATCTGCTTTCAAATTGCTTTATGAACACTGAGCTAGATTTTTCCTTACACAGGTGGTGGTATGAGCCTCTACCCTGGATGGCAATGCATAGAACACCTCCTTTCACTTCTCTTGCAGATGCTCGGAGACACCTGGTCTTACACCTAAGTATGGGAAGCTGGAGCAGTTTAAATTGAGGTCACGCAGCAGCCAGGAAAGTACCCCAGGCACAGCTTTGCTGGTCATCTAATTAACTGTCTGTAATATTGGTCCTTTCTTAAAAACTGGCCCCATAATCATTTGAATAAACACTTAAAATAACCTAAATTCATTAGCATCTAATAAATAAGCAGGGCTGCCATCGAATGTATCATATACATTTACTGACATATAAAATAAATTGGAAGTGTGATTGCTTATTTTATGTCTCCAAATACTGTGAAAGAGCCATTTAGAAACTAGAACATTTCACACCTGTATAATTAAATGCTTATACCATAAAAGTTTTCACATGGCATTTAGATTAACATGCATGATTATATTCATTAAAATATATTATATAATAAATATTACTTATCCACATCTTGTAGTTGAATATGCACATTTGTAGACTATCAGTTACATTTTAAGTCACTCCCAAGTATCATTGAAAAAACAAATACCTATGGAAAGTTATAATCTATATAACTAATCAGTTTATCTTTTTTTAGCACAATTCAAAAGAAATAATGCCCAGGTCTATCTATAGTAATATAAGACATTAATAAAATAGTGTTTTTGTTATACTAATCTCTCTGTGTATAATTTTACTATAGAATAAGGAGAAATTGTCTATTCTTTTTCTGTAATGATGACAACTTACATTTGGCAAATCACTAGACTGAAACAACCTTTCACAATTTCATCACAACCCTTTTGCTTAAAGATCTGGGGATTTAAATTAATTGCTTAATATGTACTTATAATGTCACCTTTTAAGTCAAGATTGATAGGTATGATTTGGATATCCAGGTTCTCTCAGACACATCATACTAATTGACATATAACTATTAACAATCCTTTCCTGCGCGACTTGGAGTTTTAATAAATTTAAGTATTCAAAATATTAAAAGTAAAGAAACATTTAAATATTCAAAAGCAGATAGAACCTGTAAAGGAATAAATGGTGAAGGAAGGAGACTTGACTTTAGGTGATGATACACAATACAATATACAGATTATGCTTTAAGATTTGTACAATTGAAACCTATATAATTTATTGACCAGTACATTCAATTAAAATGTCTTAAAATGTTTAAAAGCTCAGAGCTGGCATCTATAGCATTGGCTACCTGATTTATCAATGGCTGCCTGCTTTTATATTTACATAAAATATACTTAAATGAAAATCAATTACTTCAAAAAATTTTCAATGCAATATTGAAACTTACAAGAGAAAAATGGAATAGCAATAAACAGTTTTGTGAATAATTTTAAATGACATTAAATATAATATTATCTGCAGTGGTGTAATAGAGATACAGTGGGAAAACTAGGGAGAGACACAGAGGCACCGGAGGAGAAGCTCACCACACACAGGGTCAGGAGAGGGTGCCAGAGTTCCATCTCACACTTGGTAGTTTCCCGGAGCCAGCGCTGTATCCGAACCGAGGAGCCTCACAGTTCAGCAACAAAATGCTTCCCACCTGCCTCTTAACGTTGAAAAAGCATTTATCCATTAACTTGTTATGAAATGTTCACAATTTTAAATTTCTTGCTTTTACTTTGAGGCATCTTTTGCCGAAAGCAAACATCAGTTCTATGGCACTAAATATGTAAGAAAACTTGGTCCACAATGAGCACAAATAGGAGGCTTTGGAATAAGACGGATTCCCCCTCTGTCTCCATCACTTACAATGAGGGACATCAGACTGACGTTCAGTTTCCTGGGTTCCCAATATGCAGAATCAAGACAATGATTTCTTGTACAACTGTTTCATAATAAACGTTTACAGTTTATGTATATAGTATATTCTTCATCACAATGAAAATATTCAATTACATTGAGGAGAAAATACCTTTTTTTAATCCGGTATGAAATAGTTATACTAGCTTTCCCCCTTGGCTCAGGGCATTGAAAAGATTTAATTAAACAAACTATAAACAGTATTTGGTAAAATATGTTATACAAATCATGTGTCTATTTGTGTGTTAAAGTAATACTACTGGGTTTTTCATTAACTTTGGACAATTGCACAAGTATACTTATTCTGTTAGACCTATTTATTTTATAAGATATTGTACCCACCCTGCATCTCTGAAGAACAGGAATAAATCATGCTTCGTAGATAAATAATGCTTCTGCTATGCCTGATCTCCTAGTTGGGAAGGTAGTATTAGCACATGTTTTGAATTTTTCTTCCTAAATCTAACAAAGGTACTCTCACTGGATCTCTATTACAACACTTCAGATCATATTATATTTAATGCCATTTAAAAGTATTCACAAAAATGGTTATTGCTATTCTATTTTTCTCTTGTAAGTTTCAATATTGGATTTTAAAACTTTTGAAATAATTGGTGAATAAAGCACTTAAGTAAATTTCACATAAGTATAACAACAGAAATATTCTAAATTTTATAGGCAATGGTGATGGTCTTTTAAAAATTTCTTGACTGTGTTCTCTGCAGGAGGGTGAAAAACATAAAATTTTAAAGGCTTAAACTTCAGTAACCCCCGAAAGGCCATAATGCACTTAAAATATTTAAATTGAAAGTCAAATATAAGAAATGCTGAATAAAATGCAAATTTTTATTTTTATTTTTAATATAAAGTAATTTTAAGTGTTTCTTGTTTAATTTTTAAACAAGAAATTTATTTGAATAGTTTTAAAGATTATAATTTTGTGGTTAAAATTATAATGCCTAATCTTGTAGATGTTAGGCAAACACTGATAAAATTCACTTTGTTTCAACTACTTTATTGAATAAATGGCTTTCAGAAAAAAATCAATAATTGAGAAACTTCTCAATATTATTAAGATATAGCTACCTGGCATGGAGGTAACAGTTATAATTTCTTTGACAGGGCTAAGCTATTTTCTAGAGGGAACTCTAGCCTTGTTGCAATTTAAATTCTACGTCTATCTAAAAGTTTCCAGGATACAGTAAGGCGATACTCTTCTGTCGCTTCAGCAGGTGTTTAGTCGTTCGCATATGATGAAAGGGTAGGATTCCAGTTTGGAAATCAAATACGAATTAGAGAAACTACAGTTATTTCTGCTTCTGATCTGTGACCAAGAAGCACCCTCTTTGGATTAATCAGAAGAGTCGGCCACAGTCGCTTTGATATGTCCATTTATCTCTTCTGTTCAGTGTGATCCCATCAACCCTGCCCAGTTATACATTTAGAGCATTACTTTTCTTAAGAAATGTGTATGGCTAAAATTTTTTCACATTATTCATCTCTAACCCCACTACACTTTCATGCACCTTTTACTGTCTACTCTTCTATTAATTCATTTGTGTAATTTAATTTTAAGAATAAATTATTTTTAAATTTGGAAAATATGTGCATCATACTTTGGGCCTGATGTGCTTTTCAAGATTAAATTTAAGTAATTTTTTAGAGAAAAATGTGTTAGAATTTGTTTATCTGATCATATAAATTTTCACACCCATGTTAATATTTTTTCACTCATTTTTCTCAATATACATTGATTTTTTTTCACTATTGTGCATGTCTTATTTTTTTCTGTAATCAAGTTCCTTCTATTATTTCATTTATCATTGTCCTCCTCTTTGTTTTCCATTGGTCCACGTTTCCTTGTACATATATATCACGAAGAGTTCTGTACTCGAGATTGTTGCCCATCATTGCTGCTTTTGAAAAATTTATCAGTTACATCTACATTTAGGATGCTTTGTTCACTTCACCTTATCTACTATTTAATTTTATGATCGCTGCCTTCCTGGTAATATTTTATTTTTATATGGTATGTTTGTCATTTGAAAGCATGTTCTCTGGACTCAAGTTTATCTCTTCATATTGATAATATTGCTTTTCAAACACTGTAGGCACTAGGCACCATGGACTATACAAAGGGAACAAGGAATCTTCTGTATACAAAAATATTTTTTCAGAATCTTAAAATATTTTTCCAGCCATTATGTCATCTAAAGTGTCTAATAATTTTTATGCATTCTCTCCTTTGACAACTTCAGTTTCTTGTTGGAAGTTTAAATGTATTCTGCCATGGACATTACAGAGCAATCTGAAAATTCTTATATTACAGGTACAGGGGTCAGAGAGAAGTTTATGTTAACTCTGATTTAACTTCGATCATTTGCTGGTTCCGTTTCCTGTAATATGCTAAGTGTGAGTTAGCCAGTAAGGGCAGCTACTAACTCGGCAGGGGTCCCATGCTTTGTCAGGCAGCTCCCCTGAGGTGAATTCTGATAAGTGCTGATCCCAGTAAGAGTCATGATCCCTTCTAACCACACTCGCTAACCTGACAGTATCTTCAGCTCAGACCAGCTCAGGATTCCCCCGAGATGGGCTGCCAGGCAGAGCACAGTAGAGTAGGAAACTAGACACCACTGCGCAAGGTTTTGTTTTGTTTATCTCTGCGTTGTGGTACTAGCTCAAAGATAGTTGGTACATGGCTCCCCTTTTCTAATGGACACAATCGCTCTTTTACAAAAGCACTGTAACAATGCCTGCATTTTACTCAGGCTCCGCCTCATGCCAAGTGGTGGCCGGAGATGAGCTCTGTGCCCAGTGCATCTCAGAGGTCGCCCTACCACCATTTTCTGAAGGGCTCATCTTGTTCCGGTCAACAACCCCGCCCCTTCATCTTGATGCCAGCTTTCTTGAGCTGTCAGGGGCTTTCTAGAGCTTTCTTTGATAAATTTATTTACTCCCTTCCAAGAAGATCACTTTGAAAAAAATAAAACTTAAAAAAGCACATGAAATATTTTTCAATCATGTTGAAAATATTGCTATTTCAGTCCTCTTTGTATCCTCTATACAAGTTCCTAGAAGTCTCCAGTGTATTGTTGGATCTCTTCCCTCTTGTGATTTAAAACTTTCAAAAATATTTATTTAAAATATCGATGTTATTACAGACATGATTTTTGAAATAACAGAAGCCCCAAAAGAAATTATCCATGTATATCTTCCAAAATACAATTTCTGTTTTAATTTGTTCAGGCCATATTTTTTTTATTGATTGATTTGAGAGAGAAAAACATCGACTTGTTGTTCCACATATTTACACATTCATTAGTTGACCTTTGTATGTGCCCTGACCAGAGGATCAAACCCATAACCTTGGTGTATCAGGACAATGCTGTAACCAACTGAGCTACCTGACCAAGTCCAGGCCATACCTTTGAATAATAGTTTAGATGTGTTTACAGATGCATGAAATGCTTAGATACAATATCTTATATTATCATTTAAATATCCAGGGTCTGGCACAAAAAGCACCCCTTTTTATCACAAAATCATAAGCATGTAACTCTGTAACATAACAATCTCACACTCAAGCGCACCATGTGACATTTTAGGTGAAATGTTCAAACTAAAACTGTAAGTTATTACACCCATGTCATTACCCCTACCAACAACACTCAAGCAGGCCTTACTTCTGCTGCATATAGATCTGTATATTTTCCTGCCCCTTACATCATCTCTCATCCCCCTAGCCTACCCACTACAGCTAGGCAAGATCAGTATTTTGGTGAGTGCTGCTCATCAATTTGCTTCATGCTAATACATATACAAGTACATGGTTGTATGCGTAAACATATACACTTTGGAATGGTATTAGTTGTCACTATTCACTTGCTTCTTTCACTAATAAAAAACTATAATATTATACATTTTTCTCTCCACTCTGCTTTTCTCACTTAAGAACTTATACAAATTCATGCAGATCAAAGACAGGTTGTTTTGCACAATATTATGAATGGAACCCATTTTATTCAACTATTTCTCATCAACATGTTAGATGTTTCTAGTTTTTACAGACACAAAAATAGTGTAGGCAATAGGCCCCATTCTCTCATATTTTCTAAGTACCGTGCTTATGTGACCCATCATTGATTGTAAGCATGACTAATATTTGTTTAATATTTTCTTCTAAGAAGTGATGGATACCCAGGTTACCTCCAATCTCACAGCAATTAAAAGCATTGTTTTAAAAAAGACATTTTCATTCATGCTCATGTGAAACAGTGCTTTTTTTCTAGAATTGGAATTGCTGGGTTATGGGGTATAGATATTCTTATTTTGACTATATAATGCCTTGTGGGATTACAGGTGGTTTTACAGAGTGTTTTAGTCTAAAAGCCCAAGTCAAAAGACAAATTGGTTCATATGTTAATTTATCCTCACAAAGATTTTGCACTTTCCAGCTTTATGTGTTCCTAAAGACTTTGTTTTGCTCTTTTTAAAGGAGCTCTTCCCAGTTCTTTTTTCATAAGGATATCCTGCTCCATTCTTTCATTAACTTCAACTTTAATCTTTTATTTTAGAATTCCACTTCTGTATTTTCTTCCTTGATCTGTGACAACAAAACTCTTTTCATAGTCTCAGCTAAACTGATTCTGTTCAAAGTCAAAACTTCTTCCTGACCAGTAAGTGAATTTATCTATAAAACCAAAATATCAAAATACCAAGTGATAACATGCATTTCCATTCTGTTTTAGAATGACTTTCCTAGCACATTATATTTATTTGCATGTTTTGCTCCCTTAATATGGAACATGAATGATGTGACTCAAGCAATAACATTTATCTCAGGGTATCTGAGGAAGCCATCTGTACTCACGATTAAAAAGAAAAAGAAAAATATGCTAAGAGATTGTAAACGCTAAATACAGGTAATTTTCTATACTAAAATATTCTTTAATTTTAAGAAGAGCAAAGGTGCTGATGGTAAGCTTATTTTTGCTATCTCTTTTTTAAAATGTTCAAATAGCTAAACTCTTCCATTGACAGGTGGAGGCATTAGTTCCCCTTCCCCAGGTACAAACACACCACGGTCTGTGTCAGCCGGATGCTGCTCTTCTGTCAATAGCTCCTTAGAGAAGAGTACGTTTCCGTTACACCACCGTTCTCACTAGGAAACTCACATGCATACCTAAAACCAGGAAAACGCATGCGAATATTCTCTAAGCCATAGCGATCTTTGGCATTTTGTAACTTACTTTAAGATCCTAAAGGACTAGGAAAGCTGAGATCTTGTTGTAACTTCTGCTTGTCCACCCTTCTCAAACAATTCCATTCTGTGACCTAATCAAGACTTCCAGGTAGCCCAATCTGAAACAATACCAGTTTCACTTTTGACCTTATTCCCAATTTATTTAATCCTGTCACCAAGATTATCACCATTTTTGTCCCTGTATGACCTTCCTCACATCCTAGTTTCCGTGTACACACGATGATGCTTCATGTGTTATCGTAGCGTCCCCACGAATATGAGCTAATGCCGTACAGGTGTATGTAATGTTAGCTGCTGTAGTTAAAATCCTTAAACATGAAATGACTCAGTACAACACAATTTATTTCTCAACTGGGTTGATCTCTTCCTTGTGGTGATTCACAGATCCTGGTCCTTCTATTTAGAAACTGGAATAAATTCTTGACCTATTTTCTCCCCTCCATTACTTGTCTATTAACAAGAGCATTCAACTATTTAATATTTGATGTCTCTTATTCCAGCTTGTAACATTTTTATTTGTTAAGTAACATGTTATAAAAATTTATCCTCTTTCTACACAGAAGTTTTGCTAATGTGAATGTAAATGAAATTGTAAGTTATTTTGACTTAGCACAAATGAATTTCACCCCTTGATAACTGAACCATTAGATAACTCCACATAATTTTTGTACATACAGTGAGGCAAAAGTAGATTTACAGAAAATGATACAATAACAAATAATAATGCAGAAATGAAGTATGTTTCTTTTTTATTTAATTTTCATTGTATTTTTTCCATTGCCATTTAGCCCCCTTATACCCCCTCCCCCCAGCCATCACCACACTGTTGTCCATGTCCATGAGCCCTTTTTCCCTTTTGCTCAATCCTTCCACCCCCTTACCTCCCTGGCCACTAGCTGTCGTAAACTGTTTCATGTACTCACATCTGTAAACCTACTTTTCCCCACTCTGTATGTAGAACTTTCATGAATACTCTCTTGTTCTCTATCAAGGGTGTCAAACTCATTTTCACTGGGGACCATATCAGCCTCACCGTTGCCTTCAAAGGGCCGAATGTAATTTTAGGGCTGTGTAAATGTAACTACGCCTTAACTAAGGGTGCTGCTGCTGGGTAGAAACAAGGTGCCGGGCTGGATAAAACCAGGTGGAGGGGCGGATTTGGCCCCAGGGCCTTGTGTTTGCCACCTGTGCTATCAGCACTCCAACGGTTGGAAAATAGTGATATATTCGTATTTTGAAGAGCTCACCCCCTATTTCTTGTAACCTTTAAAAATCATGCAACTCTCAATCCCTTATTCCATTGTAATACCCTTGAGAACAGAGTCCATTCCTGACACATTGTATCACAGTAAACACATCACCTTTGACATAATAGATGCTCAATCAATGTTTATGAATTGAGGAAATTCATTTTAAAATGTAAATATTTGCTCTTGGATGGATATTGTTCCTTCTCAGCCAACATTTTCAGTGTGTCATTATTGCAGCAATAATATAAATTGAGAAAAATATACCTGAACTCTACTGTGTACCTCTTGCTTTTTACTTCTGGCCTTTCTGCCCCTTGATTGTGGGACACCTGTGACGTGTTACCTTCCAGTCCCTACAAGTTTGTGAACATTAACTGTCCTAGTGTTACAGAGTAACAGAAAAGGTCCGTTATTGTCCGCCGCCTTGTGGAAAGATGTCCCTCAAAGCCAGAGATTTGTGAAAAGGAAATGAAATGTTTATTTAATGCTATACAGAGTTAAAGTAGCAACCTAATGTCTCCATTAAAAAAAAATCAAAGTCCTTTAGGATACCCACAGACACCCACAGTGCTTCCTCTCTCCCTCTGCCCTAATTCAGGGTACTGTAATCCGTAATTCAGGAAGAGAAGCACACGTCCGGTATCCAAGCTCTTGACACCATTCAGCTGTGTCATCGTCCAGGCAGGATCTCTAATTAATCCAAAGCCATGTGGCACCTTCTCATGGCCTACTGGCAAGAGTCCTTTCCCCCTTCTTCCAGGCAAAATCTCTCTTGCTCCCTGTGCCACACAGCCAAAGGAAGCACCCTAAAGCCACGTGGTCCTTCTTCTACCGAAGCTGTGGGGAAGGGGTCCCCACTCGCAAAACCTCATGGCTCTCCCTCTTCACCAGAGCTGCAGGGGTCTGCACTCTGGCGAAACCACCTGGAATCTCTCCCTCTGGCAAAGCTGCGAGAGGGTCTCCACTTGGGCAAAGCTGAATGGCAATTCTCTGCTAAAGCCACATGGTGATTTTCCCTCATAGAGCTGTGGGTCCTGCACTCTGGTGAAACCCCGGGGATCTCCCCCTAATGGCTGCCATGCCTGGGTTTAAATCCCCACGCCAATCCTCCACTGCAGCCCTATTTCCGACTCCTCCTACAATCGGTTACACCTGCCAGCATTCCTGTATATTTCCAAGGTTATTGGGATGCCATCATGAGTTTGGGCAGGCGTGTCCTCATTTTCTGGAGCCAATCTTCTCCAAGCTCCCACACAGGCGCTGTAACCTGGGGCTCCTCCCCCAGTCACGTCCTGGGGGAAGTCCTTTCCATCCCCCTGGCTCAGAGCATGACCACAGCTGTTTAACATATCTATGAAACCAGTTAAAGGTTACAGATATGTTAAATGACCATTCTGGAGGTTATCTGCAAAACTGTTGCTATGCAAAACAACTCAATGGCCCCTGCTCCATTTGTCCCTTTCCCCATCTCATACCTGAGGGGAAAGGGATGAGGACATCTTATATGTCTTTCTAATATTTCCTGGACACCCTGAGTTCTGGGTCCTGTTCCATCTCCCTTTTTGGGGCCCCCCTCTTGGCTGCACCCTGTTACACTAGGACAATACTTAATCAAAGAGGTACAGGTGGTTAGTAAGTTCACTACTGTATCAAAGGCAACACTTTTTAGACACACGCTGGAAAGTGTTTCAGGCTCAAGCTGGGGCACCTGATACTCACAGCAATAAACAGCTAAATACTTCATCCTTGTATTTGTGTTTTCTCATTTGCTTCCTATGATTAACAGGAAAGGAAAATACTCAGAAAAGTTTATGGATGGATTAATCCGGAGTGTTTGGGCCAGCTGAAAGTGGACTGATGCCCACGCTGTATCCCAGTGAACACCTGGCCCCAGAGTCCAGTTGTAAAGCAAATCTTCCCAGTGAGCAGAGTTATGAACAGTGAATTTAATTATTCACTTTGTGTGTAGGTTATGGTTATATATCAAATGCTGGGCAAAGATGAATGGGTTAGTTTATTTTTATGGGTCTGTAAAGAATATGATTGGAAGAATGGAAATGAAGAAATTTGGGAAAGAGATCGGTAAAAGGGCTCATGAAAAGTGGTCACCATATATGTAAATTTTTGAGTTTCACATTAATGCCCACTATAAAGTGTCCACAACATGGGAGGCATTCACCATCTAACTACTCAGAATGACTCACTCCGTGTACTTCAGCCAGGCTCTCCTTTTAGCCTCTGGGAGCCATGAAAAGAAAGATTTGATGGAGGAGATAGGAGACATGCTTTGTTGCAACAGCGTGAGATTCCTCTTACTAGGTATAATCTAGCCAATGCCATTGCTGAATCCGCCACAAGCCTTCAGTAGAGATGGGATGCTGAGCCTTGGGTGTGGCACCACTCATCAGGAAGTCACTTGTTATCAGGCCAATTGTAGGGAATCCCTTCCACATTGGATGAGTCGATGATTTGACCTCCTCTGAATGGACAGCCTGCTATAGGTTTCTCTTCACTAAAAAGGCACTAAGGAGGCACTGCCTAAAGTACCTTCTGCCTTCACCATTGACTTAAGACTTACGGAATGCCTGATTTCTGAACATAGGATCTTAGAGGTGCTTCTCAGACCCGAGAATCTGCCTATGAGAAAGGAGTTGTAAGGGGCACATAAATGGTCTTGCTCTACATCCGGGAGACTCAGATTCACAGGGTTGCATAGCCTGTTACAAAGCTCACCTAAGGTGCCAGTTCCGAGACAGTGGCCCAGGAGGTGAGAGACTGACCTCCAGACTGGAGGGTATGCACTGAACCAGTAGCTGATTTATAGTTCTGAGTCCTCAATAACTGGAATGTGTAGGTCCAGTTGTCAAGATGTAGAAGTAGGATTTTTTTTTTCATATCTATCGCTTACAAAAGTTCACTTGGGAAATCTGTACATCCTTGGCCTGTGCTGTGTCCGAAGTCCAATTCCTGAGGCCACTGGAATACTTTCCTCGGGAAATATTATTGTTCTGGGAGCTGTAACTACCGCCCAGTCATTCTGAGTTTCCCAAGCCAGTGTACCGCAGACAAAACAATAATCTATATTGATACAGGTGATTCATCTTAATTGCCATAGCCTAATCACAATAGTGTCAGAAAAGGGTGTGTTTGAAAGCACAAGGAGAGATTCATTTGGGTTTTATTCTGGTGTTTTCATGCCTCATTATAGGTGCACATAGGCATTAGTAGCAACCACAATCTTTATTAAAAACAAAAAACAAAAAACTATGGGACTCAACCCTGAAAGGATAATACCAAGCAATCTAAAAATGTTGAGATGCTAGCCTAGAATAACAGAAAAGGTGAAAAACAGAGATGATCTGTATTAATTTTGAGCTTAAAACCAGTTTTGGGAGGAAACTTTATTCAGTTCCACTGATTCACATATACTGAAAATTATCAGAAAAGATTGCAGCAGGTTGCCCCCTTGAAAGTCCCGTGAAAGACTCCAGTTAAAGTAGAACATGATTCTAAATGCAGGGGGGCGGTGCTCTGCCGTATACGTGTTGTCCCCATTTCATGCCGTCTGGGATGAACTTCACGCACCGCACATGCTGAGAAACCAGCTGCCCATGTGTGTGAGCTGGGAGCAGCTCACCTCAGCTCCCTAGGAAACACTGCTTTCTGTTTCAAGACGTTTCTGCCACTGCTTTTTCAACTGACTGAGGGAGTACTCTCAGCTATGGGGACACAGCACACCTGGAAAGGTGACAGAGTTAAGTCCTGTCAGCACAACCCCGGACCACTAGAGGATGGGGGTGTTTCTGGTGTAGACCAGTCTGAGGTACATTCCACACAGTTCTGCTGAGGGTCCTCAGTGGGATCGAGCTTCTGGTGGTCACAAAACTCCCGCTCAGTGACACGTGTTTGGTTCGCCTTCCCCTCCTCTTTTCTTTCTCTCATTCTGCACTCCAGTTTATTATCCCCTGGGGAGACTGACAGACAAGCTACCGCAGAGAAACCCATGTCTTCTGATCTCATTTTGGAAAACTATTCAAGCTAAGATGTACACAAATATCTAAAATATTTGAATTGTTAAATTCTTAGTCTGGTTGTAAATAAAAAAAATGAGTCTAGCATTTCTTATCACTAGTCAAAATTGTTGCTTGTATGAGTAAAGTTATTTGCAAATAATATTGTTCTGGGAAATTTCTATCCTTTGAAAAATTTTTAATTCTTGTTTCAAGAAGAACACATGAAAGTCCAAGGTTATCACAATCATCTTTTTTTTTTGAAAATTATAAAAATGATGTTCTAGTCAAAGTTTCTACAAAGTTAGGAATTTCTCCTTTGGGTGGAAAGTGGGGAAGTAACTGGGGAACCATGAGCCTGATCAGCAGCAGCTGAACTTCTAAAACAAACCCACTGGTCTCTCTACCTATCAGGTAAATTCCGCTACAGCTACGCATAAGCAAATATTAATTAGCAACACTAAAAGTAGCAAACGATGTTGTCACATCTCACCAAAAGCATGAAAAACTTATGTTTCTATTTTAAACCATACAATGGCTAATTGTAACTTCAAAGTGTTTGTTAGAAATTAAATTTCTTTGTAGTGTGGGAACGGCATTCTCCAAAATTCTCGCTCAGGGGATTCTAACACCACTGGTCCTAGGATTACAGTGCAGCCACACCGACAGAAACCGTTCCTTGCAACAATGCTCGATGCTGATCTAGGAGTATATTTTAAGAAAGATTTCAAAGAAATTCCAGCAACCTTGAACTACTGACGGATTTTTAAGAAGGATAGGTATGCCAAATTTAAAAGATCCTAGAGAGTACATTCCTTAAAGTTCCTGAACTGAGAGGGAACTTATTTCCTAAACATTATATGTTATGTTAAAATAAAGTGACACCTTTAGGTTCACAGGTTTCGAGGTTTGCTTCCCTTTAATTTGTATGTTAATTAGGCTTTATAGGTATAATAACTGTACGCATGAGAAATTACTATATTCACATATAAAGGATATTTTTAACGTGTAGCCCTGTGGAACCAGCAAAATTAGCTTTTGCTTAAAAGAGTACTAAACACGAATAATATGACAAACAAAACTTTTATTGTCGTAATAAAAACTCAATTTTCCGTTTATGTGTTGATGGTGCAAATTATCTTAAGTTCGAAGAGCAACATGTAAGAGAAGAACTTTGTTACCCCAGTATAATGATGGCGGCCATAGGTTCCCAGCTCTCCAGTCTCGAAGTCTAGTTCTCTCCTTCCCCTCTCACGACGGAGCCACAAAATCAGTGTCTCTCTTCCTCAAACTTCCCGGCTCAGAGCTGAGGACACACCCATACCTGTGTGTGGCCACGTCTTCATAGCTTTCCCTCTTTTGCATGTTTAGTTCCTGCTTTGCTGCCACATTTAAGTTGGTATATTAGATGCTCCCAAAGCTGTCTTTCCATACCCTTCATTGAAAGTATCATGTTTGTTACCTATAATTTTGAAATTATTTGATTAGTGGTTTTCTCGCTGAATTGTAGCCTTTACAAGGGCAAAGAAGCGTGTCTGTCTCACCAATCTTATTATCTCTGTACCAGTCAAGCATCTGTACATAGAAGACACTTGATCAACATCTGTTAAATGAATCAACATATAGAGTAATTTATATTTACTAGAATTGGTAGGATCTATGTCCAATACACGTCCATCTTATAGTCAGTGTATTAGATTTATATTGCTGCTCTGTCAAATTACTTCAAACTTAGTGCCTCAAAACAAGACAAATGTATCATTCATTTTTGTGGTCAGAATTCCTGATTTTAGAAATCACCCACATTCCTTAGCCCTCTGTCCCCTTTCTTCCATTTTCAAACCTAACAACGGACCCTTTTTCCATCAGCACATCTGTTTCTGCTACAGTTGGGAATGGTCCTCTGCTTTTAAAAACTGATGTGACTACCTTGGACTCACCTGGATAATCCAGGATAATCTCTCCATTTTAAAGTTCTCAGCTTTAATCACATCTGTAAAGTTTCATTTGTCATATAAGGTAACATATTCCCAGCCTCAGTGTGCTTTGTCTGCCTCTTATTTTCATCCCCACTTGAAATCAAGTTTGTGAAACTGAATTAGAGGATCGAGCACTATCCCCAAGTGCAATGCATGCTGTCCCCCACATTCAAAGTAGTCCACAATACACCTCTTTTAGAGAGAATAAGTGTGAAGTGCAACAAATTGCCCTTAAACTGGGCAAACCCCAGCCACTGGGCCCCCAAATTCTCCACTGATGTAGCAGACTGATTCTTTATCTCCTGTTCTCTGAGAAGCATTTGTCTAAACAGAGCCTGCAAGGGTATTTGTCACTTCCAGTCATGTCTAAGTTCCAGTTAGTAAATATTATTAATGCAGCGGACAAGTACAATGTTTTCTGGGATGTAAAATGATGATGCATCCAGCAGACTAGTTTATGACAGAGAGCAGAAGAATGAACATTGTCCTTGCAGTTCAGATGGTCCTAGTGTCACAGGGACTAGTCTTTGTCATTCCCAATGATGGAGACTGAGTAGAATGCATGCGCTACGTCAATACAGCAGCCTGCCAGGTGAGAGAGATCTGATCCAGCAAAGACAGGCTATCCCAAAAGTCAGGTTAACATTACGCAGGTGGGGGAAGGGTTCTATGGGTGTTAAGTCTTAGATAATGCGTCAATCTGCAGTTCTTCCTCGGACCTTAAGTTTATGGATTATTTAAGCCAATAATGATATAATCCTCCTTGGATCCACCTATACAAGGCTCCTTTGCAATGCCACCAGATTCACCATGGGCGGATATTCAGCACTTCATCTCTGTGACTACAGGAGATCAGAGTGTGTTTCAAAGCTGTAGACAAAATCTGCTGACTCTTCACAGTCAGCATTGAGTTGCCTGTTGGCTTCTCTGAGCCTAGCATTTCTTTTTGCAAAACTTCAATGGCATTTACAGAAGCCAGCCATCTTTAAAATTCTTACAATTATCATTGCCCTTATACAAACCCACCGCAAAAACTGCCGCTCAGTTGAACACCTCAGTTTCTGCCTGCACGTAATTAAACAGGTTAAAGCCTCAATGATTTCATCAACATTTATGACATGAGTTAGTGCCATTTTACCTACAATGATCCATGGTGTTCATATTACCACTAGGGTGAATCATTTAACAACTGTTAGTTTTTGTAGAAAGCAGACCTGTTTCACATAGCCCTTTGGCCAAAATTTAGTCCTTTGGACCATTAACGGTATATTAAAATTACTGAGTAGAGCCGTTGAATTTCATGGGAAAAGATGCAGGAGGCTTGACATAGGTGAGGCAAAACATTGTGAGGTCTAAAACCATAGATAGAGACCACATAGAGTTGGGATATACATCAGTTATTGCTGTGGGGGAAAATTGCTAAGGACCCAGGGGTTGAAGGAGCCAACAGATTCTAAGGTGGCCCATGAGAGGTTTCTGATACACATAGCACTCCACAGGTTTTTAAATCATGATGAATCATAATTAGGATAAGTGAAAAGAAATCTGCAGCCACAAATATTGTAGAGAAGATTCAGTATATTGATAACAAGGAGGAAATCAGAAAACACAATCAGGCCATCAACAGAACAGCAGTTAATGACAATTCTTTTTGATGGCGACATAGGTCGCCAGATGACAGTGGAATTCCATGTTCAATGATTTTAGAGGAAATAGATTGTCCAACTATAATTCTTGACATATAAATATCTTTCAAAAATGGAAACAACAGTTAATCAGAAACTCTACAAATACGAAATTCAAGAAAAATTTAGGGGAAAATCTACGTGTCATTGGGCTAGACAAGTATTTCCTAGGATGCAAAAAGAATCATATAATTAAAAAAACAAGTTGAAATGTATCCAAATTAAAATCTTTTGCACTTCTAAAGTCACCATTAATGAAATCTATATAGAAAGCCACCAGATGAGAGAAGCTATTTGCAAAACATGTAACTGAGAAACAACGTATTTCCAAAATACGTAAAGGATGATAGTGCATTGCAAAGTGGCCAGCACGGGAAAAGCATTCGGCCCCTGTTGGGCTAGAAGCAAACACTGCTTGTCACTGTGAACACTTACATTCCAATTCCCCTTCTCCAGACCACGTAATCAGCCCCCCGGTCTAGTAACACTATTTATTGAGTTTTCACTCTTTGCTAGAGTCCATAGTAAATACTTCGATGTATTTGTTTACTTAATACTCAAAACTACCTTATGCGGTAAATAACATTTTCCTCTGGTTAGATAAGAAAGCTGAAGTGTGGACAAGTTATATAACCAACCTGAGTTCACACTATAACTGGTAGATTTTGCATCTGAATCAATCTTCTGTCTTCAACTTGCTCTATGCAACATTTCTGCTGTAAAAAATTGTGCATTTTTTACTGCCTTTTACATTGGGGAAAAAAAGCCCTCATAAAGTCTTTGTTAGATAAATTCTGTTGATTTGACTTTCATTTAGAGCTTTGCTTGGTCATTCGACATTTTACTTTCTTGATGAGATTTGCTAGCTATCTTTTCAAGGGAAGGATCATGGGGCGAAGAAAAGCCCCCTTCATACAATTTCACACAATTTCACAGGTCGTGCACATTCTCCTCAAGGAAAACGTTCTCTGTGACTGTCTGACCCAGAAACAGTATCCAAGCTTATTATGAGGTCTCTTACTTTGGAACTATAATGTAGGACTCAGCAATTGTTTTCTAATGTAAAGGGCCAGCAGGTAAATAATTTAGACTTTGCAAGCCACACAGTCTCTGTTGCAAGTGTTCCTCTATAGAGTTGTAGTGTGAAAACAGCCGTAGACAATCTGGTAATGAAGGAACCTGGCAGTACTCAATAAGGAAGTCCGAGTTGGGTCCATGGCCATCACTCTCCACTCATAATCTAAAGCACTGTAGAAGCTTGTCTTACACTCTACTGTGATAGATTGAAATATCATTTTAAGATTTGCAAATTTAATTCCTACTTCTCCTTAACTTGGTAAAATGACAGTATGTTTATGCATTTTTAATAGACTGGTAAATTCTATAATGGTAAGTAGAACAGATAATAAGATACAATCTGTTGACAGTTATTGGGTGCTTTGTAAATGCCATTGGATTTACTTAAAAATTGTGCATTTTTTAAAGTTGCAACATGTGGCTTGAGTTATGAAGCAAATTAATATTTTTATTAAACTAATAAAACTCTGAGGAGCCAAAGTCATCATTTTCCAGAGTCATCCTTTCCTGCAGATACGGTTGACAGATTCAAGACAAGCAGGAACCAGCGCTATCTTTTGTTTGCGTGTGTTTTGATGGGAAGTGGAAGATCAGATCAGCTCAGAAGGCTTGCAGATGTGAAGCATAAGGGGCTGGAGGATCCACAGCCGCGTTTGCACGACAGACACTCCAGTTCCGTGTCATTTTTCCTGTCCTTTTAAAGCTGTTCTCTAATTAAGGATGTAAAAATTTTTTTAAAATACATATTTTCAGAGTACAAGCAAATGATAAACTTGAGGAAAAGTATGATAATAATAATTAGAAAAATAAAGCCTGTAATTTCTTGGATGTCTCATTATCAAGTCCATATTGATGAAAGTGAAGTAAATGTTAAACTTCAATGGTTTTCATGAAGAACATCAAGCAGAGTGAATAAGAAAATATTCCCAGTTTTATAACCACTCAATGTGCCAAATTAAAATGTTACTTACACTCATTTACTAACACTCAGATTGCAGCAGTGGCCAAAAGATGCCTAATTTGGAAGTAACTAATCTAGTCAATGATTTACATAGACTAACGTGAATTGAATCTATTCTGTTTTATAAGACTTTTTATCCTATTTGGTCAGATTTTTTTAAAAAAATATTTAATTTACTTATTTTTAGAGAGAGGAGAAAGGAGGGAGAAAGAGAAGGAGAAAAACATCAATATGTTGTTGCCTCTCAAGCGGCCCCTGCTGGGGACCTGGCCCACAACCCAGGTATGTTCCCTGACTAGGAATCGAACCAGGGACCTTTTGGTTCGTAAGCCAGCACTCAATCCACTGAGCCATACCAGCCAGGCTTATTTGAGGAATTTTTAATGTAAAAATAAATCATGATTAGCAGTCTCTGCATTTTTCTAACATCTTTAACACATTCCCACACATACACACATATAGAAATGAAATCTCTAGTAGATGTAATATCCTTTAAACCTAAGTCTCCCAATGACCTAGCACAGATTTATCAATTGTTATTTGAAAAGTTCATTGAAATTTTTGTAATTCAAATATAATTTTGTCAGAATCCTAATCTGTGTCTTTCAGGAATATACCAATATGCCTGGCAGGGCTTTCTACAGAGTGTCATTGTGTAAAAGACTTCATGCCTTTGTTTTAATGTCAGACTATCCTCATAAAAGGGTAATAAGCCTGTCAATACAGCATTTAAACTGATGACCCCAGGAAAGGGAAGAAAATTGCCCTGTCAAAAATAGCATTTCACTACGAGCTAGACACGTTTTCAAAGGTTCCTCTCATGGGGGGATAAGAAAGCTTGAGAAATAAGTGATGTTTATATTCAAGGTGCCTTTGAGGGTTCAGAGTTCATCAATGACATAGACAATAAAATGAATAATTCATTAATGTTAAGATAACCTGTGCAAATCACTCTGTGCTCATATAATATGCATTATCTGGTTTAGTATTAGATTTGATTGTTATATACAAAAATGTAATATGTGTAACTATCTCATCAAATTGTTTTCAAGATTGAATGAGTTAATGCATGTAAAGCAAGAATATATATATATTTATATACACACACATACACATACATTATCTTATTCAATATGGTAGGTATATTTTTGTCTCATTGTGTGGATTCAGGAACTGCAACCCTAGGAAATAGACACACACACGCACCCTGAGACTTTACAGGAAAGAATTACCTGACTGGCACCACCTCTTTTGCTTCCCCCCAAGACTGATCAAATGATTACGCATTACCATCTATGTGTTCCAACGTGAGGCAGAGAATAGTACTTAAAAATTCTTTTTTGAAGAGATGACAAATGAACAGAAGAATGAATTAATGAATACAAAACTACTCTGTCCTTCTATTTTGTTTTCAATATAGTCTAATAGAACATGTTTGAAAATATTAACTGGGAAAAGTTGACTAAATATCTCAATTTATTTGAGACATCCTTGTGTTCTACCACCAAAACTGAGTGAAAAATTCTCCCAATTATTGTCAACTTAATCACAACATTACTTTAAAATACTGAGTAACGGGTGGGAAAACGCATTCTTGGCAGACCTGGTTTCGCTTTGCCTCGCCCACCTCGCATCATTGTTACGGACTTCAGTTCGAGTGAAGGGTGAGTTGTAATAGCTGCGCGCTGAAACGCACCGCGAGAACTGTGTGTGCCCGTGGGTTACTGTAGCTCAAGGTTGAGGGCTTCCTGTTCTCTTCACCTTCTGCTGCCAGGTGGACCCAGTGACTCGTTGAGAGGGAGGGGGCGACAAGCTGGCCTGGGCAAAAGGAGAGAAAAGGGGATACAGTGAGGATTCTATCATGGTGGAGAAAGAGCATCGTTATAATAAGGATTACTAATATTTATTTAGTATCTGTTAGCTGAAAATTATTCTATTTGTTACAATTTTATGTTGAAGTTTCCTTTACTGGAGCCCTAAACTGATCTGAAAGATCTGTATCCTGAAAAATATGAGATTCAAGTCTGTACACTATGAAGAGAAAAAGCACTCCGGAATGTTCCAGTTTGCTGGGGCTGCCCAAGCAAAGTACCACGTATCAGGCGGCTTAAATGGCAGAAATGGACTCTCTCTTGGTTCCAGAGGCTGGAAATCTGACATCAAGGTGTCATCAGGGCTGATTTCTTCAAAGACCTCTCTCTTATCTTACAGACATCAGCCTCTCTGCGTGTCTTCATGGTGGTGGGGGCGGGGGGGGGGGGGAGAGTGGCCTTCCTCTGCGCATGTGTCGTGCTAATCTCTTCCTATAAAGACACCAAGCATATAGGATTGGGGCCCATCCCACCATGTCATTTAGCCTTAATTACTTCTTTAAAGTCTTCATCTCCAAATACAGTCCCAGCCTAGGGACACAATTCAGCCCCTAACACTGGACATATGTAAGTCTAAAGATTCACCTGGCAGGAAAGCTGCGTTTTACTTCTCACCTTGCAGTACAGACAGGCGCCTCAGCCCCAGTGCTGCGAAGAGCCTCAGAGAATGTCCCAGCAATTTTCTTCTGCGAATCTCACCTGAGCAAACTAGGAAGAAATCAATTTATATCGGGGAAGAACTGACAACACAGTATCTTAATCTTCATTCTACTAAAATGGGACATGGAACCATTGACCACATTTAGTAAAGACTTTTGAAATATATTTTTGAAAAAGTGATTTATATCCAATAAAACTCAAGTTATCATTCAAAAATATAGAAGCAATCGATTGGAGGAAAAGTAATGTGCAGTAAACATTTTTGTGATAAAAATATTTTTATATTCGCATACATATTTGTAAATATGTAGCAAGTCCAAGGTTGAGGCAGGTCTTACAGATAGAAGAGCTAAATTTTATTAAGTAACAGAAAAGATCAGCAAAACTGAGTTGACTTTCATCCAGCCATTTTCTATGCTTCCTGGTAAGAAAAATGAATCAAAATCACCAAATATGTTTCTAATTCTTTGTAGCAATAACCTACTTACTTTATTTTTATCTAATCTTTAGCTAAAATAATTTTCAATGTGAATTCAGTTTTTCTGTGTTCATCTTTGATACACTAGAGGGCACCCTTTCCTTCTGTTAAAACTGTGCTTCTGAATTGTGCGGTAGAAATCCTCCTAAAGTACTCCCCTGTAAAAATAATATTCTTTTTATTTTCTTATTTATGGGACTGCTTCCATAGTTAACTCATTTTAATTTTGATGATTCCAAAATTCTCAGCATATTGTTTTAAATGGTGTTCAGTTTATTTGTAGTTGAAAATAATTCTAACATGCTGGGAAGGTCAGGGTCCCAGAGGAGAGAGCTGGTCAACTCCAGAGCCAGATGCTCCCTGGACGCCATGAGAGTGAACAAAAATGAGACTGTGTTCGACACAACTTGTTGGCATCTATCAAGACTAATCCAGCCTGTATAAAGGACACATGGACAACACCAAAGGGGGCTGATATCAAGGGTAGGAGGTGGGGATGGCTGGGTTGGGGAGGAAATGGAGACACTGTACTTGAACAACAATAAAAAAAGAGAGAGAGAGAGAGAAATAATAATCCAGCCTGAGCTCCTGTATTTAGATTGTGGTGATCTGTCGTGAATCTGCATTCCTATTCGTCATCTTTCCCCATTAATATCACATTGCTACTGGGCTAACCCCCTGTTTCAGACAGAAATGCAACAAGACTGGCTTACAGGAAATGGCAGCAATTGAAGATTCAGTGAGGATCCGACTAGTAGTGATAATTACCAATATTTATTTAACACCTGTTTATGCCAACACTCACCTAAGCATAATACTATTTTTCTTGATACTGCATCCAGTATTTTGTGAGTTATTACTATTTTTATTCTCATTTTATATATAATGAGGATAAAGTAAAAAAGAGTAGTAAATAATCCAACATGAAGGGTATTCACATATTTTGGAAAAGTATAAAGAATTAATTTTCATTTTGTATAGATAAGAAACAATCAGGAGAGTTTCTTGAGGTTTGATCTGCTTGTTTCTGAGGGTGCTGGTTGGGACATGGTGTGGCATTACAAGGGTTAGAGCAATTGAATATATTTTGAATGCCAAGTAAAATTGAAAATATTCACTGATTACTAAAGCATGTTGGTATTTCCTTAATTATAATCTGTTACAATTAGGTATTTGAAGAAATTAAGTTATTTCCCTCAGTGTGCTATCTGCAGCCTGTAATGCAAGTGCCAGGTGTGGTGCAAACGCACTCTCCAAAAGCATTTGGGGTGGGTGGGACAGAACTAATGGGTAACCCCAGGCAGTAAACTGCCAGTTACTCAATAAATGGTGCTAGGGACCCCTGAAGAAATGATCAATTCTAGGATTTGGGCAACAAAAACAAAATATGAGCCTTGAGTATCTCGTAGTTCCATAAAGTAAGGAAGTTTCAAAAAGGGGAGGGAAGGGGATAGGGTTTGAGTCAGGAGGACAAAGAACGAGCCTGGAGAAGCACCCAGTAACCAAACTGACAGGGACAGCAGCAGGAGGAAGAGGGGTCCTTTCGAAGCCTTTCCAGTGATCAGGAAAGGGAAGTGACCGATGAGGGGCAATGACAACCGCCTTGGCCATGTGAGAACGACTTTAAAGTTGAGGAAGTCTTACCTAATGACCTTCACTGTCTTTGCTGAATAGTAGGTACAGTGATCAGCTAAGAATGATGTGGGAATAATGAGTGGAGTGATGAAGATAGGAGTGGTGATTTCAAATTTGTTTATAGAATTAGTAAATGATCAACATAAAATTCCCAAATATAAATTCTAACATACGACTCATTAATTGTACTGCTTCCCCCTTCTCGTTTTCTTCCTTTATTCAAGGATGGGGATGTGAAACACAGGATGAGAAAAATAACCAAAGGAGTAAAAAAAATAATAATGTTACTTTAATATTGACAGCTTAAACTGTGCTACATATTATCTATTAGCACACATTTTCACTTATTTTCTCTAGTTTCATTGAGCCTGCCAGCTCCACCTCCCCCATTTCTCAAGCTAAAAAATTGAATTCCTTCTGGTTTTTATCAAGAGATGCCTTCAGTAGAGAATTGGTGGGTGTACAGGATGTAAGAGAAAGAATGCAAGGCTAAGAAAATCTTCCTGGGGACGGAGGTAGATGATGCTTGACAGATAGATGGATGGATGGATGGATGATAGAGATATGTAGATATAGGTATAGGTATATATATATAGAGAGAGAGAAATCGGGGGGTGAAAGACCACATAAACAAAAAATATAGGAAAATAATTAATGTTCAGTCCAGGAGGTGTTGCAGTTTATCAGAATGTTGCACAAAGAAAAAAAAAAAAACAATGAATTTGGAGGTGAGAGACTTATGAAAGACAGTATAGGAGAAAGACCTTCAGAAGAAATGGCAAATGTTTGCCAATTGAAAGAACTCATCAAGTTAGCAGGAGTATGAATGAAATGAAGACCAGAATCAAGGCCTATCGTACTGAAACTACAAAACACCAGCAACGAAAAAGACCCTGACAGTTTCCAGTGAGGCGGGTGAGTGGCACGACACGTAAACTGCCGGGCATGGGGAAGGCTCTGGAATTCGTAGCAGCAGTTCTAAGAACGCGAGATAACCAAGAGTCTATGGGACCTTCTATTTCAAGTAGCCAAGCGCACTAGCCATCCCATATGGCAAATTCTCGGTTTCCCACAGGTGTCTACCTTGGATCCGAACAACCGTGTCCAGGAAGAGTCACTTGATCCCCAAGGCTGCTTCACTGAGCTATTGATGGAGGCAGATTCTCTTCAAGAAGATACAGAAAACAACAGGCAGAGCATATTATTAGCAATTATAGTACAAAAGAGCTAGACAATACAATCAAATTGAACTCAGTTAAGTCACACTTATTTTAGTCCTTTCTTTTATTCTGTGTTATTTTCCCTACTATTTGTTCACCTGCACAAACAAGTGGTGACAGAGACAGCTAAGTATCTTGCTCGCAGAAGTGTGCTAAACCTGAAGTCAGAAAACATAATTCTGTTGTTGTTAATGATGTTCCAGCTCAAACAATGATTCTTTGGAAATGATAAAAAGCACTATAGAAAGTGAGAAAGCTGCCACTTGCTTTTTCCTGAATACTGATGTATAATATGATCCTAGTAAAAAGTAATGGTTTTACATGAGAATTCCATTTTATTAGTCAGGGTTTTCCAGAAAAATAATAAAGAAGTTTACTGTTACAAGGTAATAGTTCACATGATTATGGAGATTGAACAGTCCCCACCCCTCTGCCCTCTGTAAACTGGGGACCCGGGAAAGCCAAGTGGTGTAGACGGAAGGTCTGATTAACTAGAGAGCCAATGGCATCAGTTCCAGTCGGAGTCTGAAGGTCTGAGAACCAGGGGCTCCAAGGGCAGAAGAAGACAAATGTCTCAGCTCAACAGTCAGACGGAGAGGGTGACTTCTCTCTTCCTCCACTTAACGTTCTCTTCAGGTCCTCACTGGGTGATTTTTCAGCCACACCAGGGAGAGCCATTTGCCTTATTCAGTCAGACAGTTCAAACACTGCCGATGATCTCCTCCAGGAAACACCCTCACAGACACATGCAGACATACTGTGTGAACAGCCACCTGAGTGTTCTTCGGCCCAGTCAAGCTGACATATAAAATTAACTAACTATCACATCCCTAGATAACAGAATCTGCATAAGCTCTGAATACCTACAGTATTACGTACATTTGCATTAATTCAAGTTAATTATATTTTTAAAATCAACATCATTATCATTTTTTCTGAGTCTCCTGGCAATTACAGTACACTCATGTTTATTTAATACATGATTTGTAAGTGGAAATTAATTACCAATATACCACATTAACACTTTTCCTATTTTATAGGCTGACTGACAGGATCTGATAGAAATGCATAGACGTGGTGCACACAGCAAGCAGGGGATGGATAATCTACTAGAAAGGGTGCATGATCTAGCCAGAGGAAATAAGCCTAGCTAAGAGCTAAAGCTGACAGAATCAAGCCTGTAACCAGATCCTGATAGATATGATAATGGAGTTGAGAAAGGTAAGCAAAGAGTTGCAAAGAGAGTGAACAAAGCTAAGTAATTAATGAGCATACATGGTATTATGCAACTGCCTCCTACCATCAGTTACCCCAAGCCAAGGACTGAGTTAAACCTTCTTGGTACATTATTTCCTATGTCTCTCTCCACAATCCTATGAGAAGGAAGACGTGTCAAAACAATGGCTTAGAGAAGGTATTCAATGTGCCAAAGATCACATAGCTATTATAATAAAGCTGGCACTTAAAATCTATATTCCTCTAATGCTGTTTCTAATGTCCATTACCAACACACTGTGGTAAACACACAGAGTACAACATAGAGGGATAGACACATTCCTTTTTGTGGATATCACTTGTTTTGCTGGCTTTTCTTGCCCTCAACTTCATTCACCAGTGGTGTGCTGGGCAACGTTTTTAGGACTGGGATCTGGGCTTGGAGAGAGCTCCAGTTTATGGTCTTCACTGATTGCCGATATGCAAATACTCCCATCAGGGCTGATTTCAGGCTATCAACCTCAAGTCACTAAAAGCGAAGTTGGGACAGGATGTGTGCCACAGCTCTCTCGGGCTGGTACAGCCTGCTCCAGCATGAAGCTGCAGAAGGCTCTTGACTGCTGTTTCATAATTTGCACATTACAAACATCCAAGAAGCAGATGTGATAGTCACAAAATACAGTATTTTAAGAAGCAAGAAGTGCATATACTTACTATTTCAAGGAGTCATTTTGGTGAGGCCATAGGGCTTACTGGACTAATACATGTTTGGATGGTTTTACAATGAGATTCTATTAATGATATTCATACTGAATGTCCAAGGCTAGCTACACTTCAATCCTAGTAGACACCCTTGAAACAGCTAAACATCTCATCCATAGTCTCCCCTCTTCTGTGTTGGGGAAAATAATGAATGTACAGCTATGAGAACTGACCTGAGACATTGTCAGTCTCAATGCAGTCATTCCAAGAAGCTCTGACATCGCCATCAGCAATTCCTTGTTTAAGGGCATATATGAGTTGAGAATGAGGATTTGTACATCATATTCCACCACTGAAAGAAGAAATGAGGGCCCTTTGGACTTAAATCTGGTAATGTTTATCAATTAGGATATAGTAAAATCAAATAATCTCTTTCAATAGACTTCTATTCCCATATTTTTCATTTCTCCATTTTTTTTCCTCATTTTTAAAAAAATTTCTGGCATCTATTTGTATCATCTTGTGTTTTCTTCTCTCTGAACAGCATTATAGTTTGCTATTATAACGATCATGCTTTACTGTCTTAAAATCTGACTTCTGTTCGAGCAAACCCTCATTTTATCTCCCCCCTCGCTCTGCAGCGATCCCACACAGTTGGCCTTAGAGTACACAGCTCTCAGCTAATCACTCAGCCAGGCTCCCACACAGGCAGCTATTCACATGCAGAACAAATTCCTCAATTCAATTGTAATCAATGCAGTTTCATTCAAAGGCTCAGTTCAACTCACTTTGCCACACGTTGGTGCCAATTCAATCTTCTTCTTTTTCTCTTCTTTATTTCTCTTTCTTTTTTTTTTTTTTTTGGTGGATGATCAAAACACACATCAGAAATAGATCTGGTAATTTGATCAATCATTCAACTGTCCTTCTTTTTTGGGAGGTAGATGCTTACACACTTGTGGGCCACTCTCGCCTATTTCCGATTTTCCATACATGTCTATTTAATGAATGGACACTCTTTTCTGTAGCACCTTTAATATTTATTTATTTATTTATTTATTAATTCCAGAAGTGATCCCTTTCTTTGATCTACTCAATTTACCCTGTTGATTCTCAATGACAGTTTTGTTTGTTTTACAAGGACAAGAATTTACATATTAAGTTTTGTCATTGCAAACAAAAAATTAAAGGGTGATTTTCATTTCTAACTCAGTTTCTGTAATGCATCATGATAAAAGAAAATGTGCCTTGTATTCCTTAGAATGCACAACACTAAAACTTCTGAATCAGTCCTACCATTGTGTTTATTATACTCCTTCTTTCCTTCTCTATATCTTTGTACAAACATCATATCATTTTCACCTAATGTTCTAACTTGTCATTTTTATTTTCTGTAAATTGAGTCTGTTGAATATCAACACTGTTTTCTTAAAGTGGTTTAGGCCAACTTTCTCTGTATTCGAGAGCTAAGAATTACTCCCTCCCTGCTTTCCTGTCATCAGCAAACCATTTTCTAATTTACCCAACCATTAAAGTTCATTTAGAGTTTCTATCTAAATAGAATTACACTTAGGTTTTTGGTCAGTTTGGAATTCTGATATGTCTCTGGAAAGGTTATCTGTTGTTAATATATAAACTTGCTACTTGGTTACAAATGGTTTGAAAAAAATGGCATATCTAGATTTTTATTTTATAGAAACCTTGGAAATGTTAGTAAGAAATATAAATAAATATTTACCAGGTATCAGTTAAACTCAAGTCCATAACACTTTAGTGGATTTACAAGGTATAGCCCTTGCTTTACCGGGTAAATGTGCTCCTGTGGCTCCTGCCTAGATAATACGTAAAATCCAGTAACCTCTCACTATGAGCTTCCTCCAGTCTTTCTCTGTACTGAATATTAGCAGCCCTGCTAATATCTTTATTTCTACTCTTACTTCAACATACTCCATCAGCAGACAAAAGAATGTCTCCAAACTGAAACAGATCGCGTCATTTCTTTCTGAGGACTTGCATAACAATTAGACTAAAAATAAAAATCCTCACCATGGCTTTCAAGGTCCTACAGGATTTGGTGCCCACCTACTTTATGACTTTCCCTTTCAATTTTCCTTATTCACTGAACTCCACCCACAGAGCCTTCGTAACCCCTGAGCACGCCACACTCACTCCTCTCCGAGAACCTGTGCCCTGACTTCACCTCCCCGTGCCTAGAAAACATTTCTGCCAGGTGTGATTTGGACTACTTTTCCCTAATCAGTTAGGACAAGTTTTTTTAATTCATATTCTTGAGAAGACCTAGCTTGACCACTCTGGCCAAAGTAGACACGGTCTCTGTAAAAATACCCTCGTTACTATCGCGGTAGGCAGTTAGACGGACGGGAGCAGAGCAGGAGCCGTAGGCCGGGTTCAGAAGGTCACCAGGGCAGACTGCGAAAACAAGGACCTCGCTCCCTGGGTAACCTTTCCTCTCCTAGCACGTCACTGCTCATGTGGTTTGGACCCCCGGACCTTTCATAATGCTAGCCATCCTGTTTAGATGCCCTGACCTTTCCTCCATAGAGATAACATCCAAGCCTCAGTTGTATTTCAGCTCCAGGCCCAGAAAAGCTGCAAAACTGGGTAGGTGATGGTAGCCCCAGGGGCACTGGCTAGTGCCTTTCTGCCCTGGCACCCACCAGTCGCTGGGGACCATGACCTTGACAGGACCCACCTGGAAAGCCAATGAATATTCTGTTTTGATCTTCCCCTAGGACCTCCCCCAAATCTCCACCCTTAAGAGTCCTGATGAAGGACCCCGCTGACCCGCTTGGGAGCGTATCCAGGTCTTTCCCTTCCCGCTGCCCCTCACTTCCCCCGCAGCCACGTTTTCCTTGCCTCTCTCTTTCTGCTAAGTTCCAAGGGCCTTCTTTTGTCCCTAACTTGTTTTCTGAACCCATTTATCCTACCACTCACTCCTTCTACCTCTATGACTTCATAAATACATTTTCTCCTATAGGTTGCATTTTGGCTCTGAATTCTTTCCCAGCCAGAACTCAAGTACCAGGGCTGGAGAACCAAGGTCTAGTCTGACTCCCCTGTTCTAACTAACACTTAACACTGTTCTCAACACTACCAACACTACAGTCATTTTTCTAGGATAATATTTGCTGTGTCAAACATTAGAGTGTCCATAAAACTCAAGGTTTAGCTAAAGGGACTGTTTTAAATTAGATTTCTACCATAATTCTCTGTTGAATTGCAGAAATAGCAAAACTACAGAATTCAGTCTTGTAATTTTCTAGACTGTATTTTGGGAATCTGGGATTAAGAGAGTTTACTTACACTGGGAATCATACATTGATCGAGTTTAACAGTTCTAACATTTTTATTCCATGAGACTCAATGCTCACACTTTGAACAAGCAGAGATACTCTCCTATGTAACAAAACTCTGAGCCAGGCCTCAAAAAAAATGATGAGACTGGGAATCATTCAGCCTAGTGGTGTAACTATCTGTTTAACTTTTTGCTACCTCATTTAACAGAGCCTTCCTCCCTTACAAAAATAACCTCTAGTTATTAGTTGCACGTTTTAGAACTTTTCTGAGCAGTAGACTTTCCTATTACAGGAAAAAATGGTGTAGATACAAGATTAACATGAAAGGAAGGGATGAAGATACAAAAAGTTTTTAAGCTTACACAGCAAAATGACAAAAGGTGTTTAATAAATAACAATGGACTCCTACAAGTCTGAGCTAAAGGGAAAAAATATGATAACTAAAAGGCCGAGATAATATTCAATAAGTACTTAAACACTTTACAATCGTTATAGCCTACTCAGGCTGCTATTAAAAAAGTACCATAGACTTAAACAGCAGAAATGTATTTCTTACAGTTCTGGAGGCTGGAGGTCTGAGATCAGGATACCAGAATGTCTGGGTTTTGATGAAAGCCTTCTTCCTGTTTTGAAGATAACGGTCTTCTCACTATATCTTCACAGGGAGAAAAAAGACAAGCTCTCTCTCCTGGTCCTGTAAAGGCACTAACCCTACAATGAGGCTCCAGTCTCATGACCTAATCACCTCCCTAAAGTTTCATCTCCAAATCCTATCACAATGGGGGTTAGGTTTTAACACAGAAATGTATGGGTAATAAACATTTAATCTATACTAATATGTTTAAGAAACACAAAAAAAACTCCCTGGGTCTTACCTTTCTCATGAATAATAGTTTCTATCTGTTGCTTTTTCATGAGGCTTCACAACAACAGAGACAGTGAGAGATGATGTCCTTAACATTCTTTCATGGATGATTATTAAAGAGTCTTGTTTATAATAATCCTTCTCATAAATTTCTATTGCTAGTTAATGTAGAAAGACTTCTTTGAACTAAAAATTATACTTTGGAAATTAAAATGGGCATTTCCCCTCGGGTTCTAGTCTTACCATGATCAATTCTAAAATCTTGAGTTTTAAAATTCAAAGTTATACCTTTTAGCTGCTAAAAAATTAGGTAAAGAGAATCAGAAGGAAGACAAATGTGACTACAGTACTTGTAGGTGGTACCATTTGATTAAAGATTATCTAAAATAAAACTTCCATTTCAGATAAAGTCAAATTTTCTCTTTAAATGATAGTGTTACATTGTAAGCAGCTCAGATGAAACTGTGGAGGCGACTTCTCATAAAAACACAGTGAGAAGAAACGCTGTGTCTGACTCACGATCCCTCGCGAGATCTTTTATTTCTTGTTCCTCTAAAGAATCCCTCCTGACAATATCAGTGAGTCGGTGTAACACTTTATGAGTGTATGTCTATAAATTAAATGAAGTAATATAAAAAATTGTGTGGGGCAATAAAGGATGTAACATAAGCAACCATAAGTGGTAGCTACCATTATTGTGAGTCTAACTCTTGGGATCGATTCATCACATGATATGATCTTAGTACGGCACTGTTGGTCTCACTGCGGAAAAAATTTTCCTAGAGCTCCCCATTTCCGTAAAGACTCCATATCAAACTTTTGAAATATATGACATTTATTCTTATCTACACCAAAAAAGTGTTTGCTTTGTTTCAAGTAAATACTACTGCTCTGACATTAAGTCAAATTTATAATCAATTTTAGTTAGTAAGAAACAGCTTTCTAATTTTCCAGTAGTTAAGATCCGATGGTAAACACAGTAAGACACAAAGCTCACCGCCAGAGCACACTCTGTGAGTGCCCCCTAGTGGTCGTTTAGTCAGCAACAGTCAAAGAACCAGCACTTTGCAGCCTAGGAAGTCTCTGCAGGGTTTTGTAGGCACACTCCTCTTGCAAGAAACAAGAAGTTGATCCTCAAGGAGGAGAAGTAAATTGTCTTCCACTACAATGCTTGGAAAACTCAAATTCTATCCACATTTTCTGGTAGTAATTTTTCAAATATGCACTGCTATTAAACAGTTATCTATTATTTACTTTAACTGAATGCCGTTATATAGAAACCCACAAAAATTATTTCATTAGTAAATATAAAGTTCTTTTTTTCTTTCTCATTCCTACATCACTGCTTTCCTCCCTCCCTTTCTGCCTTCCTGTTAAACATCCTTATTAAGCTTTTCTTACTGTTTTATTTAGTACTTTTAGAGTTATCCATGTAGGTGATACTTTAACATTTAAAAGTGTCTGATATAACAGCTTAATAAACGTCTGATAAATAAACTCCTCAATGAATTATATATTGTCCAATGTATTGAGTAAATGTTTGAATCTAATCATGACTGTATATAAATATCATAGAGTATTTTCACTAGCAATGGAATCTTCTAATTCATGTTGAATTGTGTATTGTATTATATTTCAAAGTAAAACCTAATTTTTTGCATAATATCAGAAGGAAACTTATAAGCTCTCATACCCTTGTACATTTTGCTATCTGACCATATTTTATAGACAAGATTAAGTGCTTTTTTCTCATTGTTTAAGAATTACATATTAAAATTTGATTTAATTATTTTTCATTTTATATTTTTATCAATAAATCTTTTTCTCTGCTTCACATGGTATTTTGGACATCATTGAGAAATAAAAGTGAAATAAATATTCTTGCCTTCAGGAAACCTATTTTCCAAAAATGTCATCAAGATAAATATTATTTATATATACATGATAATATGTTTTAGATGTTTCATATTTAGGCTGATGTTTTTCCACTGTCTATTTTCTGACTGAGTATTCTTTGCTGAGGATAACTTAGTGAACAGGAAAATGTAAAGTAAGAGGAAAATTTACTGTGACTGATAAGTATGATATTATAATAGCCATATGAAAGAAGACAACTTGCATTATCTTTTTTGCATGTATTATTTTTTATAAATTTTTCATTGAGGAAAAACTTGAGACAGATTTCTGAAGGGTAAAATGATAATGAGAATGTTAGGTGAAATAAAATCTCTAACAGCACTTGGTGCTGGATTTAGATAGTGTGAAATACAAATCAGCTATAGTTATTGTAATATCACTCAGAGGTTATATGTAACTTAAAGGAAGGGAAAACCAGAGTATAAAAATAGTTTTCCACATATATATTTAGCCTCATACTTTTGCTTTATTTTCTCCTGCTGTAAGTCTGAGATTTGAAATCATAAAAATTAAAGAGAGCCTCCATGATGAGGCTTATTTTAGAAATTCACTACTTTACGCTATTTGGCAGAATTAATTTTGCTCATACCCAAGGCTAACAAGGGACTGTTCCTCTCTTTCTAGACATACTGTAAAGGATAGGTTATCATGGAAAAGGGTACCAGACAACTACGGGAAGGAAATCTCTACGGTTAGCTTTGGAGTGTGTATCTTAGTACAAGTACATACAATTTGCAAGTGTCCATGCATAGTTCAGTTTATTAAATGCATTCAAACTTCTATTCCAACCTGAAAGATTCTCTCAAATATTGGTACAAGACTTTTTATTGAATAAGACTTTTTTAAAGCAATAGTAATTGTGTATCCCGTTTACCTCCATCCGCTTCTGAACTGAAGGAGCATAATCCATGCTATAAATGACATTTATAATTGGCAACATAGTGTGGTATATCTACTCCCTCCCCACTGAACAATATGGTAGTTTCTAGGAAACTTTTTATATGTCCAGAAATATTTTTAGCACATAATCAAATTGAATTTTCTACTCAGACTTCTTTGCTAGCATTCATTAAAACAATATATCCTGCCATGGTCTTAGACTTTATTTTCTAGGTAGGCAGTGGCCCCCATCACACAACGGAACGGTGATGTTCATTCTGAATCACAAATGCATAAAAGGCAAGAGGCGGCTATTGCCAGTCCAGAGAGAACCACAGCCATAAAAATGATAAAGCCAACTTACCTCTGTGCGCATTTAATATTATTAATAAGATCGAATGTGTACAATCCTTTACTTATTTGCAGAACTGTGTTTTTTATACTGCTTAGATCCACCTAAGAATCAGGTTGTTGTTTGCTAATGACATACAGCTTTTTATTTAATATACAGCTCATTATTTGTCCCACAGGGAAATAATGAATGAAAAACAAAAGCGAAAAGCAATCTGCCTTTACCAAATATTTACTTGGAAGGCATTCTTTTTTTTTTTTCTGTGTTCAATACTAGCATCCAATCATGAACCAAAAACCAATTGGTTTTCCTCAGTGTGTACATCAACCACCACTTAGAAGATGTTCTATTTAGATCATAATAAATGTTCCTTTCTTCATAAATAAATGACAGAGGGTAGTTTTCTTTACACTCAGTATCCTATGGGCTGTAATAAGGATTTATAGAACAGTAGTACTACAATGGGGCCTTTCTGATTCCTCTGATTCTAAATCACCCTGGATGGAGTCTAAAATAATGGAACTTAGAGCTTTAATGTGTATAATGATAGATCATACAACAACAGCCAATCCTATCACAGGACTTAAGTCACTCTTATGTTATTTATTTGAATCTTCATAATAATCCCAGGAGGCAGGAAATAAGGAATATATGGAAACGAAGGCTTAGTAGGGCAAAGTAATTTCCTCAAGGTTATGCCACTAGTAAGTCATAAAGCTGGGGAGTCACATAACTCATTCCTGAGTACCTTCAACCACTGACCACATACATCATTGTCTGAATGAAGTCTATGCCCATCAAACTGAATAACTGCCAAATCCCCTCTTTCCTTTAGGTATAGTATACAGGGACATAAAGTTCTCTTAAAAATACTCAAATAGCTACACTTTTCAAAAGTATGGTCCATGTCTAAAATGCTGGTTGAGAAATGCAGAAACGTATACGGCATTTGGACTTCTTAACAGTCTGTTTCCTAAGGCAAAAATATAAATTCAACACCGTGGAAAAGAAAAGGCACCAGACAATTAAGGAGATGATTTTACTAGGGTTTTTCAATACAGGGAGTTTTTTTCATCAATGGGGAATGTTTCCACAAAGAGTTGAAAGCCTAGGGTTTTATAAAACAAGAGAACTGTGAGCGGGGATGAAGAGGGATCCTATCTGAGTCACTGCAGAATGAGTTTTATCTCACTACATCAGGACATGGCGGTCCTTTGGGGTTAGACATTCGGGAATGCAAAAAGCGAAAGGTGGAGAGATTTCTTTGCTCTTTGCCAGCCACAGGGGCTCAGGCAAAATTAAAGAATATTGACACACTAACATAGTCTTTCTGAACACTGATGTGTTCTACATTTACTCTATTTCATAAAATTTTCAAAATTAGTATGAAAAACAGCTTGTCACTCTAGACTTGGAAATATTAAAAATTTCCTAAATTATTTTGCCAACAGTACAATTTTTTTTAATTAGCCTTTCTTTTCTGTTTTACTTCCAAATCATATAAAGATAAAGAGGTACTATTTTATAATTTAAATGAATTTCCCTTGAAATACTCAAATCTGAAACACTTAAAGGAAATGTGAGAATAACAAAGAGAGATTTAATATGACAAGCTTTCTTTGTGTGCAAAAAAAATACATACAAAAAAATACTGGAAAAAGCCTGCAAATGGACAGTCACAAAATTCACGGAGGGTCACTTTAAATGAATACGTGGATTTTCTACTATGTGGGTGGTCAGCTCCACTGATACCCACTTTATTCAAGTGAATATCCATTATCAAAGTGAATATCTGTTCCCTTTGACTTTATTCAAAGGTCAACTGCAATAAAGTACATTATATAAATGATCTCTTTTGATACTTGACAAGAAAATGACTATAAGCAATGTACTTCTAATCTATGAAATTTGGAGGTTTTATTTTTTGACTATTGGTTTGGTTTGAGTGGTTTAGTTTGGTTTCCACCAGTCATGTGAGTGGCCAGAAAAGAGGGCTTTCATTTTAAAGATTAGAACATCATGTGTAGAAAGGAGTACGCTAAGTTCTCACTTAGCGTAAGAACCTAAAGAGATGGTTGGAGATTGATCCTCACATGTGAATATGCAGAATATTATTTACTAATAGGCATTTTTGTTAACTTGAGAGATACTAAGTTACCATTTTTCCTCTACTTAGTATGTTTGTAAATACTTCTTAGCCCACAAAAGCATTCTTTAGCAAATGTGGAATAACTGAGAGCCATCCAGAAATCTTTACTGGGCTCATAAATATGTCCACCTGCCTCACTGATGATGCTATTGTACAGCTCTGAACATGACTAATTTTAAAAGATGTAGGGAACCATGTGTGGGTATAGAGCATGAAAAGAGAGAAGTAAAGGTAATCTATAGTAAACTTTAACATGGTAACGTTTACCTCTAGATTCTCTGTATTTTGTTCTGACAGAATCTGAGACAGGTCACCCCGAAGACTTCTGCTCTTGGCTGTCTCTGTGTAAATGATTATATGCTTCAGCCCAGCGCTTGCTTTCTCTTTGCCATCCACCAGAAGTGACCGTTTTTCATTTGGATTGTCATCACCAGCCCAATTTCTAGTTCAAGCAGGTCACTGCTATAGCAGCCATGTTGTATGTGTACGCTCAGAAGCTTTCTCCATGTTGACGCTGTGAGTGTGTGTCTGCAAACTTTCTGACGTTTGACCTCCTGTCCAGGAGCTACCACGCCCTCCTTCTGCGGTTACTGGGTTGTCCCAGACTCAAAGGGGTCACCCCTTTGTTCCAAGTAGAAGTAGCCATATTCTGTTTGGTTCTATGAAAAGTCTCTTTTTTCCCCTCTATTATCTTCCTTAATATAATGGGAGAACCCTGAAAATGAAGTAGCATCATACAAAATGACAGATGTTAAACCAGTACATTGTAGTGTATACACGATGAGTTGGAAACTGTAGTTTGACCTAATTTCTAAGGCAAATGCACATGCACAGAACATACACGACACGTATATTAGGTTGTGACGATCGTGAGCTTCTAACACTCAGGGATCAGAACACACAGAAGAGATATATGTGTAGTAAATTTATATGATGAAAAAGGTGTTAGGGTCTCATTAAAATATTATAATATTTTTAAACATAGTTTTAAAAATAAGCCACCCAATTCCATATAGTGCTAATTGTTTTAAAACAATTTAAATTCTGGGGAATTTGTCTTGCTCTGTTCTACTTATATTTGCCGATTCAAAGCTAGTGCCTCTTTAAAGAAGTATTTACTTTGTTCAAGAAGAATACAGCAGATCAAGGACTTCCTATATCAAAATCTAAAGAAATACCTATTTCACATATCTCCTCTGGAAACAGAGAACAGAGTTTCTTTAATTTATTAATTAGGCGCCTTATTAATCATCAATGTGCAAAATGAAATGTATTCTGAATATCTGTAACATGATACTAAATTTTAAAAATGCTTAACAACTTGAGACTTCAGGAGCAATGGTCCTTGACAAATCTGAAACAAGCCTCATTTTAATATTGGTATCTTACTTAAAATTTCCAGCGAAGTAAAGTGCAACAGCATACTCTGAAGCTCATTAATCTTCTTTTCCAGCTTTTAAAACTTCCACCCACCTTCTACTTCAGAAAGTAAAACATGACAGTTTCTTTCTTATCTAATTACACGTGGAAAACCCATTCATCCAGGTGTGAGAAAGCTTGGCCCCAGAGGGACGGATCTTAAAGCATGGAGGGATTCGCACCTCCGTGGACATCTTTCCTGTCCGCTGCCCCAGGGAACCTGCTCACAACAAGATGGGAGAAGCGTCCACCGCTTCACGGGGACCGGGACTTCCTGCTCTTCTCTCCGTCTGCATGTGTTTTACTGATGCCACTCCCATCAAGCATAGCGGGTGCTGCCTGCTGTGACCTTGGGAAGAATTGCATTAGTGATTCAAAAGGAATATTTTTAAGGAAAGACAACACAGAGAGAGAGAACAGAGAAATCAAGAAGTAGAGAAAAAATATTTTAAAAAAGTTAAAAGTAGAGACATGGAGGGAAATGGATGGAAAAGGGAAAAATATTTTGCAAGGGCTGGCATACTTCACCATTTCCTCCTGAGAATTACAGCGGCATATATTTTCCAATCTTTTCTAATAATTTAACTTTCAAAATGGTACTGAGAGAATCAAACACATTTAAGTATATTTTGGACAAGTATCTAGTTCTTTCAACATATGTACAAAAATTGAATAACTCCCTCTCTCTCTCACTCTCTCTTTCTCTTTCTTATCACACTTTACTTCTAACTACATTGAAGAAGCAGCATCGATTTTCAATAAAGACAGCCTGTCCTTCCTGTGCAAAGACAGAGCGGTGCCTTGCACTGCGTTTCCGCTCAACCCTTTTTCCTGGTAGTAAGTCTTTTTGACGGTTGCTCTGGAGCTACTGATAAGACTTACTATTACCTCTTAATTTCTTTTTGTGTTGAATTTATTGGGGTGACACTGGTTAATAAAATTATTAATGGTACACAATGTATACAATTATATAACATGTCATCTGCATGGTGTTTCATGTGTTCATCAGCCCAAGTCAAGTCTCCTTCCATCACCATTTATTCCCCTTTTACCTTCTTCTGCCTCCCCTCAGCCCTTTTCCCTGTGGTCATCACCATACTGTTATCTGTGTCTACGAGGCTTTTATTTCTTGCTTAATCTCTTCACCTTTTTCACCCAACCACACAATCTCTCTCCCCCGTGACAGTTGTCAATCTGTCCTCTATCTGTGAGTCTGTTTCTAGTTTGTTACTTTATTTTGTTCATTAGATTCCATATATGAGTGAAATCATATGGTACTTGTTTTTCTCTGACTGGCTTATTTCACTTAGTATAACTCTCTCTGGGTCCATTCATGCTGTCGCAAAGGGTAAGATTCCTTAATTTTTACTGCCAAATAGTATTCCATTGTGTAAATGTACCATAGCTTTTTATCCACTCACCTACTGATGGAAACTTGGGCTGTTTCCAAATCTTAACTATTGTAAATAATGCTGCAATGGACCTAGGGGTGGATATGTGCTTCCAAATTAGTGTTTCCAGTTTCTTGGGATATATTTCTGGAAGTGGAATTGCTCAGCCAAAAGGCAGTTTCATTTTTTTATATTTTTGAGGTCCCCCATACTGCTTTCCAGAGTGGCTGCACCCATCTGCATTTCCACAAACAGTGCAGAAGAAGGGTGCCCGTTTCCCCACATCTTTGCCAGCACTTATTGTAAGTTGACTCATTGATGATGGCTATTCTGACAGGTGTGAGGTGATACCTCGTTGTGCTTTTCATTTGCATTCCTCTGATGGTTAGTGACATTGAGCATGTTTTCATGCTCAGTGTGTCCTCTTTGGAAAAGTGTCAATTCAGTTCCTTTGCCCTTTTTAAACTAAATTGTTGGGGGGGGGGTAGTGTTGAGTTTTATAAATTCTTTATAGATTTTGGATATAACCCCTTATAGACGTCTGTTTGATGAACATGTTCTCCCGTGCGGTGTACTGTCTTTTCATCTTGTTGGCGGTTTCTTTTGCTGTGCAAAAACATTTCAGTGTGATGCAGTCCGTTGTTTGCTGTCGCTGTTGTTCTTGTCGTTCCTTCTCTCTCTTCTTTGCTCTCAATGGCAGAAAAACACCTGTGTGCCTTCAAAGGAGTTAAGTAAGTTAGAATGATTTATTGTTTTTCAGCCTATTAAGAAGTGTTTACTTTTTTCTACACCTGTCATTCTGTAGAATTGGAGATTTTGCAAGAGATCCTACATAAAATGTGATATCTATTAACTTAGTATTTCATGTATCTGTTTGTTTAGTCAACACACATTTATAATATTATACTCTAAGATGTGGTTTTCTTTCTTCAAAAGTCTTACAAATAGAGAAATACAAAGGCTATCTCATGTATGTTATAAATAGTGCTTTCTACAATAGTCCCAGTTATCTGTGTGGTGTGTGTTAATAAAACTAAATCATGAAAATAAAAATGCATAGTATATTCTGATTGTATACAATCATTTGGAAACAAGAACTGTGAACACTGAAATATTATTGCTTTAGTTTTAAATGACTGAAAGTTCTCATAAACTCTAGCCAGAAGCATAAGATGGTGAGGCGGGAAACCAGTGGGTGTGACCCAGGGGAACAGCTGCATCAGAAGTTTGAAGAACAGAGAGGTAAGGATACATTTTTTTACCAGCAGTGTTTCCAAGTTCTTTCACCTTTCTGAACTTCTGAAAAAGGAGGATTACTGGCACAACGAGGGTTAAAACTGATAATGCTTTAATCATTGAATCAGTGCTGTCTGTCTTTGTAGAGTGACAGCCTCAGACAGTGGGCTTTGGAGCCAGACTGGCTGCCACTCCAGAAGTGTGTCAACTGGAGCAGTTTTACCAGCGTCTCTGGGGTTTGATTTCTTTACTAGGAAAGCACCCTGCAAAGCACGTGGCATCATGGGTGTGCGGCAAATCATCATTACAGCAGGGAAAGTTTTGTTTCTTAAAAATCACTCTGTGTCAAACTGAAGAATCTGAGTTTAGTTGCCTCGAGGTATAAATATGACTTCATGTGTTACAATCCTCTTTACGATTTTTCTCTCATGTTTCAGTACTATATACTTTTCCTCACAGCTCTTCAACTTCTTTATTTATTCTTTTTTATTGGCCTACTTGCTCCTTTTCAGTAATTTGTTTCCCTCTCTAATGTCGAAAAACATTGCACAGTAAACCATGAATTCATTGAAACCAGGAATTATAACTTTTTTCATTTTTGTAGTTCAGTTACCCAACATCATCTTATTAATATTAAATATTTCTTATCTGCTAAATGATTTAATGAATGAATGAATGATTGTGCAATTCTTAATAGATGTGAAATACATAGCATCATTCGTAAGTTGCATGTAAACAGAAAGCCGTACCACTGTATTATGCCAAGGGTTAATCCTCAAATTATAGAATTTCAGCCACAGTTGGGAGAAATGGTTTGGAGGGAAAGCATACAACGCGTAACTTCCATTAGGCCAAGCAAATGAGAGAATTAGTTTTAATGCTGTTTTTTGGATACAACTGTAATTTCTCCTTTATCAGTGTCTAGGATTTAATTAGCTTATGTGTACAATATTAGAAAGGTATACAATTTCGGTTCGCTTGTTTCATGCATACGTTCATTCATTTTCATTCTTTTCATCTATCTATGTATCTTTTATTAATGCATATGAATGGAATACTCACTACATAGGAGTACTCTTACAGTTCCGGGTTACCAAGGGTGAAAAATAATAACTTTATGTTCTACTAATTGTCATTGAGATATTTTTTAATACAACATAGTATCTTAGCATCTAAGAAAATTAAATATAATACTAATGCCTTGATAAGTAATTTGAAAAAAGTAATAAATTTTACATGATACCATAAATCAAATACAGACTGTTTATGAATAAGGGCTAATAATTAGTATGATGCTTACAGATTAGAATATTCAATATCATAATAGGTGGAAATTCTTCCTAAATTTGCTGACACAGGCAATACAGTTCTAAGTTCTTAAACTCTGAGGCACTTGTACAAACAAAAGATACAAGTATCATTAACACAATTATAAAATTTATTAGAAAAGGGAAATGAATATGAATCTTTAGATATATTGGAATTAGGAGATGAATTAGGGTATATTTATACCATAGAAAATAGTATTCATACTACACTACTAAAACTTAAATGCCTGAATTAGCAGTAAATATATGTACAGAGGTAACCCAGTCAATGACTGATGAGAAAAAAAACAAATAAATAAAGTATAATATGATGTGTAAAATTTAAATTCACTTTATACAATCTTGTGTACATTCTTTATTATTTATTTTCATACATTTCTTCCATCATTTTTGTGGAAAAGCAAGTAAAAACAGAAAAATTGTTTAGAAAAATCTACACCAAGTTTATAGAATAATAGTTGGAAGGTTATATATAATGGATTTCTAGGCTTTGGGGATGATGGGGTGGTCTAGTTTCAGTAACTCACTGATTTTTACAAAGAAAATAATAAATACCACAGAATATTAACATGTGCTTAACCTGGGGTTACTACATGGCATGTGTTATTCCACATGCTGTTTTAATGTATGTAATAACTCATATTTATATAAAAAGTGAATAAATGGTGAAGAGGAAGAGAAGAAAATGAAGACGAATATTTTCATTTTTCTGAGAAAAGGATTAGCTAGAGTAGCACAGAGTCAGGGGCAGGTTTCGTGCATCATGCTTCACGTTTACTCACCTAAGAGTAAGTGGAAGAACAGGGCATGTGTGCTAGGCGTCTGTACCGTAGTTTGGACAGTGAATGATTGAAGAGGAAGTCCCTGTAAAACCCACACCGAGTTGCAATTCCCTGACTTGTGACACACGGAACATAAGAGAGCTGCTCTGCGAAGTTTCCCTTACCAAATTCGCTCAGAAAATGCTATCGACACCAGTGTATACCAGTAGTGAGTCTTTCCTACTAGTGTAGAGCGTTAAGGAATTGGGGGGAGCAGGGGCTGGGGCTGGCTGGAGATCGATAAAGATGGGGGGAAATCTGTAACAGTGTCCACAGTAAAAAAGGGTACTTATTAGTGAATTGAACTGTTTGGTAAAGGTGCCCATTAGTTTGGCTGAAGCCAATAAAATAAAGTTTTATCACATAAAATTATTTCCAGGTGTGTAGATGCCAAGTTTTTTCATACCTTTATTATTTCATACAAGTTGTTCTGCTTACATTATCCCCCTGATTTGTGACCAAGTAAATTACAAGTCATTCTTAATTATTTAACCCAACTTCCTTTTTTCTATTTAGTCTCTCCTTCTTTGTGGCAGAACAACAATTTCTTTTTAGCCGTCCCATAATATTTTGTGCTCTCTAAATCATTATCACATAGAATTTGAATTGTCCATATTTGCAGTCTTATTTATTTGACTTATAACTCCAGTACCTTTGCTATTTGTATTTACTTATTCCTGATGATACAGTACAGGCTTGCATATCCCTCAGACACCAATAAATGTGTTTGTATGGATCAGTACGCGATTTGGGATGATTCTGAGTGCAAGTGCTGGGTGAAGCAATCGGTGGACAGCCCACTACACAAGGACAGCATCTCAAGAGAAAGAAGTCCAAGGGAGGGATTTTAATAGTCTACCATTGGAATAATTCAGAAGAGGAGTCAATGAAGGGTATTTAAAAGACACAGACTGAAGACAGTATAGGAAGATTGCTATTGTAAAGAACAAGATTGAAAAAGCTTCCAGAAGAAGGAAAAGGTAAAATTATAATAGAATGGTACAGAGTATCGGTTTATTCTTTATTTCAATGTCTCTGCTTATATTTTGCTTGCTTGCTTGTTTTGTTGATTAGGTTCCACTTATAGGTGAGATCATATGGTATTTGTCTTTCACCGCCTGGCTTATTTCACTTAACATAATGCTCTCCAATTCCATCCATGCAGAGGGGAAGATGGAGGGACTATGGGAGGAAAAAATAAAATAATACAGTGATAAGAAAAACTTTAATAAAATAAACACACTGAAAACTACACATTACGACACTGTTGTGAAAGTGAAATAGTTCAAAGAAAAAGAAATATCTTAAAAGCAGCCAGAGTGGTTGGGCGGGGGGACCTGTTACTTTAAAAGGAACAAGGAGAAATTAAAGGGTAGTAAGGATTGCACCATCCAATCACCAGCCAAAAATCGGTGGATTTGGTAGTACAACTTAGGCAAAAAGAGAGAACAGAGATAAAAGACACACAAATTATTTTAAAAGCAAAAAAAAATTTCAGTGCTGTCTCATTAACAGAACTGATAAGACCTAATCATTGATTAAATAATTTACCTGAGATAGAAAGGAGGGCTTGAGTTTTCTGTTTATCGAGGTAGAGATAAAAAAGAAAAGTCAGATTTTTGTAAGAGGTGATTATAATGAGTTCAGGTAAGAACAAACATGGAGGGACCCAAAATACTGGAATCATCTTCTGGAGGGCGGGCCCCTTGTGGGACAGGACTGCCCCGCTAGGCGAGTGTTCTAGGGACCCATCTGTATCAGTGCACCAGCTGGCTTTGCTATGAGAGGCTGTGTTTGGCCTCGGTGAATTCTTCTACAGACTCAGCGTGCTTGCCCATTTCATGATGGGTGATTTATCAACGCACCTGCCCACACCACCCTGAGTGTTCAGCAGTTTTTGACCAAAAAGCAGCATGACCCTGGTGCACCATGCTCCCTATTCACCTGATCTTGCCCTGAGTGACTTTCTTGTTTGTTTGTTTCCTGGGATGTTAAAAGACCGCAAAGGGAAGCATTTTGCCAGTGTGGAAGATGTGAACTAAAAAATAGCAGAAGCCCTAAAAAGACATCTATATCAACAAGTTCAAAAACTGTTTTGAGCAGTGGAAATAATGTCTCAATGGGTGCATTGCATCAAATGGAGAGTGCTTTGAAGGTGACTGAAGTTTAAACATGTCAGAATACATACAAAAATTTTAATAAATTCTGGTTTGGGGTCCCCCTTGTATACCGAATCTAGCTTTCCTGAGGTTCATGATGGAAGTCTAGCCTGGAAATGTAATCTGGGAGTTCCCAATATATACTACGTATAATTGAGAGACAGAGACGAGCTTCTCGGGTTCACAGGAGCAGAAAAGGGAGAGATAGCAGAGTCCTAGAAATATTTTGACTAATTTATAACCATGGCTACAGCCAATCTTATTAGTGTACACTGTCAAGTTTGCTCAAAAAACAGGTCATTTAATAAAACATATTCAACCTCTTATTTAAAAGACAATATAATGCATTTTTAGGAATAAGGGAATATCTTTGCCTATATATCTTTCTATTACTTTTTGAACAGCTAAAGACACAGTCAGTATGCAAACAGAAAACATACCCACACAGATTGGATAAGTGAGTATTTTAATACATTATGAAAACATTTGATGAATAATAACACGTTTCTTAATATTTTTAATGAGATTTAATCTGACCTACATTTTCACCAAATACATAAATGTATATTTCCTTATAATGAGGAATAAAATTCAGATAGCTGCCTAGCTGATTTCTAGTTGTTCTGACAAGCCAGTGGATGGAAAAGGGAAGAAATTTAAAATATAAGTTTGAAAGTTCTGCAAATTCTCTGTTTTCTGTATATATTTCACTATGCTTAGCATAAACATAGTCCGTCCTGAAGACAAACTCAGGAAATCTCAGTTTACGTCCCTAAAAATGCTACTCGCGACCCTGCTGAACAATACCACTTCTCCTCATTGAGTTTATGCTTAAGACCTTTCCTAACTCACTGAATAGATTATAATCACATTTTTAGAAATATCAATCCTTGAGAATAACTAAAATCTACAGGGATGCCTCCACTTATTAACTATCTAGTTAACTACAAATAGGGCACTACTTTCAATATTAGGTCATTAACAGGCCATCATTACAATTTCCCCATGTCCCATTTCCATGGAGTTTTTCCCAATTATTTCTAATACCTGGTATTGTTCATTTGGAACATGAAAGTATTTCTAATATTTTTAAATAATGTCATTGGTTGCATAATATTACTACTCAACAGTTAATGTTTTCATAAAGTCACAAACACTTAATCATGAGGAAAAAATGAAGTATCTTCCATGTTAACTTTACACACCTAACAGGGAAGATAGAGAAATAAATGAAGTTTAGAAGATTTGAGTTATGTGAAAAATGCCTTAGTCTTTGGGAAATCCAAGTTTGAACTGAGGGGTCTCTTCTTCCATGTCAGGAAATAAACTTTTTGTGGTTAAGACATCAGCCATCATTTTTATTTTATTAGTTATATTGAATCTCTTTTCCTCACTGATGCTGTCTCGTAACAGTGAAGGTAAAATACATTAAGCCCCTTCTCTCTAAGGCCATTAAAACATTTCAGTGCAAAAGGAAGTGAGATGGACCTTCAAGAATTAACTTCAGCCGTATCTGCTGGAACGCTTCTCTAATGCCGGCTAAAGTGCATTCCTGTGTATTTCCACTTAAGCCATCTGCCAATCTCAATGCTTACTCCTGAGGGAGGAAAACTTCCAGAGCTATTTTTCATTTAATTTGCAAGGACATCCTGTTTAGGTACTTATCAAAAGAACAGAAGAGTTGATGCCAAATACCACAAGCCCTAGTTTAGAAAACTTAATGGGTTAGACTGAAGTAATAACCTGCATTTAAAGGAACTGTAGCTGACTTCCTTTATATTTAGAAAATAGTCCGAAAGTATGGCTTTTAGGCCTAAATGCTTTTTTAAAAATAAAAGCACTTTGTTCTATATACATTAAGGGATTTCTGGGGGGAAAGTGGTTAACCTTTCCCAGGATGGTGACTGAATATTTTAGTACATTAGAACCATGACCCTTTGTGTGCCAAGATAACGGAATGAAATTTAAACACCTACTTCTTTGGAAAAGAAGTTATCTCATTTAAAGGTTTTTTAATCAGCTATGATGAGTAACAAAAAAGCAATTACAGGAAAATAACAGTACCTACCTTTTTTCGCTGTGTTCTATTTTTTGTCATAGTAAATATTTAATTTAACTCTTAGTTTTATAATTTAACTAAAAATTATGTTGATTCACTCCTAATATTACTGTTAGAAACAATGCCATATAAGATAAAAGTAGCTCTGGCTGGTGTGGCTCAGTGGATGGAGCGCTGGCCTGCAAACCAAAGGGTCACTGGTTTGATTCCCAGTCAGGGCACATGTCTGGGTTGTGAGCCAGGTCCCCAGTTGGGGGCACATGGGCAGCAGCCACACACTGATGTTCCTCTCCCTCGCTTTCTCCCTCCCTTCCCCTCTCTCTAAAAATTAAATAAATAAAATCTTTTAAAAAATAAAAGTAGATATATTTTGATTTTAAAGAATTTCTTATTTGAGTGACAAAAAGGTCAGGAACAATGTCTTTGCTTTTTATTACACTGGAACAATAAATTATAACTGGAATGTAAAGCTTATTTTAATTCAACAACCTAATAACACACAATCCTTTCTCCTGTGTGTATGTAAGACATAGGAATTTGTGCTGAGTAGGTTCATGGGAACCAAAATTAGATAACATTTAAAAAACATCTGATCAGACTGGGTAAACTTTGTAAGTCATTGTGATTATCACCGTATAAGTAAGACAACGGGTTAATTTGTTTAAATGTTTTTATTACATTGATTATGTAATTTGAGTATTGAGACACTCAAGAAGCTTTTACTGAACACTTCTTCAACTTACATTTTATTCACAAGTTGAATATGTAGCTATACAAGTGACAAGATTACAATAATCATTCAAGGCAAATGTTTGCTACTAAATATTACACTACTATTGCTCACCTCCTTGATTCTAAAGTCTTAAAGAATTTTTAGGCCTTAAAACTTACCAAAACATTCCTTAAAAACGTTTAAGAATACAACAATATTACTCTCCTTTTTTGCTACATAAATTAAGACTCAGAGAAGCTATATCCTAATTAAATAAGTAAAATTTAGACTAAGGGTACTTAACTCCCAGTCCAGGGCCCTTTTCTCATTATACCTCTGACAATTAACATAGCAAATGTTTAGTGCTGCTTCCTTCTGAGTGAGATTGATTAGAACAGACCTTCCAGGTCCAGCTATGGTTTGTCCAGTGAGTCTGGCGCACTTAAAACGAAAGGTAGAAACTCAGAAATAAATTGTATTCAAACACACAAGTTCTAGGAAGAAGTACTTCTATTCAGAAGCAAATCACAAATGTAAGGGACGATAAATCTAAAAACTGTCAATTTCAAAGGGTTTACTGGTCAAAAGCCAAGAAAAGGATAGGTGGCAAAGTGCCAGTAACGAAGAGTCTAATATCAGATTAGGTGTCATTTTACAGCCAGCAACGACTTGCTCCCTGTCTCCAGTCTATGTCCAATGCATCCAAACCTGGCGCAGTAAAGGTATCCTATGTATCAAACACGGGATAATCTAGGCATAGGAGAACAGAATTAAGATGGTTTAGTGGAGGAGGAAGGCAAAGGGCACAGGTGGCTTTCAAGAAAAATTTCCTACTTTTCAATAACATTCATACAGAACAAAGGAAGCACTTTGAATGCTTTAAAAATCTGCCAGTTATATCGGGTTTTTTGTCTGCCTCTACCATTAAGCCATCTATTTGCATTGCAGCACTAGTGAATGGATAAAGAGGCAGTGTAAACACATAGCATGGAATGCTACTCATCCTTAAAAGAGAAGGAAATTCTAAAATACGCAACAACATGCACGAGTCTTGAGAACGTTATGCTGTGAAATAATCCAGTCACAGAAAACTAAGTACTACATGAATCCACTTATCCAAAATAGACAAATCACACACTCCCTCTCTCTTTCTCCCTCTCTGTCTCTCTGCATGAAAGATTGTGATTTCTACTCTGCTCTCTCTGTGGCTGCAGACTTTGGAGGGGTATACCATTTTTTCTTACCCCTCTTTACCTTTTACATTCAAATATTATGTCATTTCTCATTCTAGGTAATACCTATGCATATACATTTTATTCTCCCATACTGTAACATTTTGGAGACAGAGATTATATCTTTTCCATTTTTATGTTCTTTGTCTCACACAGCATGAGAAAATTTTCAGATGCTTAATACAAGTATGTTTAACGAATGAAGATTTAAAATAACTGAGTCATTTTATTTGTCTTGACAAACACCTAACAGCTAGATATTTTGAAAGCTATAGTGATCTGACTTGTTACTTATTTTGTTCCATTAATAATTTGGCCATGTTCAGTACGGAGATTAAATATTTCAAGTTCTTTGTTCTGAAGATAATGCAGCGGAGTCCATGGACATTTTAGTGCATTGACATATGTATCGAATGAGTTTTCAAATGCTGTCCAGTTCATTTCGACCTATTTCGGGTCAGCGCCTTCCTTGCATTTCTACATTAAGCAACTAGCTCAAGCCAAAGCCCTAGTACAGTTCATGCCACAGTGGTTCACAGAGTGTTCTCTCTGCCTTGAGTTTCCCTCACTTTAGTCCCGTTTGATATCCAAAGCCAAATGACATAAAATGGCTTAAGAAACTCAATACTGTCACAATTTCACTCAAAACTTTGGTAACTTATGCTTTCCTAAATTAAATAGTAATTTTCAATCCTTTATTTTTAATTCCAAGAATATCAACAATAGTTGTGAAAAGAGAAAAAAATTATATGTTTGGGACAACTCATTTGACGTACTGCCTGATATAAATTGAATTAAGATTCTTTAGTCATGTGTTGCACTTAGCATGAATATCACTATGTTTGACTGTATGTATAGAAATGTATGTGTTTATAATATTCTGCCTCTGGGCCCACCGGTGTTGCATGTATTTGGTGCACCTAAAATGCATCATACTGTCAACAACACTCAAATAAACTGGAACAAAGATAGCTACGATGTGTTGAAAATAATAGTTACCTCTGTGATTACCCTCCCCCAAGTCATACACAAGTCTAATAATTAAAGACACATCAGGCAAATTTAAATTGAGGGGCATTACCCAAAAGAGTTGACTAGCACCCCTAAAAAATGCTCCTGATCCTCAAAAATACGGGGTGTCTGTCCAATCATCACAGCCAAGAGAAACCTACAGACACATGGGATCCCAGTATAACGTGATGTTTTGGATGGGGTCCTGGAGCATGAATAAACATTAGGTAAAATCTGAGGAAGCCTGAATAAACTATGGGCTTTAGTTAGCAGTAATAAATCAACATTGATTCTTTAACTGCGGCAAATGTATCATACTAATGAGCAATGCTAATAACATTGAAAAATGGTATTGACTGTACGGAAGCTCTCTCTACTATCTCCACAATTTTTCTGTGATTCCAAAACTCTTCTAGAAAATAGAGCCTAAAGAAATAAAAATGTACTCACAAACAACCGTAATGCACATTAGCCTTCAAAAGTATTTTGTTTTTTGATAAAATCTGTACTAATTTAGAAAATACTTTTATATGTTACAAGTGATTTTTGTCTGTGGAAGGGAAACAGGGCATATCTGGATTAGACATGCAAACAAATATTTTAAAATAACAAAAGGAAAATATTTGTCATTCTGCAACAGTTAGGGGCAATGTAAAAACTAAGCTTGTTTTCATATAATTTAACACAGCTGTCTCTAACTAAGCCAGTGTTCTGGGCAAGTTTCAGAACTTTTTAAATTGTTTATAAATTGAACAAACAAGGCTGCCCAGCCCATTCACAATGGATTCCTCAGTCTCTTTTCAGTACTGAGGTACTGCAGTCCCTTCAGAAATGCTGCTGAGGTGATGCCTACACAGTAGGTTCTGGTAAATCCATCTTGGATATTCAAACATTAAATGAATATTGTTTATAGACAATATGGAGAAACGAGAATTCAGTTCAATTAAAAAGATATGTACAAAAAGTGATTTTTATTCCTTCTGCTCTTATTCAATCTGCATTTTACTTTTTGGAGATTGGCCCTAATATTTATTTAAGAATCTGCAGAACTAACTATATAAGAGGATGATCTGATTTTTATATAGTTTGTTCTACTTATTTATTTATTTGTTGTTGTTCAGTTACAGTTGTCCTGCCTTTTCCCCCATTGCTCACGCCTATGCCATTCCCGCCCACTCCCACAGTCAAGTCTGCCCCATTGTGCATGCCTACGAGTCCTCTATTCGTGTTCCTTTGCTCGCCCTTTCCCTCACTTTCCCCCATTATCCTCCTCCCCCCTCCCCTCTGGTCACTGTCATTTTGTTCCTTATTTCCAAGTCTCTGGTTCTATTTTGCTCATTTGTTTGTTATACTAAAAATGGATAAAAGACTGGAACATCAGTCATGACACCATAAAAGTCCTAGGGATGAACATAGGCAGGAAAATATCAGATATTCCACCCAGTAATATTTTCACCAATGCATCCTCTCGGGCACAGGTGGCAAACGCAAGGCCCGCAGGCTGAATCCAGCCCTCCACCTTGTTTTATCCAGCCAGCACCTTGTTTCTCTCCTGCCGCAGCGCTGAATTCTTTGTCTCTTAAGGAGTCATTACATTTATAGAGTCCTTATAGAGTCCTACAATTCCATTCAGCCCTTTGAGGGCAACTGCAATGCTGATGTGGCCCCCCATGAGAATGAGTTTGATACTCCTGTCAGGGCAAGGGACATAAAGGAAAGAATAAACAAGCGGGACTACATCAAACTAAAAAGCTTCCGCGTGGCTAAAGTTTCTTCTATTTTTACATTTGAAATAAGAGTTAAGCCTCGTGGAATTATGGTTAGAATTTACCTGCCTTGTTCCTCTACTTTATTCCAACAGCTCAGAACACAAGCAGGAAGTTGTGTGTGATTGCCTTCTTTCCAGCAAAGGTCTGTTTGAATTGTAGCGCTCCTCATTCGGAACGATGGTCATAGATCTGAAGGAGGGCTGAGCGGTGTTCTGCTTTCCTAGGAGAACAAAAGCCAACTCCCCACCATTAAAAACCTGAAAACGAATAATTATATTATTATCAGACAGGGAAAATATCCATAGCCACACCTTGATAACTCACAAAATTTTTATCTCATTTCCGTTTTATCTATTCCCTTAGCTTCTCTCCATTCCTCCAGCAGTCCAAAGTTGTGTAAGAAAGCTGTTGATGTTGCATTGCCTTAGTAGGCACACAGTGTAAAATGTACACAAAATTAATTTTATGTAGATACATCTACCTATCTGTATAGTATTCACAAATATATTATTATACATTTATGTATGATAAAAACAATATATAGCTTACATGCAGTAGTACATAACTATATATAAAATACAGTTATATATTATAAATAACTATATAACATGATATATTAAAATATTTATATAAACATGTATGTATAGATATTTATATATCTAAATATGTAAGATTCTTACATTTGCTCTGCTCTTAATACTTTTTATTTTACTTGTATTGCTTTTTGTTTATTGAAATTGATATTTTTCCTAGGAGTATAACTTATACTTATAATGTTTAATGGCATGTAAGATATTAAATCAATAAACACAAAAATGACTAAAATTTGCAAAGACCCATTCAAACAGTTAAAAAACACATATGAGGGGACACCCAAAAAACAGAATTTATTTATAGCACATTGCATATTTATTCTTACATGTTTAAACTTCAGTCACCTCCAAAGTACTCTCCATTTGATGCAATCTACCTATCAAGATGGTTTTTCCATGGCTGAAAACAGTTTTTGAACTCGTCACTCTCAGCGTCTTTTAGTGCTTCTGCCATTTTTGTTTCACCTCTTCCACATCAACAAAGCGTTCCCCTTTACGAACTTTTTTCATCTGGGGAAACAAACAGAAAAAAGTTGGTGCGGGTGAGATGGGGCTAATAGGGAGTGCGGGTCACGGGGCTCGTGCCACTTTTGGTCAAAAGCTGCTGAACACTCAGAGCAGTGTGGAAAGGTGCACTCATAAATCTCCCATCGTGAAATGGGAAAATGCACTCAAGGAGTCCTCAAAAATAGCTCTCTGAGGCCAAATACAACCTCTCACAACAACACGCAAGCGGCTACACTGATACAGGTGGGTTCCTGGGACACTCACCTAACGGGGGAAGCCTGTACTACAAGGGGTGCACCCTGCAAAAGATCATTGCTTTTTGGAGATCCCCCTTTGTAAAATAATTTTAATTTAAAATTAGCATAAGCACATATTTCCTCATGAGAGGTTAAAAAAGTAACTCTGCCCAAGTCCAATTTCTGGCTCCACGACGAGGTAGCCTTGGACAGACTTCATAACTACTATTAGGTCCAATTCTTCTCGGTAAATTAGAGGTAATAGTGTACTCACTCTCAAATTGTTGAGAATTAGTGTGATAAGACATCAGTATGCTCAATCAGAGCATGTTAAGGAATCCTATCAAAAAGTGATAAAATTTAAGGTGGTGAATAAATTATTTTGATTCTAGCCAATTACTAACAATTGAAGAATATGTCAGTTTTTGCAAAAGTCTAGTGTTACAAAGGCCAAATAATAATACAAAGTCTTTCTATACAAATAAAATTTTACTGAGCAGAATATGTTATTTTCTAAAGTCTCTCATTTTCTGTTAAAGATATTTTCCCCATAATTGAATGGTTATAAATTAACATACACCAATTAATATGTTTATTTTATATACCTACATAGTAACTTTCTTGCTTTGCTCTTTGTTCCTCTTATGGCTCTGTTACCTCAACCATTCGCTTCAGAATGCCTCTTATTTCCTGCATTACTCTAATAGGAGCTATTTCAACTTATATAAATTTTTAAATAACTTCAGATATCGAAAGCTCTGTGCTGATTGTATGCATCTTGTAGTAGGTCATAAAATATCAAAGGAATTGCTGCTCATGAGCAAGTTAGCAACAAAACCATTGTCCGTATGCGTTTTGCATTTCAGGATGTCGTGGGATAAGGAACGAGTCCAAGCTAAAATTTGTGAATGTGGGTGCTAATTGGCTTCTTATGAATTATAAATTATTTTCCTTTTAGAATCGGGCTTAAATATGACTTCAATGATGAGGTAAACTGCAAATAATCAACAAATTCCAAAAGGATTTGCAGGTCAAGAATATTTTTCTTTGTTTTATATTTATTCAAATTATCCTATAAACTCAAAAGGATCTATTTTTATTTCTTTAATTTAAATTTTTAATATACACTTGAAATATTTATAAATTTACTGATAAGGTGCAAGAATAGTACAAAGACTTCTCATGTATCCCTCATCAAGAGGACTCACTGAAACTTTACCAACTGCACAGTTATGTACTTTACAGCAACCAAAGGATCCAATCCTGCATCATTGCACTCAGCGGTCCTTCCTCTTCAGTATTGCTCACTTGGAACAGTTCTTGATCTTCATGAATTTAACAGTTTTGAAAATTACAGGCCAATCACTCTATAGCATTTCTCTCAATATAGATTAACCTGTGTCCTCAAGTATAATTTCAGGTTGTGCAGTTTCTGGTGGAAAGACTACAGGGTGATGCTCTATAAGATTCCTATGAGGCAGTACGGTTCAGGATACCAACTTGTCCGTCAAAGTTATCTAAACTACGATCACCTGAAGACAGTTGCCAGTCTTCTCCAATGTGAACTAACCCTGTTCACCTTCGTAATGTTTAAGTGTTTTTGGAGGACCTAATTTGAGATTATGTGAATATTGCAATCCTCATCAGAACCGTATATTTTAGTTTTAGAGTCCCTTGATATTTGCATTAATTATTAATAGGATAGTCACCACTTTTTCTATTTATATTTTCTCTAACCTATGATGAATAGGTGAGTTTCTGATTATATTGTCCCTGCAAAATTTGTTAGTTGACATTGTATTTTCAGGAAGTCATTCCTCTTCACATTTATTTATTAATTTGTTCTAGATTGGACCTTTCACCTGTTTGGAACTCCCTTTTCCAAGAACAAGAAGCCGGACCTTGCTGCAGGCCCCAGCTCTCAGTCTCTTTCAACTGCCCCTCCACAGTAAGTGGCTGCTTTGCCCACAGCCATGCCTCCTTCTCAGGGGTAGCCCGTACCCAGTGACCAGTCGATGTGGAAGTACACAAGTCTCCTCGCCATACCCAAAGGATCCGTCCTGGCTTGAGTGTTCCCCTTGAAATAGGCTGAACTCTGTTGTGACTGCATCAGGGTGCAGATCCTTCCTCTCAGCAAGTCCATTTCCACAGATGTCGGTATCAAGGGAACTCCCTAGTAACCTTCCTGCAGGGCAATCTGTGACTCGGAGGAGGCTCCCTGGGGATCCCAATCTACTAGGGACTAGGTTTGTACTTTAAAAGTTAATCATTACATCTCACAGTACTAAGAAGATATAGAGGTAAATTAGTAGTAAATACCTATATAAGCAAAGCTGTATCTAAGTTTCTTATCTGGATTTAGCAGAATTACTTCTGGAGTCCACATGCCTACGCACTTACAGAGTGTAACTGAATTTAGTAAAATATTGATTACATAGATTTTAAAGTTAACTCCAATATTTTCTAATGAAATTGACAATTATTTTATTCATGAGTTGGGTAAAAATAATTGTACATAGAACACATATTACACTGAACAAACTAATGTAATATTTTTCTTAAACATGGGAAGGCAGACTGTGAACATTTTTTTACATTATCCTTTGATGTATAGCTTAATGTTTAATAGTAAATGCTCTGTAATCAGACTGCCTATGTCTGACACTACCTTAGACACAAGTTTGTGCCCCTGTAAAATTACTGAACCATTCTTAGCCTTATTTCACCTTAAGAAGACACAGACTATTTAGATTACTCAATAGATTACATAAAATTAATGCATGTGAAATGCTTGCAAGAGTACGGGACAAGTGGCAATATGTGACATCTATTATCATTATTTGAAGCAAATTCCAGATCAGGCACAGGTTTCCACAGAGTTCCAGAGATAGCTGTGATCTGATGCAAATAGCCCTGCACTTGGAGTCTGGAGAACGTGTTGAGGATTTTGGATTTTCACATGCCTTGTGATCTTCACTAGCTTTTCTTCAATTCACTAATCTCTAATATGCAGGACATTTTACATATGCAGAAAGCTGCTGTAAAGTTCCTATGGACTCTTCTACAGGAGACCTTCTAATATTTGATACAGTAGGCATTCAATAAGTGGCACGAAGGAAGAATGGAGAGACGCAGCGTGGTCTTGGTATTTGCCTCGCAGGAATATTGGAGAATTGTGCAGGTAACAATGGTGATGTGCATGCCTTCGTTCTCGTCTGAGTCTTTCGCGCAAATTAGTAACTTCTGCCTTGTCTTCGGACCTGTTTTCATTACTCACAGCAGCCCTCGTCAAGCTCACCACTGCTCGTGTCTGTGCCGGTGGAACAGTCATGAAGAAGTTTTCGTCTCTGTCAGAAGTTACTCTAAGCATAGAAATTAAAGTGCATAGTTTTCCTAAAAACATGTTCCAAGCCCTCGGGATATTTCTACTTCTGTGATCTGCTTCATAAATCTACGGGCAGCTGAAAGTGCTGTCTCCTCCAAGATGAACATCCTGCCGAGGATCCCACCAAATCCCCAGCTGCAAAAGGCCTACAAAGACAAGTTAATGCCTTCTGTGGCTGAGTGGAAATTTTATAATCCTCAGTGGCTTTAGGCTGGCAACAAAACACTTTCAACTTATGTGTGCAAGAAAATGTATCTTGAAATATTAATTATATCACGTCTGCTTTTTTTTCATTCGCATCTTGTTGTCTGTCCTTCAGCATCTTTATTAGCCCAGACATGGGGGGAAAATCCCCAAAAGCAAACAGACAAACAAACAAGAGTCTCTTATATTTCACAAATACACTCTTTAGACTCAAAAGGGAAAAGCTTGGAGAAAGCTGAGGATCCAACTTAACAACAGATTAAAGAGAAAATTAGGGTAGGAAAGCCACCTGCATCTGCTCTTTGGGGAGATGAGTTGAAGGCTGTAAAGAGGAAGACAAACTATGCCCTTAAGGTGTTCTAGAGGCAATGAAATGAGAGTAGTGACCCTGGTTAAGTCCTGGAAAGAGGAAAGGGGAGAGAACAGAGAACTTCCGAGCACCTCCTCTGCTTAACCCAGAACAAGAGAGTCTGGGGGTAGCCGAGTGAAGTCCGCACACCATCTCTCACCATCCAGTGCCGAGGGACTCAGGGCCCCATTTGTGGAGGCTGCTTGTTGTCCATTCATTGCCTCCCATGTTGTACCTCAATTGCTCAGCGACAACAGAACTTGTCTTTCCAACATTCTTCTGAGCCCCATCTAACTATGCCCCACCAACCACCTCTCCCTTTCCCTTAACTCTCCTCACTCTGGTTTCGGATGAAAGATCCAGAAAGAAAATATCATTCATATCCCCCAAGTGGTTGCGGTGGGGGGTAAAGGAGAAGCTAGCACTGGCTCTTGAGCAGAACAGTGGGGAGAACCATTCGGGTTTCAAATGTGTCTGTATGGTGCTCTCTCTCATTACTCAGCCTTGACCTCAAAAAGTAGTTAAAAAAATTGTGCTTTGCTGTTCAGTCTTGTTATGCAAAATTATCTCCCATGTGTTTGCATGTAAGAGAAGAGATGGAGATACATTTAAAAATATGTGTATTTCTAGATATATGTGCATCATAATTGTGGCGTACTTAAGAAAATTGCTAATCAACACAAAATAGGTGTGACCTTCGTTACATGCCTTAGCTAATTATTTTAATATTGCTGAGGTTGTCAGGGAAAGGAAGGAAGATGATAAGCTGCAAGATCCTTTCAATTTTTAAACCTCCATCTCCGATTCAGGATGCAGGCTCTTATGGGAACTTACAAAGTTTTAAATTATGTTTTTATCACATAAATTTAAGAAAGCAAAAAGCATATACCTGCTTTGTTTTAAGGAATCTTAGAATTCCTTAAAACTTGAGTAGGAAACATGAGTAGTATTCTTAAAATACATGAAACAATAGAAGCCATTTTTCTTTAATAATTTGACACAAAAACATTGCTTATACAAATAACACATTGCTATATTGGTGAGTTTAGCTGCTTTAAGTAAACAGCATAAAGTGTATCCTGTGCAATAATTCTCGATTTAGTCAAGGAATTACAATGGAATGTTTAGTCTTCCCATATGTCCTGAACTGTTCATTTCCTGTTGCTTTGCTGGAGGCAGAAGCCAAGGAATTTCAGTTTTCCTGACTTTATTGTACATCTGCTGGTTATTGCTTCTTAATCGGACTCAGTTTGTGCTGACCACACAGTGACCTGCGATAGCTGTTTCCCTAGCATTTCCTGACATTAGCAGCAACACCTGTTGTTAAATACATTCAGTGCTGTTTTGAGACTTTTCAAATAACTTGGAAACAATCAAATGTAGACTACTAGTATATAGTCATAAGTTAATGTGAACTCTTTTAGAGAAAAGGATGTAGTTGGCTCCAATCTATTCATTGCTTTAAGTTTTTAAATTAAAGTTATATTTCTACCTGGCTTTTGGATTTATGTACAATTTAGCTTACTCTATATACTTATCAGTATATATACTTATTTCACATATCAACTATGCAATATATCAAAGCATTATTCAGAAAACCTTTAATAAACTATGCACATATAATCTAGATTACTTCCTTATCTGGGTTTGCTAAAGAGATCACTCACAAATGTATAATGACAACAGCCCAATTTTATATTCAGAGAAGAATTAATTTACCTGGTATCTGGAGTTCAATTTATTTTAGTATATGATCTTTGATTTGATAAAAAAGAAACAGAATAGTTGGAGGTTTTTCAACATAATGAGCTCGTTCAGAATTTAGTTAAAATTTCTATCCTTTTAGTTATAATCAAAATTTCAAATGCATCTTCTTTTGTATACACATGTGTATTTTTGTAGCTATAATATGAACTTTGTTGCCATTAATTTTCAGCTCTGCATCAATATCTGCTCAGCACTGTGAGATCCAGGTTTTTTTTTTTTTTTTCAGAGCATTATTATCCTTCAAGCCACATTAATAATTAAGGGATTTATTTGATGGTGCCACAAATAGATTCGAGGTAAGGGTTCATTAATGACTACCATGCCACACACACATGCACGCGCATGCACATGCACACACATAAAAAGCCATTGTCTTTTCTACAATTGAGAACTGGACAGAGAATTGGAGAGCAGTTCCCTCCACTGCCAACTGCTGAATTCCAAGGCCACTGCCACAACCAGGAATCCCAGAAAAGCTGAAAGTCACCATGACCAGCTATTGTCACCAGCTTCAGATTACGTAGAATTTTGCATACTTGGTCAGCAGCTGCAGCTCTACCTCTTGGTAGATACAAACCCAGTGACTTTATACTGCTCTTCTGCTAGGACTGCCACAGACAAGTCAAGTATCTCGGGAGAGCAGACAGTCAGTATTTCACCAGCAGCAGAAATGTGACCTCTGGCTTACTTTGGCTTGCCAACTATTGAGCAAGTGCAGCTGGGTTAGCCAAATTTGCACAACATCCAGAATTTCAGGAGTGACTGAGAAATACAGTTTTGACTTCCCAGACTTTGCAAGGCAACACACGTTGGAAAGAATTGGGAAGCCCATCTCTTGTGTGTGGTCTTAAAGACACAGGTATTTAAGTATACGGTCATGTCCACGTAAAAACACTAAAATCAAATTACTATGTTTTGTCCCTGAGGAAACTAATACTAAAGGAGTTTAAATAATTTTACTACAACCAAACCTCTGTGATTTCCACTACACTTTCTATTTTTACTCCTACCTCCTCCTGTTTAAATGGCTGGTATTTTTCCTTTGCTCATGTCAAACAGATAACTTTTTATATACACTGTAAATAGTAACTGAGATTCTCCCTTATCAGAATTTAAGGAACAGAATATAATGATCAAAAATCAATTTCCAACTTTTAATATTTGCTTTATCTTTTTATTTAAAAGCTTTAAAAGACAACAGAATACATTTATGGGAATGTGATAAATTAGTGAATTAAATTGTATCAGTTATTCTTGTTATAAAGATAGATATGCTTACACTTGTGAAACAATGAAAAATTACTGGCTTTACTTTATTTTAGAATCCTATTTTTGTCCTATAGATAGAGGTATAAAAATGAACAACATCTTTGTAGTGGTAAAACTAAGAAACAAATATCTGTGAACTTGAAAAGACTAACGGTCCGCGAGAAGACAGGCAAAAACCATGAATAGTTTAAGTGATTATAATTTCATGAAATTCATTCTGGAAAGATAATATTTCCTCCTATTCTCTTTAAGTAAAAGCTAACAAAGGAAAACACATTTGGTTTACTTATGTAACATCATCCTTATTCCTGAGATGTGTCTTTAATAAACTGAAGGTGTTTGTTAAGGAGAAGATTCAACAAGTCTGGTTAAAGGTATCATAATCCCCACTGTCCTTCAAACTATCTCCCCAAATTGCTTCAGAGAAAAGACTCTGGATCCAAAATTAAGTATGATTATGAGTCCTGTTATCATTTAAATCTTTTAATGTCTCTTCTTCCCTTTGTACTACCTCAATACTTTTATTTGAATTAGTCCAGTTTCTGCTTTAAATGTAACATTATGAGTTTTCCATGAGTATTTTTTATGGGCTTTTCAAAGCTGAAAGAGCGAGCAGGGCTATCTTATTTATTTGGGCCTTACATGTACGTAGACTACAGAGACTATAAGAAAAAGAAGAAAAGGAAAAAGTGAAAGTATGACAGAATAACAACATATAAAAATCTATAAATAAATAGCAACGATTCCATTTATTAACATGATAACAGTTTTATTAACAAATACTTTGGCAGCACCTGTTTTCTTTAGTTGGAAATAGAAACACAGACCATAACATACGGACACAACGCAGGATGGCACTTTTACTTGTTTTATAAACTCTGCTATGAGTAAGATTCTCTTAAATTTTTACAGATCTTTTCAACCATAATTTTTTTTTATCTTTTCTTCTTTGGTTTCTATAAAAACAGGTATCTGTTCATTCTCTTAGAAGTAAAATTTCAAGTGTTAAGAAGTAAGTAGAACATTTATGAGGAAATACTCAACTAGCAAGTTTAAAATGATCACTTTAATAGAAGCCAGACAGCATTTGGTAAACCAATGTTAAGTAGGGTCTCATGGCAGATCTCTGATGTCTTTTGATCATCCATATTTCATTTCATCCCCTGTAGAAGCAAGCACATTGCCTTTGGTATAATCCCTCCTCCTTCTGCGTGACGTGGTGAATCCTTCCATAGAGATGCCACAGGGCCAAACAAATGCTTTCTCTAACTTGGGCCAGAGCCAGAGGTCTATGTCATGAAGAGGCTGAGCTATTTGAATGCTCTCGCTTGAGTCTTTGAGTGTCGAGCATGTGACACCCTAACTGATGTTTAGGTTTCTTTCTTTTTACAAAGATGTGACCCTAACAAGATTTTTCTACTATGAAACCTTTCCGAACTTTCCGTCATTCTCTTCACTTTGTCCTTATTCTTGACAATTTCCGAACTTGGTTTTAGGGTACTTGGTTGACTTGTTTTAGAGCTCTGATTATTTCCCCTTGTCCCCCAAGTAGTTAGCAAGAGTCAGTTTAACTTGCAACCAAAGAATCCTAAATCAATCAGAAATGAGTGATAGTAGTAATGAAATATTAGTAACAGATCCATAGGAAATATACAGTATTTGGAATTATCCATTGAAGTCTTCATTCATTTTCTAGAATGGAAAGTAACAGCATACAGCACAGCAGTGAAATAATTTGCATATTATTTACTTGCACCACAAGTTTCTGCCACCACAGAAAGTTATAAAGAATATTACAGATCAGAGGACTACACGATAACTACTGGTAGTACACAGGGTGAATAACTTAAATCAGAGGCAAACAAGTTCTTTAAGGCACAGACAAAAGGAGAATTTCTGTGAACATGTAAAACTCTCTTAAGCCTTATAGACAGAGCTGGGATTGAGAAAACAAAAGGAAATCTATGTATCATAATATGGGTGCCATATCACAATGCCAGTTAAATTTACAGCCTACTAAATTATAGTCTTGACTGAGAAAGAATGAAATGATTGAAATGAGGACATCTTTGAACATATAAAATACCAGGAATGGCACAAGTTTCTTAGCCCTTTGGAGATACCCACCAATACATTTTTCTGGAATGGGGTAAGAGAGGCAGAGAATGATAGGAAATGACATGACAGGGATAATGAGAACTCAATAGTGTTGGCAAATATTTTGACTTTTACTCTGAATGGTTGTGAGTAGAGAAATTACATGACTAATTTACTCTTTATATGATTTCCTTTTGTTGCTCTATTATAATACATAGGAGGGACAGACTGGAAGTAAAATGGCCAGTTATGAGATTTTTAAATAATTCTTGAAAACAATAATAGTGGTTTGGATCAAGGTGATAGCAATAGAAGTCATAAATGGTTGTATCAGAATATATTTTAGAGGACAGGTGAGTTGTTTTTGAATAGGTGTTTTGAATAGGTGAGTCATTTTTGAAGAGGTGTTTTGAATAAAGCTGGTGAAGGGTGATGTGAAGGCATGCGGCCTGCACAACAGCACACGTGGAGTAGACGGTGTCTAGAAATTGGGAACCCAACACGATGAGCAGTGCCTGCTGGTGGGAAATCGAAACTATGAGGTTCCATGTTGGGCTTGTTAACTTCAGGTTTCTAGACCATCGTATGGCCGTGGCATATGAGTAATTGAATATAGGAGCCTGAAATTCAGTTAAAGGTTTCAAAATGGAGATGTATGTATAGGAGTCATTAGCATACAGATCGCTTGTTACACATAATGAAACACTTTGGGACTCCATCTCCACATCTGTAAACATGTAGCAGTGAACTATGTAGCTGAAGTATCTACATCTGCATAGTGTAGAAAACCTTCTGTGGTCAGAAACCAATTTACTTATTTCAAATAACAACAAGCCTCCAGAGAGGGCATTCCAGCACAGATTTGGTTGCCTGAGAAAATCTTAAGGACCCAGGCTTCTTCTTGATTCAAAAAAGTTATCTTTGTCACGCAACATCTGTCCTCGTCATCACCCAACCTTGTGTCGATTTCCACACAAGAGAAGAAGAAAGAAGTATATGAGCAACTACAAGAAAAGCATAACTCATTAGAAATATCCCCCAATCTTTGGCAGATCTCATTCACTAAGAATATATGATTTGTCTATCTATAGCAAAAAGAGAAGCTAGAAAATGGAGTAGCTTAGCTGGAGTTAGCACATTGAGGAGAAGGGGGACTGGATGCTGAGTGAACACCTAGTGATACTGCCACAAACCACCATAGTGAATTTTAATGGTAAGTAAGAGGCAATCACGACCCCCCACAAGTGGGAATAATAATCATTTGGAATAGTTTTTCATATACGTCCATATACAGACTCACTGATATTTCCTTATTGTTCTACATGGTATTCTTCCCTTTTGAATCACTTATTACTCAGGTAAATGGAGGCATGAGATACGTTATGAACCATTAAACTAGATGATCTAAAAATTAGGATAACCAACACAAAATTATAGACATTTTTGGATGATACAGGACAAGTAAATGGTTCTTTTCAGGTACTTTTAATACAACAAATATCCAAAAGAATGAATTTCTACCATTTGTTAAACATGTCTTCTGCTCCACCTCTGATGTGCTTGCTGGAAGCACATTTCCACATTGTCATTATGTGCCCTGTGATTATATGATGTACATTCCGTACAGCGGCAGGAAGGTTTCTCAACAGGCAGCACCCTGTTTCTCAGAAGAGAAAAAAGTCAAAGCACCTATTCTTCAAAATTACATAACCTTCTTGAATTTGCTTCCTTAAAACACTCACACATACATGCACAAATGTACACAGAAGCTGAAAGTATCCTTCGGATTCCAAAGAAAGGGGTTATCATAATTATAAATGAAATGTACCTTATAGAAACTTGTATTGATGGACCAAAAAAGGGAATACTGTATTTTTTATCATTTTTTGTTAATGTTCGAATACCGTTGTCTCTATTTTCTCATCACCACTTTCCCCTGCCCCACCCACCCTGAACTTGTCTGTGCTCAGAATTTATCTTCTGAGTAAAGGAAACAGGCAAATATAAAGGTGACTGTGATATAATTACTCACAGTTTGTAATTCTACAAGCACATAGGCAGACACAAAACCCAGACTTGGACAGGTCAAGGAAGGCTTAATGGAGAAACAATGTCTAAGGTAAGACATGAGAGAAAAGTTAGCATTTTCCAGAAGTCTTACTTATCCAACATACAAAACATTCCTCTCCACACATAAAACCTGTCTTATAAACTATTTCATTTCATTTCTTCATTTGTTACGCAGATAAATATGTGATCAACCACAAGGTTTGATTTCTAGAAATCTATATTATTTTTGTTGTCCTTGAAGATAAAACTACCAGTTATTTCTATCAGAAAATGGGTCTACTTGGGAATAGCATGGAATTGCAATTTGCAGCAAAGATGCTACAGCCAAAATTCCAGGCAAGTTCAACAAGCAAAGGAGAGGAGGAACTTGAGAGAGACAAAGAAGGGAGTTGTGAAGGGTTGTTTTGAATGAAAGTCCACTCAAGGAAAGCGAGAGTTCAAGTGGGTGACAGTTTCTCCCTGGCAGAGCTGCCAGGCAAGGAAGAAAATCTTCCTGCCTCCCGCTGGAGAAGGAAGAGAGCGTGAATGTGACAGTCCTTCCCCGTGATGGTCTGAGTGGGTACTGCATCAGGGCTTCCCCTTCCGCCTGCCCGTCCCCATTTCAAAGTTTCCCCGGCTAATTCTCACATGCTCAACTCTCTTCCTTCCAAAATTCCAAAATTTGAGTCTGCCACAGGTACTGTAATAAGAGTTTAATAAAAAGCTAGTGAACACAGCCCTTTTTTCTCCCTCCAGCTGCCACCCACAGCCCAGGAGTTTCCCCCTAACAGTTAAACTGCTCAAAGATTTTTTTAATTCTAGCTTTCATCCTTTTTTCTCAGCCTTTTAAACTGACATATAAAATAATTTATCTTTACACTTCAATACAATAAAACACCCCTAAATGCTTTTTATTATTTTCTTTTTTTAACTTCCTTGAAAGTTGCTAATTACACAGAAATGTTTTGCAGTGATTCCAATAATGCATTTTTTTTTCATCTAACTCTTTCTAGCATTTTGTTTTAGTGAGTTATCTCATTACCTCTAAATACATGTCAAAACTCCTCTGCAGCTTCCTATAAATTTAAAGCTAATAAGATCTTAAAACATATCTAGTCTGATGATTTTATTTTGTGGATGTGAATTATGTTGTTGAGAGACAAAATAATTTATTCGAAGTTATGTAGCTTTTTGTGGCAGAAATAGTACTGAAAGTAAACACTGCATTTTCTTATTTAGTACAGCATTAGCAATGCCACCTGCCTGCTTAAGATTGGATCTCCTCTCCAGCATGCAAATGAAGGGTCGGATGCAGGGTTCTCACAAGGAGTCTCTGGATGTGTATCTCACTGACAGTATTTTAGAATGTAATGGCACTGCATTTAAGATCTCTTTGGAGAAGATCCAGTCAACCAAAACATGGAATGAAAAAGAAGAGAATAAGTAATCTCTGCCATTTATGATAACACTTTAAAACAACATGGAGCTTAAATATATGTTTTGTTGAAATTTTTTGAGGGTTTGGACTCTACTGAGTGAGTTTAAAGAAACTGCGTGTATGTCATACATTTCTTAGACTCTGTTAAAATCCACAAATTCTGTCTTTATTTCCTTTTGAGTGACTCTCTTATTATACGGATGTTTCTAAATTTACTATAAATCACTCTCAGTGTAACACTTAAAATCATATGTTTAAAATACTCAGAATTATAAAGAAAAGGATTTGAGCTGTGTTAGCTGTATGTGCTTGGATAAGTCACCTTCAGTCTGAGCTACAATATCTATTAAAAGCACAATAACTTACAAAGATTTTTGAGGATTAAACAGAGTAATCATGTAAATGCAATTTTAATTTGTAAAAATCCATAGCAAATATCAGGCTTTATTATTGTTCATCCACCTTTCCCCAGCTTCCGTATCCACGTATCTGGCCACACAATTGCAGTTGCTTCTCTTTGCCACTGCGCAATGGCAGCCTCTGGAAAGCACCAAGGTCACCTCCCTCCTCAGGGAAGCTCCTGTGACATTCTCTGCCCCACCTTCTGGGAGAGAAGGGGGAAGTTGCATCACTTTAGTCCAACAGTACTTTATCCGGCCCTTCACTTAGGCAGTTCTTTTATTATTTGTTTATAAATGTACCTCCTTGAATTGAAAGTTTCCTAGTGATTTCATCCGCTCGTCCTGTGTCTTAATCTAAAACTTTGTGAGAACTGAGGCAGACATTGGGACTCTAACAATACGTTTATATCCCTTTCTTTCTAACAGCTCTAACCTTGAATGCAGTGCCCTTCCCATCCTTTTGTAGTTTTAAAATTAGTAGTTTTTTAAATATTCATCTTATGTAATCCAATTACATTTCTGTTTCACCCATTAAAACAAATAAAAATGATACCAAAAGTAGAGGGGAAAACACACAAGTCTCTCTCCATTTTTCCCCTTCAGATTCGGAACTATTTTTCACTTTCTGTGTTAGTACATTCTCCAGTCTTAACTTCAGTTCTCCCCAAAATCATCTAAGCAAGGAGAAAAACCGTTGAGGAATGGTCAACGCAAGTTAGTATAGCAATATGAAAAACTGGGATAGAGTTGGTTAGAAAGAAGCTGCCATATTCTTCATTAATATGCTATTCACTGTGGAGTGTCTATGAAGAAATCCCCAAGTTTCCTACCTTTATATTTGTTAACATTAAATTAATACTAGTTTGATTATAATTAGTCATACTAATAGCTGTATTTTAATCACATATTTTGTATTTCTTTACCAAGCTTTTCGTATACATTCTCATTTAACCTTGATAACTGCCCTACAAGTTAGTTGCTGTACTATTCTTTTGCAGATGAGGAACTGAGGATCAGAAACTGGGAAAGTTGACCATATCCACCTAATTCACATAACTGTAGGGGTGGACATGGGGGCAGCCAAGTCCTAACTCAAATCTTTCTGACTCCATGTGTCAAGTGCTCATTTACTATTCTTTATTTTTATCAAGCGTCAAGAGAAAACAAAGGATAAGTATTTTATGTTCTGAACAAATTCCAATATATTTATGGTCTTTTGAAATTAACTTCCCTTGATATGACTTTCTATATACCTACTTGTATTGAAGTATCCTTCACATTAATTAATTTAATTTCAAAAAAAAAGTCTGCAGCATAAAGTCATTAGTTTCTTGACTCATTTTCTTCGGTACAAAAATTTTTCTATTGATTTTTTTTTTTTTACCCACGTTCCAAAATCCTTTACTCAGCCTCACTTGCTCTTTTCTTACTAGGGATTACAGAAGCATTGGAATTGGGTGTTTGCAATGCTCAGCGAGTTCAGCCTTCCAGAGAGAAGTGGTGAGCACTCTGGGAAGGGGGGAAGCCAAGCCCCGGGACATGTGGACTGGGAAAGCCATGACTCTACCAGCTTCCTCTGAGGACAGCGTGCCACCTAACTGGCAAGTGCTGAGCACTCCAGGAGAGCACGTGTTCAGTATTTCAGATCACTTTCCATGCTGTGCTTTCACTTAGGAGCTTCAGATATGAGATTTTAGGCTCTGTAGAATAATATAAATGTTGGAGGCAAAAGGAATATGAAGTGATGTTGATAATACTGACTGAAAAAATTTAAGAACACATTTTATTTGTAGCAAACTTTAAATTTTTCAATGAGCCTTCTTTAGCATTGTAAGGTAAGCTCATACCAAGCCAATGAAGTAAATAAAATGTGTTTTCATACTTTCTTTTACAAATGGAAAAAATAAGGGGTTTGCTGACTTTTCTAAAGTAATATTCAGTAAGTTGCTTAAGCCTTAAAACATATGTTTACTTCCTGTTCACCTCATAAATCATTTCTACTTCATATTCAAATGCTTAAGAAATAGAAATTTGGTGATCTCCTCCTAACCTTGAACCTCAGAGGGGGCACGGGAATGTTGCACACGACAGTTGTTGGGCAGGCATTCCATGCAGTCAAACAGAGCATTTCATAATAGCTGTCTCCTGGGTCAATTTTACTACTCACCATCCTCTCCCAGAATACTTAAGCTGGGTACATGTTTCTTCCTAGTATGTCTTCCAGACGATGGCTGAAAAACAAAAATAAAATTTTGAAGAAAAGAATGTTAAAACGTGAGTTCTGTGTAACTTAGGATATAGATGAAATTCCACACTTTATGCTAATTGACAAGTGTAGGGCTTTTATTGAATTGTGTGATCTTTCTCAGTTGTTTAGCAATGTACTTTATGATGGAAAGAGAAGGAATAAATCACTTTCCAACTATCTTTTATCTGAAGTGCTCCTAGCCGAGTGAGTACACATAAATGAACCATCTGTAACACTTTAGGAGTTCCGCTGAATCTTTTCAATATTTAAGGGAAGTTGGAAAGAGAAACAGTGACGCTTTCTATGTAGTTCATGAGATTTTTTCAAGCTTAGTTTTTTCAATAAGTGATAGTTAAAATTAATAGTATTCAATATCCCACCCCTCATTGGTATAGGGGAAAGTTCAAACTGCTCACGATGCCTCTTACCCACATTATCTGCATCCGTCCCTGGTCTCACACCTGTAAAAACTCCCTCAGATCCTAATGTTCTTACTCTTCCAGAAACATTTCTATATCCGGGCTTTTCTATTCTTGCTCAGCTCTTAGTAAGTGCTGCCAGCTCAAGTCATACAACTTTCATAAAGACACCCTGACTCAAGCTCCTTATTCTTGAAATCTCTGCATCTGCCACGTGTCCATGGCATTAATTGGCTCTCCTCTGTCATTCAGCTGGGGTTCGTACATTATTTGCTGTAGGTAACTTTTTCTTCCCCTAGGAGATATGCCATGTCCATTTAGTCCATTTTTAGTCCATTTGAGACAACAGAATTCCTTTCAAACAAGGCGTGGTTGTAAGTAAAACTGCTACCACTGCGTCCACTTCCACTGCCCCCACCGCAGTCCACTGTGGAGCCCGGTTGGATTTCCCACATCACTGATGACAGTGCTGAGCCCATAATAAGCTTATGATAAATATGTAATTGAGTGGGATTCAATTTCTCCATAAAAAAAAGGAACATGTATGTTCTAGCTGTCCTGATACTATTGAAAAAGTATTAAATATATTTATGAGAAATCAAAATTAAGCTCCTAGCTTAGGCAGCAATGAGTTAGCTTATCATACTATCATGCATATAAGTACTTAAAGCTTATTTTGCAAAATTGAAATTCATTTAAAAAAAAAGGCTAAGCTCGTAAAACCTAAATGAGAGACACTACACCACATTCCTGGGTAAAGCAAGTGTCCTTCCTCTTATTTACAGCAAGCAATTCTAGACTAAACTCCATTAAGCAGAGACATTTTGATGGTCTCTTGCTGTGCACAAACAGAGTACTCACCATAAACACAGTGACAGAGGTAGGAAGTGGACATCTGCAAAAACCACACACAGAAAAGTATATGGGCCACTACATTTTTAACAAAGGTGATAACTACATCTAAAATGTTAAAGACTCTTTATAGGCCTTAGTAATATAGGCTCTCCTAGTAACATAGGCCCAATTAAAAATGATACTACCTCATTTTTGATGGAGCAACATTGAATGATACACAGACTTAGTTTTCAACCAGAAACAGAAGCTCATCTAAAAGTTCTACTTGAAAAAAAATCAGTGTTTGCATATATAATTGATAAATGACCTACAGTACTATCCAAAGTCATTTGGGTTTTAACTTAATTCTCCATGTTTATAAAACTTGCAGACTATTTTCTATCCACTAGGAAAACATTCCTATACTCCATAGTTTTCTGTTATATAGTCTTGATATCTTTGCTGAAGTAAAAAGCATGTGAGTGTATGTAATTTATAACCTTTTTGAAATGTACTAAAATGACTCCCTAAAGCAAGTCAAATTATTTGACTTCAAATTTCATTGGGTGTTTTTAAAAAATATTTTCAAAAACCTATCCATTACCTATGTTTTAAGTTAAATGATCCGTCTTTAAGGCCCACTTTAGTATGTGAGAAATATGTCATTTTATGATTACAATTTAACTAACACATCTGGATTACCTTTTTTTACTTTCAGGTTAATATAAAGAAATGTTCTTGACTGATTAGGAACATCAAAGCTACGTGCTGGTATAGGGTCATTAAGTGAACAGACCTTAGACAGGAGCATCAGTCTATCAAATAGACTCCCATAAATAACATTTTGGTTAAAAAAGCTTTTTCTGAGGTATCATAAGACTTATTAAAGAATAAGCAAATAAGTGGGGAAGGAAGGAAGGAAGGAAGGAAGGAAGGAAGGAAGGAAGGAAGGAAGGAAGGAAGGAAGGAAATGATCTTTGATTTTTTTTATCAGCTTGAGAAGAAAAAGAATAGATGATGGATGTTGATTCCACAGCAACTTCAGTCAGGCCCCAGCTTCTGTCCCTTTTCTGAGATTGAACATGAGCAGAGGGGAATGAACGAGAAAGTGCACAAATTTCATATAAGTAAATCTGTGTTTTCTGTTTCTGAAGGAGAGTATTTAGCTTACATATATATTATCAGACCCACTATATTTTACGTTAATTTCTTCAGGAAAGACATCATCCATATTGTAAATACACATTCAAATGGTTGAATTAATCTATGCCTTGGGTATGTTGTTGCTTTCATTTTGCCAAAGCAACAAAAAGCAATTTTGCCAAAAATAAATATTCTGATTAGTAATAACGTTGAAAGTTATTTTTCAGTACTTAAAGTCCTCCTCAGTTAAATACACAGGAGAATCAACTTTGATTTCATTCTATGTCCCCATCTCCATTACTCAAGATAATATTTTGAAGCTAAACGAAGGGGTTGGTTTGTAGAAGTTTGAGCTGACCGAATGGGGAAAAAATAATATTGTGAAATTCAGAGATATGTTTAGATGAAGTACAAATTATAAGGACAAATTAGAAAAAAAGATATTCAGAACTTTATACATGAAAAGCATTTACTTTACAAAAAGCAACATGTTGTTTCTCCATATCTATTAGAAAAAGACTAAAAATATACTTTACTATGTTGCTTAGTATAAAATATACTTTACTATGAACAATATTATATAGAAGTATTCTGGATAAACACAGATGTGGAATAAATAACTCTAGATAATTTCCAGTGTGCTAAAATGAAACAAAAATTCAAACCCCTCAAAAGTGCCCAATGCATTAATTTTTTTCAGCCTTACCCAAGGACAATTTTCATTGACTTTAGAGAGGGAGAAAGGGAGAGTGAGAAACACTGATTGTTTGCCTCCCATACATGCCTGGGCCAGGGATCCTAGGTACCCAGACCAGGAATCAAACCCACAACCTTTCAGTTTTGTCATAATACTCCAACCAACTGAGCCGTACTGGCCAGGGCCCAAAGCATTAAAATTTTTGAAGTTAGGACTTAAAGCTGTGTTGGTAATGAAGATACTTCCAAATTATTCATGACTGTTGAAATATACATCAAAATATTGAATTGCTTGATTTAAAAAAATAGATGTGATCGTTGGTATGAACACCATTTACAAAAATTTGCTTTTGCACTTAATTCCATTTAAATTAATGTGTATATCTCAATACATATATGATATATATTCATAAAGAATCCACAAATCAAACAAGAGTAGAAAAGGGAAATAAACCATTTTCACCACAGTGATAAATTTAATATTTTGTTTAAGCAATATTTCTAGCTTTATTGAGATATAGATGACAGATGTAAATATTCACGGCATACGTTGTGGTGATATATGTATACATATATATACATACACACACATATGTCTACAGTGAAGCAATTACCATAATCAAGCTAATTAACACATCCATCACCACAAACAGTTACCATTTGTATGTGTGTAGGGTGGGGTGGTGAGACACTTCTGATCCACTAACCCTCTCAGAGAATTTCAAAGCTGCAGTGAATACAGTCTTACTAACTGTCGTCACCGCACTATCTCGTCAATGCCGAGCCTGTGTGTGGGCTTTCACAAACATCTCAGTTCCCCCAGCCACCGGCCACCAGCAACCACCATTGCACTCTTCGCTTCTGCGTTTGGCTCTTTAGAATCCACGCGCGTGTGAGCTCGTGGGAATCTGCCTTTCTACGTTCAGCTTATTTCACTTAGCATAATGTCCCCCAGATTTATCCATGTTGCTGCAAATGCCAGGATTTCTTTTTTATTGGTGAATACTATTTCATGGCGTTTATAGCGCACATTTTCTGTATCCATTCATCTGCTTACAGACACTTAGGTTGTTTCCGTATCTTGCCTGCAGAAGGGCCGAGGCCAGGCATGGACAGCTTCAGGGTGCACAGCTGGGGCCGAGGTGGATGGGCCTGTAACCTGAAGCCTGGGCAGCTGTCACTCCTCCCAGAACCCTTGGCGGACAGTGCTGGTAGCAGGTCCTTGACCAAATGGGATATAGCCACGTTCATAGGAGACGTGGCTTGTTCCTGTGTCTGTGACCCAGATCAGGGTCTGTCCACCAGCCTGCCGTCTGGGCACAGGCCAGCGCTCTTACATGATCCTCCTTCGTCTCAGGCTCCACTGTGGTTCCACAGCCTCCTACCTGCGCCCGGAAGCTCCCACAAAAGCACTTTTCCCTGGACGGCTGCCAAAGCATTACTGCTGCGGGTAATATGAGCAGGGGACTTCCTGTTCTGTCATCTTCCTGATACCCCGCTGAAGCGGTTTTTTTAAAAAACATACTAAATAGAACAAAACATAATCTCTTGAGCATTTTACCATTTTTAACCTGCATGAAAAACAATTTAGCATTGAGATATTATAATGTACCACATTCATGTTTTAGAACATGCAGATTTTTCATTAATTTAATAAAGTAGTAAGAAAAGAAAAATTGTAGATTTATGCTAAAATCCCTTCGTGCTCTGTCCATACCACCTAGTCACGAATTATAACAAGTTTTAAGAAATCAGACTCAATAGGTTGACAAATGGGTAGATTCTCTTCAAATAATACAAAGTATTAAAAGGAAATTGCAATTTTTTAAACGTCTTCTGTCCATAATGAGCAAACCTGAAGCCATGGAAAAAGTCATGGTATTTATTTCATCGTTACTCACCTATGTCTTTATGGACAGTGACACAAAATATTCACACATGTTTCACTTGTTTATTTGGCTAAATAGTGAATCATATTTGAAAACAAAAAAAAATTAAGAAAAGGTGATTGAAAATTATTGTGTCTTTGAATACTCACACTGCTGTTGTAGTTTCTTGGTCGCAATTATAAATTCACAAGCAAGGTGTGCAAATGAGGGCTATTTCTACCTGACCGTCTCAGAGAAAGGTAGACTCCGCTCTGGCCACACGAAGATGACGTTGAAACTGTCGCCGCCACGCCAGGGCGTCGCCCGCGGGAACAGCTCCGTCTGCAGTCTCACGCCAGGGAACATTTTCCATCTCATAACTCATCTCCCAGATGTATGATCGTACCTCGTCTACACAGAAAACAGAACAAGAAGCCTTAAATGTGCTCCCGAGCTGTTTTCCGCGAGGGCAAGGTTACAGAATGGCCTGTCTTGCTTAAAGAATTATTCCCTTGCTTTCTCTATTTGTTTTCAAATTTTCAATGTCCCTTATAAATAAAATGTGTGCAAATGTTCCTCGCGTGGTCGCTTTACGTGGAAATTGTGTTTAGATCGTGAGCTTAAACTTCGTGTGTGTTTTAAATTTTTTTTCCCCATAAGCAATTTTTGCTGGTGGGCAATTTACTAGAAGGCTTCTTGTCTGTTGCTGGTGTGTTAGACCTGTGTGTCCACAGAAATGTTAAAATAGTGCCACCCTGTAATTCCTTAAGTTGATGCTATAAAGTGAGTAACTTTATCACAGCCCCGTAGGGAGACCGTGGACTCCTGGGCGATGAAGACATTTGGGACTCTGGTTATTGTATTCCTGGGAAAAATGCGTGTGAAAGAATCCAGATTCACACTGAGGGTTCTGAGAGCGGTCTCCATCTAGACCCACAGAAATCCTACCTTCCAAGGAAGAATTATTTTCTAGATTAATAAAAAAATACTTTCTTGAAGAAACCTGTGCTGTAACATGGACCAATAAAATGACAAATCTAAGAAAACATTATCTAACTTAAGGCACTATCTATATCTTGGAAGACTTTGAATGTAATTAGGAACGAAGCGTGTTGCACAATGGCACGGTTTCCACGTAGGCGGCGTGCAAGTGAATGCTGCCCCCTTGAGCTGTGCAGCGTGTTGATGCTGAACTTTACCTTCAGGAAGTAATTTGCGAGGAAATGGTTTCCTCTCTGCCATTGAGGTTTATGTACCAAAATGTTTTCAAAATGCATATACTCTTCCATGTATAGTTCATACTATTACATTTTACAGTACCAATGCCACATTTCAGTAAAGCTGCATTGTCATTTAAACTTATTATTAATGAGAAGTATAAGGGAGTGTCCCCCAAGAACTCGGAATAATCTTCTGGAGGGCAGGCCCCTTGTAGGACAGGCTTCCCCCACTAGGCGAGTGTTCTAGGAACCCATCTGTATCAGTGTACCAGCCGGTGATGTTGTGAGAGGCTGCATTCGGCTTCAGCGAGTTCTGTTTTGAAGACTCTTTCAATGCTTTTGCCCATTTCATGATGGGTGATTTACGAGTGCATCTGCCCACATCATGCTGAGTATTCAGCAGTTTTTGACTGAAAATGGCGTGACTCCTATGCCCCACCCTCCCTATTTACCAGATTTCGCCCAGAGCAACTTTTTTGTTTGTTTGTTTCCCAGAAGAAAAAGTCCTCAAAGGGAAATATTGTGCTGATGTGGAAGATGTGAAACAATAAATGGCAGAAGCACTAAAAGGCATCAAAATCAATGAATTCAAAAACTGTTTTGAGCAGTGGAAAAAGTCTCAATAGGTGTATTGCATCAAATGGAGAGTAGTTTGAAGGTGACAGAAGTTTAAGCATATAAGCATGAATACGCACCATTTTATAAAAGAATTTTGTTTTTCGGGGGGGTTGCCCCTCCTATCTATTTTCATAATAACTCAATGAATTGAAAGAACTGTGAGTTGGAGCACATTGGTGAATATTTGTGTTTACTTAGTACCCCTTCCCTTTGGTAATATCTAAAATATCCTTTGTGAATCCTTACTTCCCTTAGTCCTATAGCCTTGCTCCCAGATGCAGGGGTGGGCACATGGCCCAGGCCTGTCTATTAGAACATCTAGACCACAGTGAGGAGTTCATACTGGACACGTGGTTGGACCATATCGATCAGAGTAATCCCAGGATTACTGGCAGCCTTCTGCCTGCACCAAGAGAGATCCTACTTTAAAACGAAGCAGTGGCTCTCTAAGAGCGTTCTGTGGACCAGCAGTATCCTAATCAAATGGATGCTTGTGAGACATGCAAATCCTGAGGCTCTGCCCCAGACAGATGGAAACAAAAGCAATCTACGCATGCTGTTCACATTTTGCCTACATGATTTTAGTCACTAACTTCTCTATGACTTCATGTAATTACCCATTTGTTGTGTGTTTGAGTTTGGTCCTTTTCCAAGGACTAATTCAAAAGTTGTCTCTCTCATTAAGCCATTCTTATTTTTTTAATTATCTTCTTTGAATTTTATTTTCACTATTTTTGTGCCACTTACGAGCATTTAAGATGACTCAGATTGTGTTATTGTTATTTACGTGCATACCTCATTTACTCCATTAACTTAAAATCACTGAAGGAACACAAGACAAGCTTATCCACAATTGAAACTCCAGACATAGGTGTTGATGAATGGATATCCAGATATGCAAAGTTTAAAAGAAATTAAGGTAGATGGATGGATTGGAAGGGCCAGAAATAATTCTTTTAGGCACAAACCAATTCTAAATCCTTTTAAAAATACATCAGTGTTCCTTTCCGATGCTCTTTACAGATTAAAAATTCATGAGATTAGTTAATGCATTTATCTTTTTCTGAAAGATATTTTATATTCCAGATGATCAGATAATGGATTTTAACTTGCTACCCATTTCACGTGAATGGTGACTATACCCCTGGCCTTTCACAAGCTGAAACAGAAGAACCTTGGACAAAAACGGAGATTGCTTCTGGGAACAAGCTGCCTTATCCATGAGCAAGGCACCTAACCCCTGTGATATACCTCAGTTTCCCCCTCAGTATAGTGAATGCATTTCTCCCAGATTTAAAAAGCTGTGGTTTCTATGTGTTATCAGGTGGCTAATGAACAAGGCAAGCAAACACATATGTTGAAATTTAGAGTACTAAAGATATATATTAATATATTCATAAATATATCCAGTGATTTCTTGAGTTCCTTACAATTTGGAAATGTCTGGGACTGTGTTAATATTGTAATTGAATTCAACTAATAATTGAATAAATATCTCACAAATCTGAAGTAGTTAGGATAGACAAGTTACACGGAGCAGTTAAGAGAGACTATTAGGTGTGAAGTCTTTTTTCTAACACCCAAACTATTAAAAATAATAGGAATCATAGAATAAAAGGGTCTGAAAACCATTAAAAAGCAAAATGTTACATGGGTTGTATTGCTAAAATTTGACTGTCAAATTATAAAAATGGGATCCAGAACAACTTCCTCTGTACAACACTGGACTAATCATAACATAAATTTAACTTCATATATGTGGGTACAGATTAAGATACAAAAAATGTTTGGAAATTAGTTTGCATATTACAAATACCTGTGAATATGGGATATGAACCATGAACAATGATGTTGATAAATTAAACACTGGGGATTTAAAGACATGAGAAAACTTTAAAGAAATACTGTAAGTGAAGACATTGTCAAAGCGCATGATGTGAAAACTTAGGGAGAGGGGTGAGGTATCTAATTTTGACTAGTTGCCTGAAAAAGAATACATAGGGTTTAGGAAAAGAAAAAAATAATTTCTGCTTCATTTTCTCCTTTTACCATCATTTATCACTCATTCATAAGTGCATAGGACCAATATCATGTCAGGCACAATGCTAAGAACTAGGAAAAGAGCAATGGAGGATGGGGATTCTGTGTCTACATGAAGTTAATACAGGGTGGGGCAAAGGTAGGTTTACAGTTGTGCATGTACAGACCAGTTTATTCTTGCATTATTATTTATTAACTATTGTATTATATATTATTTTCCATATGAACTGTAAACCTATTTTCCCCTACCCTGTATGCTATTGAATGTTTACTTTTTAAAGATTCTAGATTGTTAAAGTTCCGAAAGATGGTAGAACTATTAAAACCAAGATTGTGGACTGCTAGGATAAACAAATTATCCTGCACTTGCAAAGCGATCTGAATTAGTTGTTTCTTTCACTCAAATCCAGAACTATTTTTTAAAAACTATAGAGAAAATATGATTCAATTTGCCCAACTCCTTAATGTCACGCCTGCATTGAGAACATCAAGCAGGCGGACTGCAAGTTTCTTCATGATGTTTTGCCTGCCTCGGCTCAGCCTCCTCTTTCTACCCTCCCCCAAACTGCAGGCAACAGGCTAGTGACAGCAAACTATTTACATTTTCTCAAGCTATTTTATTTTCTGTGATTTTCCATAAGCTGCTCCATTTTTAAAAAAATGCCTTTCTTCTACAAAATTAGAAAATCCTTACTTATCTTTGACATGTTTCTGGTGAGGATAACAATGACATAAAAGGGAACATCATCATTTTAATAAAGGGAAAAAACAAAATGCCTCCAGCCAACATCTATTTGAATGGTGAGATATTGCGATCTTTTCTACTCTGAGACTGGCAAAGACACTGTGTGGGATACCTATCCAGTGCAATCAAATAAGAAAAATAAACTAACTCACATCTACTTGTACATAGAAAATTATGGTGAATTATAAAGGTAACTTATTAGAATTAATAAGTAAAATTGACAGAGTGAATCAATATAAGACAATTGCATCTCACAATATCTGCCTTTAAAAAATCAGAAAATTAAACTTTTTTAAATTTAATTTAAAATTATGAATACCTAGACACTAGGTACCAAATTACTATCTAATAAACAATGTTCCAAATACCTTCATGGAAAATTAAAATCTCTTTTTTTTAGAAAATTTAAAGAAGAGTTAAATAAAAAGATGCACAATGTTTATGACTTGGAAGACTCAATGATGAATGTCAATTACTCCCACATTGTTTAATGGAATTAACACAATTCAATAATCACAGCAGATGTGTGTGTGTGTGTGTGAAAACTGACCAGTTTTTTGGTGTGTTCACTCTGAAAATTCATTAAGCTTTACACATAAGTTTTGTATACTTTTCTACATTTACATTATACTTCAGTATCTTAAAATCTAAAATTCATACACTTCTGAGAAAAAAATATTTTATTTCATTCAGTTAATTTTTTTCTAGGAATAGCTTTTTGTTCCAGGCACCTGAGAACAGGGTTTCAACTTTTTGTATCCTTATTGCAGCAACTTTTAAATGAGGTGTGGAACGCAGCCTTCTCTTTAGCTCTGCCCTGAAATGAGATTGGGTGAGGTTTGCTTTTTGGCATTTCTGAATGGCAAACAAGAGGAACTTTTACCACAAATGTGTTCCAAATGGGTCATTGACCTGTTGAAAGCTCTTCAGATAGATGCTCTCATTTTATACAATATTTCTCCCATTTTTAAACCTGTTCTTCCCATAAATTTTCAAATAACAATAGCATCTGAAACCTGATGTTGTAGGATAACTTTAGGCAAATGAGCAGGAAAATTCCCATTTAAGTGAATTAATTATTCAAAACTTAACCCAGATATCAGCTGAAGTTAACTTGCACTGCGGGGTTTACATGGAGCCGGCTCCAGTCCTCGTGGCAAGTGTTACGGAATGCCCAAGCACCTCGGAAGGCTTTCCACCAGTTCTCTGAGCAATCGTGCTTTCACACAGATTTTCTGCTTCCTTGGGCTCAGCCTCTGGAGTGCCTTGAGTACATGACTCTCCTCTTTTAGGGGCTCTGCATTTTTCAATCTCCTTGTTAACTGCATGCATTTGCACTTAAGTAATGTGTTCACGTGATTTATAATCATTAACTGTGATCTCTTGTTCACATTTGTCTTGAGCTTTAAAAATTATCTAAGGCTGTTTGCCTCCTCCAAAGGAATATTGGGGCTCAGACTGGGTCAGTCAGATAGTCAGATGCCCCCAGACAAAGGCCCTGTTAGTAACGCCAACTATGTTTTTTGTCTCCACTGAGCATTTCTAAAGAGGATCAATAATCACATGAAAAATATTATCCAACTATACATTTTCCTCTTCAAAATACCACATTGCAGTGATCATATGGTGGACAATAAAGTAAGGCTTAAAAAATGACAAAAGTCTGAAATGGTACAGAATTTCCTTTGATCATAATGTATTATATTTGAAATAAAAAGCAAAAATGTATTAGGAAATGTCCACATTTACTGAATATAAAAGTAGCTTTCTAGAGAGCCCACATATACAATAAGACATCATAGTAGAAAATATGATAACAAAGTTTTAAAATAAATGACAATAAAATACTCCTACCAAAAGCGGTTCAATGTACTGAAACAGCAGAAGAACTCTTACATTTTTAATGCATATATTAGAAAAGAAGAAAGGTAGTAAGCGTCTACCTAAATACATTATAGAATGGAGAACAAAATAAATTTAAAAAGGAAATAATATAACAGGAGAAATTCATAAAACAAATAGAACCAAGAGCAAATCTGTTTCTTAGAACATAATGAAATTGATAAATCTGGCTCAGAATGATTTTTTAAAATCTTATAAATTTGAAACATATAGAGAATTTTTTTTAAAAAAGGCAAGTCAAAATAGCCAGTATCAGAATATCAGATATTTAAAAGATACTGTGAGCATGTCATAAACAACTACATGTGAAAAATAAAATAGACAAATCACTAGAAAAATACAACTTAAAAACCGAAAGAGAACAGGAAACTTAAAAGGTGCTGTAAATCCGATGTTAACCATCCTTCTGTTTGGAACTGTTACACATTTTTCCGCCTTACTATTGAGTAAAATATGTGTCTATAAATAGTTTATGCAATTTTAATTTAATGAAAGAAAAGGAAGAAGAGTAAAGGCTAAGGAAACCCATGAAAAGAATGCAAATGATACCCATTCAACAAGAGAAACGACACAATGGGATGTGTGTTGCACAGAGTTTTATCGCTATGAACTTATAAACTGTAAAACGTCAACCGGAGAACTCGTCAAGGACGGCATCCACAGGAACACCGGGTGGGCCCCTCTCCTGCGATGGTGCCCATCTGGTCCCGAAGCAAACAAGAGCTTTAAGAATCTTTTTAAATAATATAAAACTTTTGCAAGACAAATAGGAGTAGTAAATGAAACTCCTTGTAAAGTTGAGTCTTAGAACCTGATTTATCTGAATTCAAGTTAAAAATCTACAAGTTCTGTAGGCTACATAGGCATGTAGAAGACTTTACTTTGGCGTGTGTGTGTAGTGGTGTTGCTGTATGCAGTGGTACAGGAAGAAGAGGGGGATAAATTAACAAGAAAAACAGAACTTCAGAACTAGTCAAACACATATGGGAAATCTCACTGAGGTAAAATAATAAATGCACCTAAAATAATTTAAAAATAGAATTTGATGTGTGATATATTGTTATTGAAAAATAGTTTCAAAGCATTATAATTTGTAAGTTATGGTTATGAATCTATAAATAAAATACCCAAGTTATCTACCTATGTATATAAGTTTTATAAGACCAGAGAAAATTTCTGAGCATATGAGAAAGAACAACCTATTTGTTCTAGATTAGTCAGAGGTGGGAAATTGAAAGGGGGAATCAGATGGAAGGTGATCTAACTATGGGAGCTCATGTTTATTTTTTAATAGTATTTTTCCCGCTTAATATTAAAAAACCCATGTTAAATTAGTCATGTCATGTTATATCATGTTTTTCACATTAAATATAATTTTTTAAAAAATAGTCTTTGAAATTGACAGAACTGAATTTGACCTGAAGTTCTGCCACTTTTTAGTTATGCCCTTTGGCCTGTAACTAATATCTTTGTGTCTCAGTTTCTTAATTGTTACATTATGTTCACCCCAATCAGTGAACATAAGAGGAGCAGCCCTATTAGAAGACAGAGGAGTTAAGAGATATGATTTGTGAAAATTGTATAAAATAGACTGTGACACCCAGTAATGGCTCACTAGCTGGCAGCAAACTTTATTCTCTTTGCGCAAAGGAGAAAACACTGGATCATCGTTTAATCAGGTGGGTCTTGGAAGCAACCACCACTGGAATACTCAGACCGGATTTTGATTAATTTAAGAAATTTAATCAAGAAGATGGCAGCACATCTTAGCTCATTCATTGCAGATAAAACCCAGGGCCATGACTTGTTGTTACAGCCAGGTAGGTTAAACAAAGGAGGCTGCCCCAGACTCAACCTTGTGGCCACCCGTCACTAGAAATGTTGCCTTCAGATTCAATACATGCATTTGAGTCTCAATGAAGAAAGATGGTGTGAAGTGATCAAATCTCACAAAATGGACTTCTGAGAGCTTAGCCTTTCTCACCCAGAATTCTGCACCAATGTTGGCCCTATCAGCCAAATAACTGCTGCTAACTAGATATCTCCACGGTAGAAGCAGGGATGGGAGGGAGCTACTGGTGTGTCTAGGGAAAGTCTTTCTCAAGGAAACTAGAGCTGGAGAAGGACGTTCTCTTTTACACTATCCGGTAATTTTTAAGCATGGTATTAGAAAAACTCTTTTTTAAAAAATTCAATCTTAAGGCAACTTTAATACACAAAACTACTTTACTTAAATGAGTGGCTGAAGAGGAGAGAGACAAAGTTTACTCTAGACCACAAAATCTCACTAATCAATGACAATTAATCAGTCATAGTTTCTACTTCCGTTCTCTTAAAATCATGCTTATACTTCAAAAAAGTAAACAATGCTTTTAATTATTAAGCCTATATATTTGACTTCTTTCTTATTTGTTTAATGTATATTATCTTATTCTGGAAACTGCAGTGAAAGTGTATTCCAATTAAAGTTCACAGACACCACTCTGGGGTTTTTTATTACATCATTTATTCCCCAATATTGACTTTCCAGGCAGAGATTTTGTCATTTGTTTTGATGTAATATAACCCATCATAGAAACTGGGCTATTGGGTGCATATGGTTACAATCGTATGCATATGTGGAAAAATCATTTACCTTTAATCCATACAGCTAAGAATCATTCATTTACTTAAAAGAAAGATTTTCAGGGGAAAAGAATATAGTATTACTAAAAGAAAATTTATAATAAATTTATAAAAGTGGCTGTTATAAAAGACATTTTTCTTCTATTTACTTTAACAGGTTGTAGATATGCAAAATTTACCTATGAAATTATTTAAACTCATGCTTGGGATTCTATAATGTTTATTTTAATGTAACATGAGTTTCAAATTCACCTGAGAAAGCATCGTAGAAGCATCCTTTATCTCTGCAAAGACATAAAAATGAATTATCTGAAAATAACTATTTCTAGAGATACCTGATCTCAGCATTAAAAAGTCAATGCTTAACAGGTTTTTGGAATTTTTTTCCAATTTTTTTTAGAATCACTACATTGGCTATCAGTTTTAAAAATCCCTCAATAGTTGGCCATTGCCATATAGTGACAGTTTCAATCAACATTTATGGTACTTAAAACCATGCATGCACATGAATATATGAATATGTATTTTATTTATATATGAAAAAAGTTATGTGAACATAAATATACATGTCACTGGAAAAAATATGTATGCATACACACCTGGGGGGACCCCAAGAAAAATGGAATTGTCCTCTTAAGGGTGGGCTTCCCCCCACTATGTGTATCAGTGCACTGGTCGGTGTTGCTGTGAACGGCTTCAGTGCATTTTTGGAAGACCCTGTCAACATGTTACCCATCTCATGATGGGTGACTTACGGAAGCACCTGCCCACACCATGCTGAGGGTTCGTTCAGCAGTTTTTGACCAAAAATGACCCATGCCCCACCCTCCCTATTCACCCCATCTCACCCAGAATGACTTTTCTTCCCCCTGATGAAAAAAAATCCTCAAAGGGAAATGTTTTGCTGATGTGGAAGAGGTGAAACAAAAAACCTGAAAATCACTAAAAGGCATAGATATTGAAGAGTTCAAAAACTGTTTCGGGCAGTGGAAAAAACATGTCGATAGGTGCACTGCATCAAATAGAGAGTACTTTGAAGGTTTAAACATGTAAGAATATAATAAATACACAATTTTTATAAATAAATTCTGGTTTGGGGGATCTTCCTTCATATAGATAGTTCCTAAATTATATTTCACTGTCGAAGAAAAATTATGACACTATTTGATGTGGCTCTAAATGTTTACAGAAGAATTATTTAAGAAAATGATAAATGATGCAGGTAACGGAAGCTTAAAGGAGAACAGGGTTTCTACACTCACAGAAACGGGTAAATATACTATGGATCGTGAAAGCCAAGTTTCTCGCGGTCAGAGACAGGTATTAAAAACAAAGAAAGGCAAGAGACCAGAATTAGCCTGTGGTGTTGCCCTGAAATCAGAATATTAAGACAGATTATGATTTTTAAAAAATTATATATGTACAGGTACTTAGACATTAATGCGAATGCCTGGGAATATGTGTGCACACATATATTTCCTAGCTCAGATTATTCTAAAAATAATCACACCTTGATAGTGATCAAATCTAGTGCTCAGATACCCACTAATAAATACCATTTTCCAGTAAAAGGAAACGGATGCTTCTAGGTCTGAGACAACGAAAGTTCAAGAGGAACTTGGAACATCAATCATATGATTGAGGAAAGTAAGAAAATTCTCAAAAGAGATAATGCCATGTGAAAAGAACTCAGGGGATAAAATCAAAAAGCTATCAGCCGCCAAATTTGGGACATTTTTAGCCACAAAATAATAATGCTAAGTGATGCCTCAAACCCCATAAACTAAAGTAAATATCCATGAGTTTACATTGCTATGATAAATAAATGGATGATGGACACATAAAATGAGAAGGGACAACTTTTTCATATAGCACATTTGAATATATAGAGAAACAATTCTAGAAATACCACATCACCATTTTTCAGACACACAGAAATAATTGTCCTCAGCAAGAATATTAACAATGTACACTAAAATTAGTTCAGAAAAGTTGCAAAGTATCTCCCCATAAGACACATACTATTAATTAAAAGTGGAGAACAGTGGTTTTGGGAGCAGAAATTTGGCAGACGCCACCTCATCAAAGTTATCACGTTTAATATCACTACTAATGAGGCGTGTTGTCATCAGATACCTGGTGTGATATGATGCACTGAAAAAGGTGCAACTAATTTCTGCGTTGCTCTTGCCAAAAAATGTGTGAGTCAGATTTAGGAAGTGTAAACTAAGTGCAGTAGGTCTGTGTTGCTTTTTAGGATGGTAAAAACGAGTCAGTGGAGCCACTGGCAAATTTGAATAAAGTACCTAGGTTAGTATCGTATCAATATTAATTCCTTAATTTTTATCATTGTACTATGGTTATGCAATTTTTAGCATGTGGAAAAGCTGGGAAAGGATTTTCAGGAAATCTTTGTACTATATCTGCAGATTTTCCTGTCTGAAATTATTTCTAAAGAAAAAGTTTTTAAAAGGCAAAAATAAATCAAATCACTAGCATGACTTCCATCTCTTGGTTGGAACCTGATTGCTTACCAGCTATGGTTTCAAATGTGTTGGTATAAAGATACTAAAATATTTGGAGTTTTATATAAAGAAAACAGAATTTACTGCATAAAATAAGTTCAATGTTCTATGCTTTTATTTGGTTGAAAGTGTTTTAAGTTAAAATATTTTAAGGAAATTTATTACCACAGTTGCATGGTTAATTTTTAAGTTCATGTTTAGATTTATCTGTAGCTTATAATTTTAAATTTTGTTACTTCTTCCTGTCTTTTATGTAAACTTTTCATAGTTGAGTAAAAACCCAGGACAGATTAGGAAATACTAAAATAGAACAAGCTCTTATCATTATATCCTTTCCAAATAAAGTTACCCCAATATATGATTTTTACAAGAAACTATGTATAAATGTTTGTGTTTCAGACATAGAGTAAATTATAAGCAGTGTAGCAATTTCTTATGATTGGCAAAGAACAGCCCATACCCAGGTTTTGAATATTCCTTGTAGTTTTATTCACATTTATCTTCAATTAAGCATTTGGTACATGTGAAGGCAATACTGGAATTGAGATACAATACTTACACTTAATGTTTTGTGTAAAGCTAAAAAGAAGATAACATCTTATTTGATAGCTTGAACTGGTTGGAATTTGACGAGTTAGAATGAATAGCTTCGCTTGAAAATCTTTATCTAGACAGTCAAAATTTAGATGGGTAAACTGCCTGATTAATTCCAGATTTTGACTATTTTCATTCCAAATTATCTTCCTGCCAAGATAATTATAAAACACAGTATAGATTAGTACAAGCTTGGTTTTGGAAAACTTTTTGTTGTTTAGGGTTAAAAATAAGTTCATGATACTTAAACTTCAGTTGTACTTGGTAAATGTATCTTTTGTCAGTTTCTAATTGCTAAACATTTCGGGAAATAATCCTTGCAAGGTTTTTTCATTCTCAGTGTAGTTTGTAAGATGAATTCCAGTTGGCTATATTTCATAGCACCTGCAGCTTTTGGAAATAACTAAAATTTTCAGTTGACATGTCCTAGTTATCAATTTATGTTGCAAGTTAAAGTCTGTACACTTGTGAGGCGTGCTGCTCTTGTTAGAAGAATATCTAACGATGAAGGGCAAGTAAAGTCAGCCAGTGATTTACATCTCAGCTCAAGAGGGAAAAATATATAAAAGTAATGCTTGAAACTTGACCTCAGCTGTTAAAGAAAAAATGAATTACAAGAATATGTAGAAGCATGCATCTTAGCTTTTTTCCAATGTTGTTGACGTTTCATTGGGGATTTGCAATGAGATAAGAATACAGGAAAATATATTTGGGGATTTTGTCCAGTATTAAGCTTATCTGGGTTTAAATATTTTCAGGAAATAACAATTGACTCTACAGTCCGATTGGGGGCAAAAAAACATTTTGGAGCTGTAGACATTTCTGACCCTAGATCTTCCTTGAACTAGAGCAAAAGACAGCCAAAGGGGCAGTTGTAGGTGCCAAGTTCTGGGCTTTACTGCCTTGTTTCCCTAGTGCAAACCTAGAAACGTATAAAAGAAGTTTGCTGAAAAAGAGGGCTGGAAGCACAGATTGCAAAGAAGGGCTAATGTGCACGTGGAAAAGGGAACATTTGTCTTCAGAATGTATCAATGATGAGACACACTTTGAGAAACAATGAGGAATACTGGTGGAAATATATCCTTCCAGGGAGGCATGGACTATTTCTGTCTTGATTCCATGCCTTAAGGGATTACTTGACATTTAGAAGGCACTTAGCAAAAACGTCTTTAAGAGAAAGAAATGTAGTCACATCCTCTGATTTTTCTTTACATTTTGGATCTAACTTCAACCATAGTACTATGACAATATGTTGAGTTGTCATACAGCATGCTACATGTTGAGAGACAATACAATTTTGAATGGGACAGATACGGCTTTCGATCAAATTCTATCCACTGCTAGTTTAAGAATTTAGGAGTTCTACCGAAGTCCATTGAGCTTAAGCAAATTCCTCATCTCTGAATCAATATTTTTTTTAAAAAAACCACAAACAAGAAGTAGAATACAATACTTAATATAAACTGGAATGAGTAGACTGAATAACATGAATTATAAATTCAGAATAGAGAATATAGAATAGAATAATTACAAATTTGGGGTGAGGGATTTGCTGGAGAAACTGACCTAAATAAAGAGGTTGTTGTAGAAATGCAGCAAATGCAAATTCACTTGTGATTTAGGCAATCGCACTAGGATTTCTAGTTCATGAGAAGAGCAAACTATTATGACCCAAAATGGTGATAAATATTTAGGAGTTATTTGGGCAATTTTCTAGCACAGTACAAGGTAGATCATGACTGGTTCTTAGTGTTCTATTCCTGGAGCAATGCGGGGCTGTTAGACATGAAAACTAGGTTGGATGGGGAGCTAAGCAGAATCTCTGTCCTGCTGATTGTCCACAGAGAGTAAGAGAAAGAAAACTGTTAGGAGCAGTTTTGGAGTCCAGTGTATCACTGCAGGAACCACAACCTAAAGACTGATGGGTAGAGAGAGACCTAGAAAGCATGGTGAGCGTCTAGCAGTTATGAGACAAACTAATAGAAGATGGAGCAAAGCCTTTATCTCTATCAACCAACTAAAGGACAAGGATGGTGGGGGGTGGGCTGAAGTTGTTGAAATGGTTTCTTCTTGGGTTGTGTTGGGTCCTGTCTGTCAGGGACAAAAATGAGAAGAAGCTTGTGGTAACAGGAAGAAGAAATGGCCATACTGTGTAATTCACATTTCAGCAGAAGCCAGGGAAAAAGCAAATGTCTAAACCCATATGGAATGTCTTCTAATTTAGACTCATGTTCCTAACACATGTGGAGAAAGTTTTCAGAAGAAAGACCAATCTTAAAGATATACAATATCAGAGAAGAACATTTAATGTTCAAAGAAATATTCCAAAATATGCCTGGCCTTAAAATGTCACAGGCTCGTTGAACTGAATTTGACCTTCTTGGCAATTTATAACAACAGATAAGTACTTTCAAAAATAGAATTTTTGTTTATCTAAATTCAATGATAAACATTATTCTTCCTGAAGTCAGCATCAGTTTTCAATGATGAAGAATGTATTCAGATATCTCTATCCAAAGATGTCCCCTTGTTCTTCTGAGTATCCATTTTCTCCCTCATACTCTAAAGGAAATCGATGGAATGGGACTGACTCACTTTGTGAAACAACTCAGTTGTATTAGGATGAGTGAGTTTGCAATCTCACTTCATTATAACCTTTATGACTTAGATATATATTATCTCACAACTCACAGAAGATATAGCTTATATTTTCTTGATGAATCTTTTCTTTTTTCATTATGAATAAAACTATGTTCCAGATTACAAAATTAAAGCTGTGTTTACATAGAAAAAAACTATTCTGTGCCAAGCTTTGTCTTCCCATCATCCAGCAACATTTTTTTTTACATTAACAATTGATGAGTCTCATGTTAAGACTCATTAAGAAACTTAGGCTGAAGTCCAAGTTCTTAGAAACTCTCCAAAAGATTCCGTTTATATATAATAATCACGTATGTTTTATAGCACTTGTTGTAGGCCTGGAGATACAGGCAGTAATTCTGCTCTTCCTTAAGAAGACTCTATGACTTGATGAATTACTTGGAACCCAATATACACAAGGAACATAAAAGTAAACCTTTGACAAGTTACATGACAAAGAATGATATGCCTAGGGTTCTCACAACCTATTTCTCTCAGCTCATAGTCCAAACTTCAATGTTAATTTTTTAAAAGAAACCTAATGGTGAATTTTAGCCAAAATTTCAAAGGGGACAGGTGAGCAGGAAGGTTCTTCTGATTCCCAACCAAGACCTAGTCTGTTTGCTTTTCTTTTCAGCTAGTTGGTCCAAATGCTTGCTGTGGTAGGGTATTTTGGATTCTCTTGATGATAGAGGTATGACTTTAAATCAAACAGTTCCTAAGCATGTGAGGTAAGATATAAATCCAGGCCTGCAGACTCCAATTCTGTAGCCAAAACATATACTAAAGAGCTTAAATAACTAATCCTTTGCAGGAGAGTTAAGTAAATCTGGGTTTGATTCAATAACCAAAAAGGCACTGAAGTGAGGTTCCCTTAGAGAAGAGCTCTTTTTGACGTCAGTGGAAATAGGATTCTGTTGAATTCAGGGTAGGGCTCTAAATGGACATTCCTACTGCCTGATCATATTTCTTTGTAATCTCTTAATATTTATAGATAGAATGCCAAAAAAGTTAAGTGTGTGTTAATCAGTTCCTAAAAGGATTAGACCTTAACTTTAAGTATTAAGCCTTTTCTTATCTTAAACCTTCAGTTCTCCTAGAATCGTAATTACTAACCTATCCCCCTGTGCATGCAGATGGTCCTGGGGAGGAAGTTCCTCCTTCCTTGACCAAAGTAATTTATTAGTTTGTTGGCAGATTACACAAGGCTGCTCTCTCTGCTTATCACAGTTCATGTCTTAAATATGCCTGAGGGGTGTGTATTTTGTACTTGTAAGGTCATCATTTTACCACAAGCTCTAGCCTGTTTGTTTGAACAAGGGCAAGTACGTGCTCATAGATCATTCAGTAAACTTATTAGTTAGAGGTTTGGTGGTTAACAAAGGTAAACAGCCTGTCTACACAGTACCTGAGGAAACAACCTCAAAATTCCTAGCCTGTCTTCACATTCTAATGCCAACACAAATTTTATACAAACATATTTGTCTTTAGGTGTACATACATGCTGATAGTTGTTTATCTTATTAATGTATCTGCATCACAATAGATTAAATTCAGGAAGAATTGTTTGTTAGAACTTAAAAGATAACTATGACCAACATACCTACTACTCATAAATATTTCTAATTCTATCTTAACATTATATATACTATTTTAATGCATGAGTACAAATTGATGGGTTTCTTAAATTCATCACCTGTTAGAAAAAGTATCTGCTTTTATATGTCCTGAATCAGTTAATATTTCTGCGATCTCTCATATAATTTTCACATTTGAGATTTAATATTCAGTCTAGTCATTCCTCTCCTTACAGAAATTGAAAGAAGGAAAAATGATGAAAAATTCCTTCTAATAGTTAAATTGATTCTGATCAAAATTCTATTATGATTTGATGTGTTTCTAAAAGAAATCAATTAAGCAATCAGTTGCCATGTCCACAGCTTAAGAACATCAGAGCTGTGGAGACATGGTAAAAGCAAATGAACAAAAAAGATAATGTGGATCGAGGAAACATCTCAAGGTGTAAAATACTAATTCCCCTTTTCCTTTGATTTTTTTTTTCCCCAAATGAAAAATTACAATTCACTGTTGCCGGAGCTCATTAAAGAGTGGCAAGTTCCTAGTCGCCAGGGACTGAGGTAGTGAAACCGGAAATGCCGGTGTTCCTGCTGTCTGCCTCCTACCAGACCCAAAAACAGAGACAGGGGTTTGAAGCTTTATGGGCACTTTACTCAGATCCTTGCTGATCTGAGAAGATGGCAGGTGTGTAGCCTAACAGTCTTAAATTCCATTTGAAAATAGCTCTTTTTATAAGGAAAACAAACTGTAGGTAAGGGCCTTGGAATTCAGGGAAAAGTTAATTGGATTAAAAAACTGCGACATTCTCCCCCTGGGTGGTGGTGCTCTCACCCTGGAGGACAATGGCTATGATATCATCTTGAACTGCTTGCAGTCCTCCTGTGGCACGAAGGGGGGACTGCTTACTGGTCTCAGGAGTCAGGGTGGGTCGCATCTTCAGTTCCTGGAACAATAAATAGCTTTTACATGCATTGAGCACTAAACTTATTAGCTGTTACTTAAACTAAAATTTTCCAACTTTGGAGTCCCCCATCAGCAGTAGAAGGAATTCCTTCCCTCTTTGGCTGAATAACTTACCTACTTTTCAAAGACCATTTGGTCTACAAGGCACTCAGGAGACTAACTTAGTGAGAAGACTAAAAGGGGTTTTGTGATTCCTCCTTGGGACTCTTTATCTTGCATACATTCCCGGGATCCTGTCACCTTTTGTACAGTCTTAGTCTTTTCATATCTATTAAAAACAAGTTTTGCTTTGTAGTTTAGTATTTAAAATGATTCAATTCGTTACCATGAAAAATGCTATTTATTGTTATTTTTTAATTGTATTTTTAATATCAAAGCATTTGAATTTCTTACTTCTTGTGTTTTATACCTTTAAGTCTTCTATCTGGAAAGTTTTATTTTTTCATTATTATAACTTTACTGTGTTATATTTATTCTACATTGTTATTTATTCAATTACCTCTTGTTCACTACTTTATTTTTACCTTTCTTTATAATTTTATTTTCATCAAAATATCCCTTTAGAGTATTTAACTTTCTATTTTAATTCCTCATTTTTTTATTTTCCTTTTGTTGCCTCATTTTATAATGGCTTTAACAGGGTAGGAACAGACAAAAGAAGTAGTATAGAACATTAGAACACTGTTTATTCATTGAGAAAAATAATATATGGCCACAAGGTATTAGGCCCAACATTCTGGAGAAATAAGTGAAGCATCATTTACTCAAGCTTCCAAATTTCTATCATCCTCTCAGTATCGTGGATTGGGTGCAGTTTCTCCCATCCACTTCTCTGAGACTGAGCGCCGCCATAACACCAAATGAGAAATTGATCTCCTGGACCAGAGTCCTGGAGATGCACAGAGAGCTTCAGGAATCGCACTCCAGATTCTCTCCCAACAAGAGCCTCCAGGCAGGGCCACAGGTGGGCCTGCTCATGAGCATGCCCTGGCCAGTTTACGTTGTGTTCTGTTCATGAGGACCCCCAGAACAAATGTCTCCCAGGGGGTGGTCTGAGCTGGCAGTCGCTGTTCTCCTGAGTAACGTATTGTATGTGCGTTGTGAATGACAAAACTGACCATACTTCCCTTTTTGCCTGGACTATTGAAAATAGATTTGTGCCTCACTTCTTGTAATTTTGTAACAGGAATTTATAGTATAAACTTGATGTACTAAAATTTGCCCTTGGCCGCCTCTTTCTTATTTTTCTTTAATCCTTAAATTCAATTTGCCCTTATTTCTTTACTGATTAGTATCCTTTATGTTATTTTCCCTCTCCTATGCATTTTGAAAGATGCTCTAAAATAATTTTAAGAGTGATGGAGGGGCCCCATTTTATTTTTCATATTATAAAAATTTTTCACAGATTGTATATTTTTCAGCATAAACTCTGCTTTATCTGCCTTCACTGCCATGAATAGTATACTACCTGATACAAAAAAAAAGGTATGAATTTTAGTTTAATTGATTCCAGAGCAATTCTGTGTTGCTATGGTCATGGAAACTAAGTGTTTAGAATTCATGTGAGTCTTCATTTCTAACTTTAAGAAATGATGCAATGAATATTGTTTCTAACATTCATCTACATGGTCTGGTGTACTCAGGGCAGTAATTTAAAACAGCTTCTGGTTCCTATTTTTGTACCTCTTCTAATTCAAGATCCACTAATCCGAGGCATTTCCCCCCAAAGCATTGTTTTTCACAATTCAATTGACATTCACAGACTTTTTGCCAACTTACTATTATGAGGTTTTGCCTACAGCTTTCTCTGTTACCTTGGAAAGCAATATTAAGTATTTTTGCTACAACTAAGCATTTCTTAGGGCTATGTGTAGTGGGGAGCAGGCTACTGTGAAGTAATAAGGAGAGACAAGAAGAGGGAAGTTTTCAGGGAAATTGCATCAAACCATTTCAATGTGAACTTTTCAAATTCATTTCTGCTGAATTGAATGGAGTAAAATTATATCTCTATTATCTTGCATATCTCTAAATGTGAGGCTGTATCTGGGGAAAGATTAGATTAGAGCTGAAAGGCAAATTTCTTCAGGGAAATGCCTGGAGCATAACCTCCTGCCTTCCCTCACCCTGAGGGTACAGGGAGATTATTCCCAAACGTTCTGCACCTTGAGAAGATTCCTCCCTTCTTCCTGGGAGCTCAGCAACATGGAGACTTCCACTGATCGCACAGCCCCCAACACCTGAGAACCCCAGAGAATGAGCAGATTAATGCTTCTCTTCCTCCTAAGGAGACTTAGGTATATATCTGTGGTCTGTAAAATGCGTTTAAATTTTAAGTTTAAATGCATCCATGTTCACCACAGTCTGGAGAGTTGTGTAAGTGTTTTTCTGGAAGATCTCAGAACTTCACGTGAAGGCACATAGAAAGTAAACTTACAAAGCTTTTAAACATAAGAAATTCTGTTCTGGATTTCCATTCACATCAGTTGGAATGAGTTCATCATAAATTATTTCACCCTAAAATCATTTTTTTAGCAATAAAAATGGCATAGTGTGTTGAAACCAAGTATTTCAGTGGGATAAAATTAAGTGGTGGAAAATGTAATAGTACCACTTCAGCTACACTAATTAATTACTTTCCACAGTATAGCCTGCTGAGTCACATTTGGCCTTTACTACAGATTTTCTATAAAATTATTAACTTCATTCCATCGTATAAAGATAGGTTGGGTAAGTCTTTTGGATACTTGCATTTTTATGCTAACGAAGACAGCTATTTCCTCTCCTTCTTGTACACACTGAAGACCGAACTCTAAAGCTGTACCGGCGGGTCCTGCCCAGAGCCTCACTGAGCCCTTTCCCGCCCTCACTGGCAGTCCCATCACGGTCGGTGGTTAGCAGTCGGGCTATCCAGGGTGTCCTTTTTGCTCATGCACGTCAAATACCAAAGAAGGAAAATGCCTTGGTCACCCTTGTTACCTGGATTTCCATTCATAACATCTCTTTTTTGTCATAAAATATGTGTGAGGGGAGACCCTAAAAATGGATTTCATTTATAAAATATTGTATATTTATTCTTACATGTGTAAACTTCAGTCCCCATTAAAGCATTCTCTATTTGTTGCAATACACCTATCCAGACTTTTTCCACTGCTCAAAACAGTTTTTGAACTTGTCGATATTGATAGCTTTTAGTGCTTCCATGGCTTGTTTCACCTCTTCCGCATGGCAAGACATTTCCCTTTAAGGACTTCTCTCATCCAAGGAAACAAACAAAAAAATTGCTTGAGGTGAGATCAAGTGAATTGGGCCACTGTTGGTCGGAACTGCTGAACACTCAGAGCAGTGTGGGCAGGTGTGTGTGTAAATCACCCATCATGAAATGGGCAAACACATTGAAAGAGTCTTCAAAACAAACTCACTGAAGCCGAATGCAGCCTCTCACAACAATGTCAGCTGATACACTGATACAGTTGGGTTCCTCGAACACTCACCCAGCGGGGGAAGCCTGTACCACAAGGGTCCTGCCCTCCAGGAAATAATTCCAGTGTTTTGAGGTGCCCCCTCACATGTGCATGTTTTTATTCTTTCCATTTTTCTTCCTTCCTTTTCAATGTTCCAAGATTTCATCTTTCAGCATTTCCTTTCTTTTATATAACTTCTTTTACTAATTGTTTCTGAATTGCCATTAATAAACTTTCTTAGTTTTTCTGCATCCAAAATAACCTTGATTATGTCCTTATTTCCTGAAGACTATTTCCCCAGGATGTAAGAGTTGAAATTGAGGTATTTGTTTTAACTTGAAAAATGTTGAACACTTCTTTGTGTTTTTAATGGTTTCCAATGAGAAGACCACTGTCATTCAAATTGTTCTTCCTCTATAGGTAAGGTGACTTTTCTCTTTCACTGCTTCAAGTTTTTCTTTTTTTTTTCCAGAAGTTTCAATATGATTTTCTTAATTTGGACTTGTTTGAGTTTATCCTGTTTGGAATTCCTTCAGCTTTTAAAACATATATGTTTATATCTTTTTGCAAATTTGGAAAGTCTTCTACCATTGCCATTTTGAATACTTTTTCCACCAGTTCTTCTTTCTCCTCTTCTCTGGAAATCCAATAGCACAAATCTGAGATCTTTCGTTATAGTTTCACAGATCAATTGTTATATTTTCTTCTCTCTATTTTTTAGATTGGGTCATTTCTAATATTCTGTCTTCAAGTTCACTGATTTTTTTCTTTGTCTTTTTCATTCTACTTCAAGTTCATTCATGGTGGGTTTTATTAATTTTTTTCATTGTATTTTTTGTTTGTAAAATTTCCATTTTGTTTCTCTTTATCTTCCACTTTTTGCTTAAAATTTCTAGCATTTTACTTGTGTCTATAATTGCTGCTGCTGCCTATTAAGGTAATTACTTTGATATTTTATCAGGTCATCCTGGTGTTAGCTTCCAATGAATGTCTTTTATCATCTTATTTGAGATCTTCCTGGTTCTTGATATGATGGGTGATTTTAAATTAAATCAGACACTTAGGGTATTATTTTATGAGTCTCTGCATCTTATTTAACCTTCTATTTTAGATGACTTCCTTTGACACCACTCTACCAGTGGGAATGAGGAATGCTGCCTTTTTGCTAGGTTAGAAGTTTTGATTCCTCAGTAGGTCTTCATTGACATGTGAGCTACTGAGGGACTCCTTCTTACTAGTGGGTGTAAGGAACAATCCTAGCTCCCAGCTAGGCCTCCACTGATACCTCTTAGGCTTGATGCAGAAGCAGCTCCTCATGACTCCTACCTGCCCTCCATCTGCTGGTGGCTTTCAGCGACACCATGGAGGGTGGCCTCACTGCTGTGGGGGGTGACAACAGCCTCCTCTGACACACCCCCACCAGCAGGAGGGTAGGGTGCTTCATTACTGTAGGATGGGAGTGAAAGTAAACCTTTCAGGAGTATTTTAAAGTTTATCTTCATAGAGTTGCACATTTCTTACTTTATTTATCCTAAATTTTTTATCTTGTTTCTTGCTAATGTAAACAGAGTTTTGCTTACCATTATCTCATCAAACTGGTTATTTTCTTGTGCATATGTGAAGATTATTTATATGTGTACATTACATTTATATCCTGCTACTTTATTGGAGGTTGTGGGCATCTTTGCCTTGTTTCTTATATTAGTGGAAATGTCTCTGCTGATTCTACATTAAGTAAGGAACTGACTTTAGGACTAAAATGTATGCATTATATCATGTTAAGAAAGTCTCTGAAAACTTGTATTTTCTCAAGTCATTTTCAAAATCAGGAAAAAATATTGAATTTCTCAAAGCCTTTTTAAGTACCTAAAGAGTTTTTTTTTTTAATATACTTTATTATGTAGATTTACTAATATTGAGCTGACCGTGAAATTCTGGAATAGATTCAACTTTGTCATAGCGTATACTTTTCTTAATGTGACCTTGAATTCTGTTTGCTAATACTGTATTTAGTATTTTGCATCAATATTAATAAGTTATATTGGTCTGCAGTCCTCCTTTATCAGATTTAGGCATCAATGATATATATGTTATACAAATAAATAGAAAATGTACATTCATTTTGAAATTGAAGATGGTTCATTAGGGGAATCTGGCCAAGGAAAAATGACCTATAGATACCACCAATATGTGTGGTATTTTATTTTGCAACAAAATCTCCACATCCACATTTGCTTATTCTACTAAATGGTCATGAAAACCTCTTGCTGAAATGCCTTTCCCTACTCCAAACAAATCTACCAGTTAACCTTTCAGTGGATGCACAGAGGACAATGCAAGTACATAAAAGACAGATACCAGTGCCAATGAACAGGGAAAAAGAGTGGAAATTAAAGAAAATAGAAGCAATCCTAAGAGCAAAATAAAATTACAAACAAAATTATTATTAACACTCATAAAATTAAGGAAATTTTTAATTGAATGAAAAATATCAGGATTCAATAAAAAAATCAGAGAACAAAAAGGAAAACAAATTCTAAAACCTAGAAATCTTAAAAGATTAAATCATAGAATTAGTCAGAAAGTAGATAATATGATAAAGAAATTTAAAATAGAAGAGAAAGTATAATAAAATTAAAGATGCAGCACAAGACATGCAAAATTGAACCAGTAGGAAATTCACACATAAGAAAAAGGAAAAACAAAAAAAATGGAAAATTACCAAAAAAATAACCAAGGCAATTTTTTAAAATTGAGAATATCCATTCGTAACTTTCAAGGGCTCACCAAATACTTAGAATAATACATTTTTAAAAAATACACCAAGGCAAATCATCAGGAAGAAAAAAAAAAAAAAAAGAACAGGCCCCAAAGGCTTGTGGAAAGGAGAAAAATAATTAACAGAGAAAAGACTAGAATGAGCATGATGTTAGATGTGATTCTTCTCAATCCCAACACTAGATGGCAAGTGTAAATGAAGAAACTTCAATATTCTGTAGAAAAACAATTTCCAATCCCAGTCTCAACACTCCATGAAACTATTAATCAATTCTAAGCATAGATCAAGGTTACATGTCAACTTAACAAAACTCCTTGCCCTTGCACCGTTTCAAAGAAAGCTAATAGGAGATATACTCCCAAGAGAAATGCACCAAGAAAAGGGAAGTCATGGCTTTCAGGAAAGAGGAGATCCCTCTCCATCAGAGGGGGACTTATGGGTGGGGCGCTCCAAGGTGGGAGCTGTGCAGTGTGCTCAGAGGGGGCCAGTGCAGACCAGGAGAGCAGACAGGAGAACTCACAAAGGATCTCTCGAGCAAAAAGTACAAACTAAATAATGGCCTGCTGTGGAACTCAATTTTATACTTGAGATGAAGAGTTTGTTGAAAATTAATGATAGGTACAGGAAAAACCAAACAGAAAAAGAGAAAGAGAAAAAAAAAATGTTGCTTACTCCAGAGAAAACAAAAAGTTGTGTAAAAGTTAGAGAAAACTGTTACAAGATTTCATTTTTACGTACAATAACAGTTTTTAAAATATGAAGAATAAATATTGATTAAAATTGTTACAGGACAATATTTAAAGAATTGGTATTGGGTTATGTGGCTAAAGAAGAAATAAAATCAAATGAGTTGAATGTACAATTTTTATAATAGGAATTTAATAGAAAATCTGTAAAGTGAACACTCAAAACATGACAGCTTCACTATGTGGTATATAAATAAATCCTAAAAGAAATAGCTACAATGATGTCATGGACTTCAGAGTGGCTGAAATCAGGACATGCAGGGACAAGGCAAGAGCCTGCCATTGTTCATCCATGATTTAATGGATCATTTAAATATGGAAACTGAGCACATATTACTTAGATAAAAATAAAATTTCAATTTTAAAATAGTACATGAGAGAAAAATACATGCATTTTCTGGTTTGAAAAAAAGAAGGTAAAATTAAAAACTAAAAGGGAAAATGGCAAATACGCATGTAGAAAGTATCCAGTCTGTTGACCACAGTATTCTTTTTAAAACAACAAAATGTTTTGATTATTGATCTGAATACATTTCTTGCTGTAGTGCTTTTGATTGTTCACTTTTGTCTCTGTGGCTAATCTAATTTGGGTTGGAGTTTTGCAACTTCATGTGTAAGTTTAGGCCTGGAAGAAAAGATAGCCAAAATCTTTTCTTCCAGTTCTTTTCAGGAAAAAAAAATGTGCATAGACACACATGAATTCATTTATATACAATTATATATAAATTATAAATACATAAATAAAGTCTATATGTAATAACTGCTTAATTATACAAATATATCATGCGTATTTTGTTCATTGGCCTTCCCCTACTGCCACCCTGGTTCTTATTCACTCCTATTCTTTTCCCTTCATGTCTCTCACCCAACCCACAATCCATGAAACTTATATTAACAACTTAGTATATACTGTCTCCATTTCCCTCTATGCACGTGCACCACTGTACAGCAGACACATATGAATATATATAGCCTTATACCTATATACATATACACACATAAGGGAGGATTTGTCATTAATTTATAGAGTCTTATGTACGTACATTTCTTTAATTTCCTTCCCCAGTTATTAAACCATGGAACTTATAAACAGAAAAATTATTCCTTTAGTAGCTGAATAACATGTCACTATACAAATAAACTATTTTTATAATAACCATTTTCCTAGCGATGCTAATTTGTTTTACTATTTTGCCTCTAAAGATAAGACTAAAACAAAACAGTAACCTTTTTTAAACAACTTAATTAACACACTCTGTTAATGGAATTAAATTGAACAAATTAAATATTTAATTCAATAATAAACAATCTTTTTATTATATGTCATTGGATAAGTTGTTTTTCTCTTCAGTTTGCGGTAGAAAAGCAGGTACGCCTTTCTCTGTGATGGGAAATGAAGCCTTCGGAGCTGAAAGAAAGGGTTCATAGTATTACAGGGGGATCGGAACACAGAGAAAAAAGTGTAACTGTTGAGCAGCTGCCAAAGTCCAGGCCACAGAGAAGAGAAAGGTGGTGCATCTTACGGGCCTTCCAGTGAAGCTCTTCTCCAGCGCTGCTCCTGTAGAATAAGAATTTCAGCCCCTTTGTCACATAACCTATTCCATGACCGTTTTCCTCTGACGATAGCACTACTGAAGGCAATGCCAGTCCCCTTCCCCTTTCTGCCTTTTCACTCCCATCTTGTCTTCGCTTCTCTCCTGTCCTCTCCTCTCCTTTTTCACTCCTGTCTTCTCCTCTTGTACTTCCTTCTGTTCTCCTTTATTTTCTCCTTTTAATTTGTCCTCCTTCTCTGAATATCCCTGTCAGATCCTTTTCTCCATCCCTCTTCATGCAACCTTCATTTAACCTTGCCCTTTCAGCAAAAGGCAAGGATATTATCAACTTTCTCCTCACAAATGTTTTAGAGATTAAGATTTGTGTCACACAGATTCCACATGACACATACTTAATTCATTCCCAGATGTATAAATTGCTGAGCAATTATATCTGAATAATGACTTATGTGATGACTAAACCCTTCTCGAATTAAATGTGGATTACATTTCCCTCCTTTCTGCAGGAAAAACAAGTCATTATTTATCTACTGGTACAAAATGAAGTTGGTGAATGCTAATGTAGACCCAGGCCAGAAGCAGTCTGACCAGATCTGTAATAATAGTAATCATTAATCCGTACCAGAGATGACCCCAGAAGTGGTGGTGGGTGGAAATAAGAAAAATCTATGACCAAGAGAAAGGATCCAGATGACAAAAAGTCTAGCTTGAGAGGAATAGGGAGAAAGTGATACCAAAGGGAAAAGGGGTAAAGATATCTGGAATGTAACAAACTCAAGGAAACACAGAGATAAAATGTAATCAGCAAGAGCCGAGGAAAAACGATGTTGGAAAGAGTTCTAAGCTGGAAGTTGAGGCCACTATGTCAAAAAATCTGAGTTAATGGTCCAGAGTAGTCAGAGCAGCTTTTTGTTCCAAAATAAGATGGCAAGTGAGTGAACAGTTTTAACCCTAACTTTTGGGGGGGGGGTGGTCTGCAGCCCAGACTGAATAACCTTGCATGTTTACATGGGGAGAAGTTGAGAACAATGTAATTTAGGCAGCCTGGGTATGAATCCATTTGAAAACCAGTACATTTGGATAAATTAGAATGTCTTCCAAATCTGTGTGAAATGGGCTCTCCATTCAAACTGCAGAGACAACAACATCCTCATACAGTTTACACGAAGTCTCGTTTGCACCCTTGGCACTGTATGGAACATGACTGCAATGCTGCATTTTAGAATGTTGATTTGCCTATTACTTGCATGGTGATAGTATGAATGAGAGCCATGGCCCACCTAAGTATTTTTCTGTTGGACACTAGCTCTAATTTTCTAAAAAAAATATGTTGACTGTTATTGCTTTCTAAAAAAAGCAGTATTATTATAAAATGCAACATTAATGCAAAAATCGTAACATTTTTATAAAATTATAAAATTTCAAATTAGAACCATTGGTCAATAGCTAACTAAGAATGGGAATTTATGGCCTGAAGGTGCGTTTCGGAAGGCTGTTTTCTGTGTGGGTAATACTATTGATGGGGTCATTTAGCTAATAATGGGCACTTGAAGGGTCCATGCGTGAGTCAGTAAGATTTCTTAATGCGCTCTCTTAATGGACCATTTACTTTCTGTTTTGAGGGTTATCAAGGCTGCATTATTTATTTAGCTACATATTGGATTTAGAAAGTCAGCTCTCAAGGCCTAGCTGTGCATGGTGTTTATTGAGTACCTACTCTTCTAAACTCTTAAACATAATGCACTCGTGACATGGCCCTTCCCTTCTAATGGCATGATTATATACTGTTTTTAATATACTTATGATTTTTCTATTTGATAATATAATTCTTTAGCAGCCATATGGGAACCTCCATGCAGCTAGTTAAACCTGGAAAAACTCTTAAAGGGAGCAATGTGGGTGAGCTTTTTCTCCCTTGAGCCACAGGAGGCTGTAAACTACTTTTCTTTCTGTTAAAACTCATTTCCCTTCCTGGTTCCCACTTTGTCTAACATTTTATTGTAATGTTCCTGGAATCTATTTTGTAGAGGTTTTTTTTTTTTTTTTTTTTTGGCTATAACTGTGTGTTGCAGTTTCCATTAATATTGTTTGCTCTTAATGAATCCTATGCCTTTCAGAAAATGATTATACTTAATCTTTTATGTTGTGCATCCTTTCATATGTAATAGGGTAATAGAAAAATTTTAAGGACACGAAAGGTAAAAGCATCACAGCCTTGAGACGAAATAATGCTTACATTTTTAGTTGTTTTTATGAAACTCTCATTGGGGCCAGTTTTCAGTTTTATTGTAGAATGTTATCTCTGGAAAGCTATTTCGAATAGCTTCCATCTCCCACCCAGTTCCTGCTTATAACCATCTGAATCACACGGACTGTGTGCCCTGGTAGGATTTATTTGGTTCTTAGTATTTCCTCTAACACTTTTCCCAGTCTTCTGCTCTGCTGCCATCAATCAAACAATTAACAAATGCTCAGTCCCCTTGGCTAAGCTGCAAACGCTACACAAGATGGTAAAATTTGAGTAAGTGCTTTAAAGGAGCATGGAGTCTAATTAAGGAGATAAAAATACCTTAAATGAATCATTAAGTAAGAACTAATTACCACCATTATGTAATAATATCTGACTTGCAGCGCACTTGCTTTAACTAACTGCTTTGTACACATCACCTCAATTAATGACTCTGAACCTCGGGATTCCTCCTGCCTCGAGCTGAGGCCTTTCTGCTAACACGAGGGAGGCATCTTTTTGCTGAATGTTACAGCACATACCCCGGACCGGCTATGAGGAGGGAGATATTAGTGTTGGATATCATAGCCAGGAAAGGCTATAGGGAAGACACAGAATGTGAATTATTATCAAACATTTCATAAACATTTGCTATTACATACAGGAGAAAGTAATGTAGCATAAATGCATGTGTATAGCTATGTGTGTGTTTCAAAGACTGACCTACAGAAGAGTTGTTTTTGCCATACAGAAATCAAGTCCCTAAATCTAACCTTTAGGGACAACATCTGAAAAAGCAGTAGAAGCTGCAACAAAGACTACGTGGCCACACCCCAGACCAAGAAAAACACGCATGTTTCTTCAAAGAAAATGGCCACATGAAACCAAACTGATCCAATGACAAAGTGGAATTCCATGAAGGTGCTAGAAGGAGCCCCAAGCACACACAAAGTATGTGGGACAGGAGTATATTGGGTATATAATCCAAACCCGAAGCGGCTGGACAGAGCTTTGTAAAATGAGTGATGAGTCGGTCACACAATGAGTGTGATTTCGGAAGACATGACAAAAAAGATGCTTTTGAGCAGCATGTTAAGAAGAGATGACAAAAATCACTACATGGGGAACCTGTGGGCACAGAGGCAGAGGTTGTGCCTAAGGTGTATGGCCCACGCCACCCGCCATCATCACTGGATATGAGCACTGAAGACGCTTAATCCATTCTGCAGCCCACCAGTGTTCATGAACAGGGTGACTTTTATATTTACTTTAAAAAACATTTTACAGACGTTCAGTTAAAAACTGTCAAGTTAAAGAATGGTTTAAATGTGAGCTGCATGTCCTGCCCACATTTCTGTTTGGTTTGAGCTGTACCTGGAGTGCTTTCTCACTTGATGTTGCTGTGCCATTTTATCGACCAGTTTCCGAAGTCCACGGGCATCGTGACTTTCGCGTTCTAGACACAGCCCATCATTTGCGGCCTCTGTCTTGTGTCTCTCTCTGCTGCTGCCCCAGACCCCTCTGCGTTTTCTCAGAGCCAAAGGGGGACCATGACAACGACTCTGGTTCACTCTTATTTGATTTTGAATTATTTGGTGGACTTTGCGTATCTCATGATGATAACTCAAGAAAATAAAGAAAAAAATAATTGGGATACAGCACCCTCAATACAAGCACTAAGAACTTAAAATATATTCCTTCTCTCAAAAAGACACTTTTGAAGAAGCCCACAGCTGATTGGATAGTTTCCTTATTCGGTGAGGCTGCGGAAATAGACACACTAATAATAACCACATGACAGTATAATAGCGTGAAATGATTTTTAACATGTTAAATAAATATTTTTGTTTATTTCTAAATACACACTTATGGTTGGATGGTATCTGTGCATTTAAATGCATCTACTGGGACACTAATAATTAGACATGCATAAAGTTTGGAATTCATTTAAAAAACATCTAATATTTAAAAATTATTATATTTTAGGTGTATTTACTTTTCAAATGATTTTGAGCTATGCATGGATTTCAGTTAACCTACATATTTTGGTAAAATACCTCAATGTATTCTGATAATTTCATTATTATCATCAGTATTCTTATTGATAACTCTGGGTGCAGAATACTTTTGATGCATTTGCTTATATAAGTTATCCTTAAAAAAAAGATTTAAAGAAACTTTGTTTTCTCCTGTTTAGAGATGAATAAACCCAGGAACGAACCAGACAACTAACTCTCTTTGTATCTGTCATCCCCCAGGTAGGAATCTCAGCATTCCAAAGCAGAGTAAGAACGACAGCTGTTCTCCACAGTTTGTCTGTTTTTCGTTCTCTTTTGGAAGTCAGAAATTTCTACCTGTTCCTTTCTTATAACTGCTGAATAATGAAGATGATGTAGCCACACACAGAAAGGTAACACAAGAGTAGAAATCTGACTTTAATGAAAACAGATAAAAAATAAGGTTATTCATACATAGATATGAAATAATGTCTCTGCTAACTTAGTATAAAATAAACATAAGATAAAAATTCTGCAGTATTGTTAGAGTGAATATTTTTTAGGTTAAATAAAAATAAGAGTTTCTCATTGTGAAAATTCATTAAACACATGGGTAAAAAGAAGAAAAACATGAAGTTGTGTGCTGAAAGCAAAGGGGAAGACAGTGTTGAAGCGAAAGGTGGAGTTGAAAATAATTACCTGTAATTTGATCTTGATGTAGAGATACATCATCTCACAAATTACATGGATTTAGTAAGTAGTCATTCTTAACATGTTATCATTTATTCGATGGATATTTATCAAAAGTAGTCAGTCCCTAGCTCTATGTTAAATGCTATGCCTTGCAAAAATAACCACACAAGTAAACTTTTGGAGTCCATTTCAATTATTCTTGAACCCGAGCTCAAACTAAATTAGTATATTAAATTAGTATATTTCCAGTAGTGAGTTCTTAAATTTGCACTAGTTCAAGACAAGGTTTTCACATGTCCACATTAAACAAAATCAAACAAACTAAAACACAAAAGAAATTTGGACAAATTTTTTATACATGCTTTAGTTGAATTTTTAAGCAGGTGGAACAATTTCATTTCACAGTTATCTTTAAAACCACAAAGATACCGAGTTCTTCATATAAAGACATTAGTACAAATAACTATCTAGAAAAAATATTATATAGACCCTTCAAAGAAAATTGCATCCCATTACATGGTTTCAGCAACGTTATTTGGAAAACCAGCTGGACTGATTCCTGAGGGTATATTCTTCCAACTTTTGCTATAAAACAGCCTTTATTTTATAACATATGGTGATATTAAAATGGTAGAATTTAATTTTTTTTATTTCCAGAAAAAATCAAAATTCTATACATTTAAAGAAAACTATACTAAAATTCAGACAAAAATCCTGCCTATTGCAGTTCAGTGGTGGAAAATAAAAAGAAACAATTTAATAGAGTGCAGTAAATCCTACAGCAGAAGTGAGTATATGACACCATTGGAACAGAGGAAGAAGGAGTCATTTGTCCTGAAGTGCCAAGGGAGAATTTGGAAAGGATATGGCACAGATCTGGTTCACAAAAGATGAGTGGAATTCATTGTTTGAAGAAAAGAAGACTATGCCAGGCAGAGGGTACAATGCAAAGTCATGAAGTCACAGAAGGTCATGGGCTCTTTCCAAGAATGGCTGGCAGTTTGATGTGGCAGGAGTATAGGCAGGAGTAGAGGGGAGGAGAGTGCATCAGAGGGGAGGGAAGGTGGGGGGAGGAAACAGGACAGAGCAAAGCCAAGAGGGCAGTCAATAAACCCCTTACAACATGCTGAGGAATTTAAACTTTATGCTGTAGCCACTGGGGGTGCTGATATATGGCAAGTTTGTTTGTCAGAGAGCTCATACTGACAGTGTGAAGGGCAGACTGGAGAGGACACGACCAAAGTGGGAGAGAAGAAGTGCATAACTATCATAAAAGTTCGGTACAAAGGATGATGAGGGCCTTGAATCAAGGCATCAGGAGGGAAATAATGAAAATAATGAAATAGCTCTTTTTATTCAAGAGCTATTTAGGGGTTAGAAGTCAATGTAAAGAACGGAATCCTTACAGGTAAAAGACGATAGTAATTGTTGTAGATAATCTTTATACTTGTAAAATCTAGCAATGCCATGGTCAACAAACTTTAAAAAGGAAAGTTTGTAAGGGGGCTTTTGGACGTACTAAGATTAAGCTCTGCGGAAGATCTATAGTATATCACTGTGCTAGGTCTCACATAATATATGTCATAAAGTGAAGGAAAATAGCAGAAAGACCCTGAACAGCTTACAAACCTCTGTAATAGAAGTAGAGGGATTGAATATCACTCTATTGTATACACTTGCATTTTTCTGATATTATAAAAACAAAAACAAACATTTGCCACCTCTTGCTATAATATATGTAGTGAGTGAGTTAGTTGGTATAATTCATCAGCATTATGCTTACATTTTGTCCTTGACAAATTAGTTCAAATTCAAAATCACATACAGACATTTCTTTATTACCAAACATTGTTACATGTTCTTTCTATAATTACATACTGCAAAGATCATGCTTTATTAGTAAGTATGGTAATCTGGTTGTCAGTTTTAACTTCTGTATCCTTGAAAATGCCACATTGCACAGTCTAAAAATTTGCATTGAAACCAACACAGATCCAACTAATGAGACACTAAGTTTGGCTTCTTGTCCAAAAGTTGCTAAAATTGGATGCTTCACTAAAAATCATGCCTCATCTCACCCAAATGAATCTAACTGTGAAATACTATACCAAGGAATAAAATGTCTTTTTAAAAAATTAAATTTGGGGGATAACATTGGTTAGTCAGATTATCTACGTTTAAAGTGTACATTTCTGTGACACATGATCTGTGTATTGAACTGTTTGCCCATCACCAAAGTCAAATCATCTTCCATGAAAACTTATTTTTAATAACTAACCATAAATTATAATAGGAAATGCTTCAGAGTATGCAAGGAAATTTTCTGTATTTTATCTCCTGAGAGCAAATATATTTTATCTTCTGAGAAACCCATGAAATATGAAACAAGAGCAGCATCATCAATAACTGACAAATAGCTCTTGATGTAAGGTAGCACTTGACTTCTGTTAAATAATCTCACCTCATAAATCTATGAGGTAAGTGCTAATATTGTACCCATTTTACAGATGACCAAACTGGCACAGATTGTTTAAGAAAGTTTATTCTGAGTCACACAGCTTGTTCTTAACCACTTGGCAAATGATAGTCACTCTATAAAAAAAGAATATTTGTCCCATTTTACAGATTTGGAAACTCAGGGGCAAATATTTTTTTTCAATTGCTAATCTATGAATTCTAGGCAAAATATTTATATTCTGCATGAAATTTCTGCAAAGCAAATGACATTAAAACACTTTTTAATACAATTATTAAAATAAGGACAATAATGATTCACCATTTCTATCACATAATTTTGCTCTTGCCAATTCTTAGTGTGAAATTGACTAACATCAATGGTAATACATGATTTAACATTGCAACTTAATAATTGTATTACTTAATATCATTTAATTATACTTCTTTTAACAACAAACATACAATCTGTTTTTTAATGTGTGCTTTTATGTACAAGTGAATGTGTATGATCAGTTTCCACTTCAAACATTCCATCCAAGTCATATCTTCTAAAATGGACTTAGTCTTTGTTATAAAAGAATGTGACAAAGGCTTTCCTCCAGTAATTTCAGAAATTTAAAATCCAGTAACAGAAAAGTTCAATAGGATGCAATAGTTTTTGTTGTTTTAAAACTGTTTGTGTTGGAAATCTAAAAGACTGTGCTTGGAAGAACGTGCCTTAAAGGAAAGGAAAAAGCAGTTGGAAGATTTGGAACTACTGTATAGGTTATCTCCATGATTATTTATTTCTAAGTAAAAAAAGACTTCATCTTTCAAATTTTAATATAATTTGTAGCCCAAACCTTGATGAGGAACCTGATCAGCAATCTCAAATATTTCACAATATCATTAATAATCAAATTTCTGTTAAATCTAAATTAATTTTAGTCTCTTAAGAAAAAAATAGATCCTTAATATGTATAAATTAAATGTTTACTATATCAGGAACTCTTATTCTCAGTGTTCACACATATCAACTAACTGTATTTTCATCACAATCACTCATTCACAAAAATGCACCTGTATTGTAAATACCAAACTTATAGAAAAACTTCTGTTTAATCTTGGGTGGTCTCTCTGCCCAGGTTTGATTAAATATGTCTTTTCACAACAGGTGACTTTTTAATTGTTTTCTTATGGCAACCCATTTATTCTTCAGGCTTTGTTTGGCTTGCATTAGTTTTCAGAGTTAATGACCATGTGTGAGAACATGCTGAGTACAGGTGGCCAATGGTTATGCTGAGAATGTGGGTGTTATAGCAAATGCAGCGGGCAAGTGATTTAACTTTACCAATTAATAGAGTGGTGAATAGTTCTCTAACCCTCAAGGCCTTTCAAACAGAAAACAAGCTCAGAATAAGCACTTGGTAATGCAAGTATGAAATAAAGAATAAAGAACCTTGTTCTTTGTATTTTCAGGCTTGCTTTCTTTAGTGGGTTAAGTCTTTTTCCCTTGCACGGCTTAAAGGCTCAAATCAACTTGTTCAGAGTGGCTTCTTTTTTGTGCAGCCAGTTCTATTAGTGAACTTGACGTTTTCCTCCCTCTGACTTTTGCATCTCATTGTTCTTCTGGAAGCCTAGTGGGCTGGCAATTTGAGTCCTGGGGCTGCCTCGTTCATTTCCTCTTGGCCAACGGACAGGGGGATGGAATTACTATAATGAGGAGCATTATAATCTCTAGCACCCAAAATAAATTCTAGTTATTAGTAATCCTTAAAATCATTTGAAGAACAGACATTGTATTAGGAGTAAAATAATTATGCCCAGGCAATCCTGACTGAAGAGAAGCAAAAAGCAAATTGAGATCTTCGGTCCACCCAGGCTGCCAGAAACTTGCACCCAACACAGAAAGAGCTTTTCCACTGGGCTCAACTTCTTTTTCCCTTTCCTTTCTAACAAAAGGCACATTTGTTTGCAGTTAGCTTAGGTAGAGGAAATAGCATCTGAAGTCTTGTTTTCCCATTGGAATGACCCCTGTGACCTCCTATGAAGACACTCGGAGTATTTGTTCAGTCTTAGCTATGCACCGGGGTGAGGCAGTTTTAACAAGTGCAAACGCATCTGCCAAATAGTTGTAGTTTCACAATTGTGCAAGGTCCGTACTTTGAAAAAAATCAAATATGTAAAGGTGTTTTAATTATAAATGTACTGAATTCAACTGCAGTACCCATCTTGGGATAGGAAAAACCCTTGATGTGTACTAAATTGATAAGCACCAAGGACCATAACAGGTTTCAACAGCGTCATTTTGATGGCCTGTCAAAAAAGTAGGATGATGGCAGTTTTGGACATGCCTGCGAGGAGTCGAACTTTATTTTAACCCAATGAGGAACCATATAATCTATAGCAAAATCTTTGTAAATTGTTCTGCATCTAGTTTCCTTTCATCGCATCCACTAATTCCTGTAATTATTATCTGACAGAGAAAAAGGGGCAGTTAAAATTTTATTGGCCTTTTTAATAAATACTCAAATATCTGAAATAATTTCAAAATGTTGGATTTTTAGATATGGTAATTCAGATTCTCCATATTGTTGTGGTCACACTTAAAAAATTTGAACACAAATAGTATTTATACTATTTTCCTGACATTTTTTTCTTTTAATGCAACCTAGAATTCTGACTTATATTGATTAACTTTACCAGTTTGTTTCTGTAAAATTGAACCAACGTGACTTAATGAGCTCAATACTGAAATACTTTAGGAAAAACAAACTTTTTTCCACCTTCCTGAGCCTCGCTCCCACTTAATTCAGTGTTACATGAAACATACCTGTTCTTCCAAGTATCCTCATTTTGGAAACAGGGTAGCGAATAATACATTGAGGACAGGAAGAAGGTGGTGCTCCTCTCCCAGTTCCAATACGAACATTTCTAGAAAGGTAAAGTTATAACATTGTCGCATTGAGGCAGCCGCCAAGATCTCTACTTCAAGTGTTCACTAATGTGACCTCACAAGTTCAAAGTTGAAAGAACTTTTCCTCCCACCTTATTAAGAAAAGCTATGTTAACCTTTTAAGGTCCTTGAGAATTCACTGAAGTAAATTGGTAGCAAAAAAAAAAAAATTCTTTCTTAAATACAGCTGGTAAAAATTTAGGTATCTAACAGAAATTAAGAAGGGAATGAACGGCAGGAAAGATTTACTGGCTGAATTAAACACCTGAGACAAATGTCTTTTAAGTGTATTTTGCCAATCCTGCCCTATATCTTCCTTCCTGAATTCTACGGTTCCTTTGATATCTATTTGCCTTATAAAAAGTCACCATCCCTTCCAAGTCAAATGAGAAGAACTTTAAAACTTTTCCTTTTTTTTTGCAGGAATGATTTAGTCTTTGTTATCTTGTTGTTCTTTCACATATTTTAAATAATTAACTGGGCCCCTGTAGACCATTTTGAAGAGATTGGTTATCTTTAGAATACCGACTTTTCACAGGTAATAAATAATATGATATAGCTGTCCATTAATTTGTCCTTTATCATGAACTTTCAGTAAAGTTTTAATGGTTTTCATAAAAGGCTTTCACATCTTTTGTGAGATTTATTCCAATGTTCTTTAGGTTTTGCTACCATTTTAAAGAATATTTTCTAGTTATAGGTTATTTCAGGTGATATATGGAACTCCAATTGATTCTCTGTATAGATTTGTATCCAGCAATTTCACCAAAATCTCTTTATAATTCTAATAACATAACTGTATATGTTGGAGCTTTGGTTGTTCTTGTTGCGTAACAAATTACTCCGAAACACAGTGGCTCAAAGCAACAATTATTTTATTACATCTCTCACTTTTTGAGGCCACATGGGCTTTGAAGTGCCCTTCCATGGACCGCTAGTGTGTTTCAATGTCAAAGTTACGACGACCTCAAAAGCGCTCTTTGCGAGAGTGCCAGTTTGGGCTGCAATATGGAAAGAGCTTTGAGGTCATAACTCCCTTGTCCCAATAATGAAAGAGATGGAAAAACTCTAAATCAACGACTGTCATATACCCATCAGAGAATCGAGATCACAAGGCAAATGGGGGCCTCAAGATCTGCAAAGCGAGGTGAACATGGTCAGAGCCAAGATCAGCTTAACAGCAGCAGTAGATGTGGGAGACAGTGATTGGGCTACAGTATGAGGAGAGCTGATTACAACCGAGAGAGCTGTAAGGCACAGACAGATTCCATGTTAGGAGGGATTCTTAGGAAAATTCGAAGACAACAGGGAAACGAAGAAACTGAAACCCCTGGCACCTACAGGAACAACATGCATGAACACTGCTCAGTTCCTAGCCAGAGGAACCTAAAACCTGACAAAACCCCCAATTACCTGTTTCTATTACCCGATACTTCATGTCTAGCTTCCAACAAAAATGTGCATGACATGTGAAAAGGCAAGAGAAAACACAATCCGTAGACACAAAAAAATAGTATCTTTGAATCAATTAAAACAAAGTGTTTCTTTTTAGACTCTCAAATAGGACATTTTAAAAGCTGTGATATGTTACAGCTCTCATGGAAAAGAATACAACATGTAAGAACATATGTACTATAGGCAGAAGGGTGGAAATTCTAAGAAAAAATCAAAAATAAATGCCAGAAATAAAAAAAAAATATGTAAGAGAAATGAAGAATCCCTTTGATCTCTCATTAGTAGCGAGGCCACAGATGAATAAAGAATCAGTGTGCTGAAGTATATGTCAACAGAAACTTTCCAAACTGAAAAGTATAAAAAATGAAAAAAGAATATAATATTCAAGATCGGTGTGCCAATTACAAAGGCACAATATATCTGTCTAAGAGTGCCTGGGGAAAGAGAGAGAAAGGAGCACAAAAAGCCTCTGAAGTGGTAATAAGTGAAAGTTTTCCAAAATTAATGACAGATGCCAAACCACAGATCTAGGACCAAGAACGCCAAGCATGATGAATACACACAAAAAAATCTACACCTAGGCGCATCTCATTCACGTGGCAGAAAATACTGAGAAGAGCTGGGGGTTAAGGGGAGGCACTTCTTAGAGGAACAAAGGAAAGAAATACATGAACACTCTCGTCAGAAATCATACCAGTAAGAAGAAAGTAGAGTAAAATAAAATGTTGAAGAAAAAATAAACACGAGCCTAGAAATCTGCATTTAGTGACATTATTTTTCAAAAGCGAAGGAGAGGGGAAGATGGTCTCAGACAAACAACAATCGAAAGAACTTTCTGCCAGTAGACCTGTCTTGCAAAAAACAGTAAAAATAGTTCTCCAGGGAGAAGGAAAATGATATATGTCAGAAACTTGGATCCACATAAATTAAGGAAGAGCATAAGAAAAAAGAACAAATGAAATTAAAATGAAATTTTTTATATTTCTTATTCTTAGTCAATCTAATAAGTAACTTCAAAAATAATAGTAACACTGTATTAGGTATAAGTAAAATAAATAATAGAATGTGTTATGATGGGGCTGTGAATATTATAAGGTCACAACACAACATGAATAAAGGTTGCATTAACTCTAAATATATCTGAAAAATTCTAAAGCAAAAAAACTATTTAAAAATTGTGGAACTTGTATAATTGATCCACAGAGAAATGAAAGAAATGGAATCATGTAAAATGACCAAGTAGAACCAAATAACATTGACAGCAGCAAGTGCTGGTGAGGATATGGAGCAGCACTAAAACTTTGGAAGAGAGTTTGGCTACTTTTTACAAAATTAAAAATACTCTTACCCTGTGATCCAGAATCACCCTGCTTGGTATTTATCCAAAGGAGTTGAAAACTGATGCTCACAAAGCATCCCTCATCCAGATCGTAGTTATAGAAGTTCTAGCCCCAATTGTCAAAAGTAGGAAGATACCAAGATGTCCCTTTGGTAGCTGAATAGATAAATAAATGATGGTACCTCCATACAAAGAGATATTATTCATCACTAAAGGAAATGAACCGTCAGTCTACGAAAAAATATGGACAAAAGTTAGATGTATATTACTAAGTGAAAGAAATAAATCTGAAATTGTAACATACTATATGCTTCCAGCTACATGACATTTTGGAAAAGGTGAAACTATGCAAACAATTAAAAATTAGTGGTTGCCAGTGGCTGGGGCCAGGGATGATGAACAAGCAGAGCATAGGGAATTTTCGGGGCCGTGAAACTACTCAGTACAATGGTAGATATGTGCCACTATATGTTTGTCCACACCCACAGAATGTATAAAACCGAGGGTAAATCCCAGGGTGCTATGGACTTGGGGTGATGCTGTGTCAGTGTAGATTTATCAGACAGCAAATTCATCACTCTGCTCAGTGATGCTGCTGTGGGGAGGTGAGGTATGTAAGGGCAGGAATACGCAGGGAATCTCCCTTGCTTCTGTTCTGTGGACTAAAACTGCTTTAAAAATAAAATCTGTTTTTTAAAAGGCATAAAATAAGGAGATAAGAACAAAAGAACAAGTGCAATTAACAGAAAACAACAGATATTAATCCAACTATATAAATAATCATATTAAACAAAAAGGATCTAAATATATCAATTAAATATGCCATCAAACTGGACAACTTGGACAAAATGGATAAATTCCCAGAAGCATACAGTCTTCTAAAAATATATGAGGAAGAATCAGAAAATCTGAATAGTCAGATTACACAGAGTGAAATTGAAGCAGTGAACAAAGAAACTCCCAGTGAACAAAAGCCCTGGACCAGATGGCTTCAGAGATGAATTTTACCAAACATTCCAAGAATGGGACATCACCAAACAACTATAGGACACTTACACAGTGGAATACTACTCAGCCATAAAAAAAGAAAATTTTACCCTTTGTGATAGTATGGATGGACCTGGAGAACATTGTGCTAAGTGAAATAAGCAAGTCAGAGAAAGACAAATACCATATGATTTTACTCATACATGGAATCTAATGAACAAACTGAACTAACAAGCAAAATAGAGACAGACTCATAGACAGAGGGCAGGATGACAGGTAAGGTGTGGCAGACTACGGGGTGGAGGGATTGAGCAAAAATGAAAAAATGGAGTCATGGACATGGATAACAGTGCAATGGTAGTTGGGGACAGGGAGGTATAAGGGAACTAAATGGTAATAGAAAAAATACAATAACAACAACAATAAAAAAAAAGAAAAAGACAGAAGAAGACCAAACAATGTAGTCTACAAATAACAAACATGGTTAATTAAAAGTTAAAGGATGAACAATGATATTCCTTGCCTGCCCCGGTCAGTGTAGGCTAGTTGGTTGGAGCATCGTCCCATAAACTGAAGAGTCCTGGGTTCAGTTCCTGGTCAGTCAGGGCACATGCCTGGGTACAGGCTCATTCACCTGTACAGGACGCATGCAAGAGTCAGCCAATGTTTATCTCCTTTTCTCTCTCCCTCTCTCCCTTCCTCTCTCTCTAAAAAAGTTAACTAAATAAATAAATATTTTAAAAAATATAAAAAAGAATGATATGTCTATATTATTTTCAGGAAAGGCAGACTTCAGGACAGGAAATAATATTAGAGAAGTAATCCATAATGATACTGAAGTCATACTAGAATAGGTGGGTCCCAAATCTAATATGACTAATATCCTTATAAGAAAAAGGCCAAGCAAATACAGAAAGAGAGAGCAAGAAAGAGAGAGAGAGGGAGAGACTGCCATATAATGATGAGGGAAGGCAATGATTGGAATTATGCAAATAGAAACCAATGAACACCAAAAATTGTTGGCTAACTATCAGAAGCTAGGAACATGCAAGGGACAATTATCCTACAGCAGCACTACTTCAATACCAAATCAAAATAAATTTTTTTAAAAAACAAAGGACTAATATCTGCCAAGAATTTGTAATGATGATATTCTTTAAAACAATATTAGCAAATTGAATTCAACAATGTACCAATATTAAAAATAAAAAGCAAGCTATTATACATCATGATCAAGTAGGATTTATTCTAAATGTGTAAGTTTGGTTTGACATTTGAAAATCAATACATGTAATTCATCACATCAACAGGCTAAACAAAATATTATATGGTTATATTTAGAGTTGCAGAAAAACATCTGACAAACTCTAGCACTCATTTATGATGAAAAATACTCAGCAAATTAGGAATAGAGGGGAACTTTCTCAACATGATTTTTTTTTAATTTTACACCTAACATCACACATAATGGTGAGAAACTAGATGCTTTCCTCTGAAGCTGGAAATCAAGAAAATAATATCTCATATTCAGTATTGTACTGAAACTCTTAGTGCATTAAGACATGAAAAGAAAATAAAAGACATGCAAATTGAAAAGAAGAAATTAAGCTACCTATGTTTTATTTACATAAAGCAATTATCTATGTAACTGTCTATGTAGAAAATTCCAAACAATCAACAACAAAATCCCTGAAATTAGTAATTAATTATAATACAGTTACAGGATATGACATCATTATATAAAAAACTGCATTCATATAACAGCAATGAGCAATTGAATTTTGAAATTAATAACATAATACTATTACCATTAGCATGCACAAAGAGAAATAGGAATAAATATTAAAATTATGTACAAGATCTTTATTAAAAAAACTAGAAGACTCCAATTGAAGAAATCTAATATCCAAATAAATGAATAAATAGTCCATGTTCATAAATATCAAGACCCAGTACAGTTAAGAGGTCAGTTCCTCCCCAAATGATTATAGATTGAACACAATCCAAGGCTGTTATTTTGTGAATATTGACAAGCCGTTTCAAAGTTTATGCGGAAAGGCAAAAGATTTGGAATAGCCAACACAATGTGGGAGAAGAAAAATAATGTCAGAGGACTGATGATGCTCAACTTCAAGACTTACCGTAAAGCTACAGCAATCAAGACTATATGGTATTAGTGGAAGATAGGCTGATTGATGGAATAGGATATAGAACCCAGAACTAGACCCACATGAAGATACACAACTGACTGACAAGCTAGTAAAGGCAATTCAATGGAGAAAGACTTGTCTTTTTAACAAATGGTGCTGGGACAATTGGACACATATGTGAAAAACAAATGTTTTAAGGAATCTAGACACTGACCTTAAACCTTTTACAAAATAAACTGAAAATAGGCCATAGTCTAAAATGTAATTTCACAAATTAACCTTTATTAAATTATTTTTATGACAAAAGACACTATTAAGAGAATAAAAAGACAAAGTACAGACTGGGAAAAATATTTGCAAAACACATCTAATAAAAGATAGACATCCAATATATACAATAATTCTTACAATTTCACAATAAGAAAACAAGTAACTCAATTTATATATGGGCACATTCTCTGAACAAATACCTCACCAGAAAAGATTAACAGATGAAGAACATATGAAAAGATACTCAATGTAGTACACCATTGGAAAATTTCAAATTAAAACAACAATGAGAGATGTCTACACACCTATTAAAATGGCTGAAATGCAAAACACTGACAACATCTAAAACATTAAAAAAATAATGCTGGACTATGGTGAAGATGCAGAGAAAGATGAAATATCCTTCGTTGCTGGTAGGAATTCAAAATGGCTCTATGCTTGCAAAGCAGGGTGGCAGTTTCTTGCAAAGCTAAACATAGTCTTACTATAGGTTTACCTGATCAAACTCAAAATTGATATCCACACAAAAATCATTATACGGTGTTTATAGCTGTATTTATAATGGTCCAATCTAGAATCAATGAAAATGTTCTTCAATAGGTGAAATGACAAACTGTGACACATCCACACAATGGATACAATTCTATGATTAAAAGAACTATCGATCCACGAGAAGACATGGAGAAAGCTTAAATGCATATTGCTACATAAAAGCAGTCGGTCTGATAACTCCACATGCTGCATTATCCCCATGATATATGACATTCTGGAAAAGGCAAAACTGAAATGGTGGTGAAAAAACTTAGTGGTTGCCAGGAGTTAGGAAGGGAAGAGATGAATAGAATACACAAGGTCAGTCTGGAAAAAGTCAAGCCATTGTTAATATAATGAGAATGGTCTGTGTGACATCGATGTAACCTGGAAGCCGAGGAGAGTGGACTGGAATGCGTATGTGTGAACAATGATGACTTCACTGTACTAGTCAGTGGGGACAGGATGCCATTGAGTGAGCATGTATACTGTGTGGTGGTCACATTCAAAATGACTGAGTAGAGCAAAAATCTGCATCAAATTTTATATTAAGCTTGAACATTCCTCTGCGAAAAGTATTCAAATGATTACTTCACCTGTCTTCACTTGTTTCACTCATTTTCCCACAATCCCTTTGTTTTGCCATTGTCAGTCCATTCCCTGTATCTATGAGTCTGTTTTGGGTTTGTTTGTTTACTTATATTGATCTGTAGATTCCACTTATAAGTAAAATCATATGGTACTTTTCTTTCTCTGGCTAACTTATTTCATTTAATAATACCCTCTAGGTCAGGGGTGTCAAACCCATTTTCATTGGGGGCCACATCAGCTTTACCGTTGTCTTCAAAGGGCTGAATATAATTTCAATTCCTTAACAGTTAAGTAGTAGTTACATTTATACACTCCTAAAGTTATTTTGGCCCTTTGAAAGCAACTACAAACGCGGCTGATGTGACCCCTGTGAAAATGGGTGTGACACCCCTCCTCTAGGTAATTCATGCTGTCACAAATGGTAAAATTTTGTAATTTGTATGCCTGTCTATTATTCATATTTTTATATTGTTCTTAAAGAAGACATTTTAACAATTCTTGCAATACTGGTTTGGTGGTGATAAAGTCCTTTGGCTTTTTAAATTTTTTTGGCTGGGAAAGTCTTCCTTTACATATCCTCCCATTCTAAATAACAGCTTTGCTGGGTAGAGTAATCTTGGTTGTCAGTCCTTGCTTTTCATCATTTTGAATATTTTACGCAAGTCCCTTCTGACCTATACGTTTCCGTTGAGAAATCAGCTGGCAGTCTCATGGGAACACCCTTGTAGGTGACTAACTGTTTTTCTCTTGTTGTTTTTAAGATTCTCTTTATGTACTTAACCTTTGGGATTTTAATTACGATGTGTCTTGGAGTGGGCCTCTTCATGTTCACCTTGTTTGGGACGCTCTGTGCTTCCTAGAGTTCCATTCATATTTCCTTCACCAGGTTAAGGAATTTTTCTGTCATTATTTTTTCATATAGGTTTCCAACTCCTTGCTCTCTTCCCTCTCTTTCTGGCAGCCCCAGGATGCAAATGTTGGTACATTTAAAGTTGTCCTAGAGACTCCTTGTACTATCTTTATTTTGTTTTGAATTCTTTTTTTTGTCTTGTTGATCTGATTGGGTCTTTTCTTCTCCCTTATATTTCAAATCTCTGAATTCATTTTCTTTACTGTTGAATCATTGTATTGTATTCTTCATTTCAGTTAATGCATCCTGAATGACTGGTTCTATTTTATTGTTTTCATGTCCTTTTTTAATCTGTCAAAGTTCTCACTAAGTTCCTTGAGTATCCTGATAACCATTGTTTTGATAGATTGCTTATCTTCATTTCATATAGTTCTTTTTCTGGAGATTTTTCCTATTCTTTCATTTGGGATCTGTTTCCTGTCTCCTTATTTTGGCTGCTTCCCTATCTTTGTTTCTATTTGTTAAGTAGAGCTGCTACATCTCTCAGACTCGATACAGTAGGCTAATGCAGTAGATGTCCTGTAGGGCCTAGTGGCACAGCCTCCCCAGTCACTCAAGCTGGACACTCCAGAAGTACCCCTGTGTAGGCTGTGTGCACTGTCCAAATGTAGTTGAGCTTTGATTGCAGTTGGCAGGTCACTGGGAAAAATTGATTCTCTGTCCGATCAGCTATGAGGACTAGCAGGGACTACAGTGGAGAAGTTACTGTGCATGAGCCAACCTTTTGGAGCAGAACTTGCTTCACTGGGGCTTTGGTGCTTGCGGAATCCACTTCTTGAGTGTATCACTCATGGAGGGGGTAGGGTTGCAGTTCACTGTGGTCTGCAGCTGTCCACCAGGTTCCCTGGCTCTGGGGCTACCAGAGAGGTACAAGGTCAGCCACTGACTAGGGCAACCTAGCACAAGCTACAGAGCAATCAACAGATGGCTGCTGCTTGTGCTGGACTTAGAGGTGACCAGGAGAGGCCCAGCTGAGAACCATGCCAGCTGCCACTAGTGCCAGCCCTCCTTAGCAAGAAGCACAGGGGTAGACAGGCCAAATGCCACATTTTTTAAAAGGATTTTAAGAAAGTCCAAAGCATGAGGCAAGAGATGAAATTTGTATGGAAAAGCCATTGGAAATAGCTTGGGTGGGCCTTCAAGGTAGGTGGGGAAGAGTCTCAGGGAATCCCTAGGGTGGGGCAAACAGGTCTCCTAAAAGCAATAATGGCCTCTGCCAGCACTTCTGTCTGGGAGAAAGCTGCCCCTCCAGCTCTCCAGCTCAATGCAGCTTTTCTTCTTTTTGAAATCAATGTACTATATTACTTAGTATCCAGATTTAGTAACTATAAAATAGTCTCAAGTAAAAATGATTTAAAGATGATAAAAGTTCATTTCTTTCTCATTTGTAGACCAGGCACGAAGAGTACAACTCTGGTATAGACTCTGTTCCTAGTTCTCCCTGCCTCATTGTACCTTCATTCTTAAATTATACCTAAGGGTACAATATTGATATCAACACTTCTGCATGTAGAAAAAGAATAAGAGGTGAAACCAGATATACTTCTTTTTATTTGAGAGAACTGACTAGCAGTTAAACACATCACACCGTCTCACATCCTTTTGGCCAGAATTCAGTCCCACGGAGGCATGTATTTGCAAAGTACCCTGGGAAATTAGCTGTTCTGGGAAAGTACATGCCTGTGTTTATTTTTATTTTTATTTTTTTTTGGAAAATTTATCAAAAGACTCTTTCTGGGAAGACATATTTCTAGGCAAAAATTTTATTTCTATGGCAGAAGGAGAAAATAACTACTGGGGCCATAAACAGTCCTGACACATGTGGCAAATTATAAAAATCAAGTGGCTAACGTTAACCAAGGTGCGCGTCTCTGGAGTGAATGCAGTCAGCTCCTGTCGAATTATCACTCTTCTAAACGATGCTAATCTGCTTTGCTACTTATTTAGTTAAAGAGGCTTTTCATGAGAAAAATGGGCCTATAAGGTTCATTTCTCATACTATCCTACTCTGTTTAAGTATCAAAGTTACACCAGTTTCAAAAAAATCATTTTGGAATGAAACTCTTCTTACTTCTTTTAAATTATTGACTGTTAGAGAGAGAGGTGAACATCGATTTGTTGTTCCACCTGTTTATGCGCTCATTGGTTGCTTCCAGTATGTGCCCCGACCACAGGTCGAATCCACAAACTTGGCATATTGGGCCAGTGCTCTGCCCAGCTGAGCTACGTGGTCAGGGCCTGAAACCATTTTTTAAAATTCCTCTTTTATTTATGTATTTTTTATTGAATTTATTGGGGTAGCATTGGTTAATAAAATTATATAGGCTTCAGGTGTATAATTTTATAATACATCATCTGTATATTGTATTGTGTACTCACCACCCCTAAATTCCATATATATGTGTATATCTATATAATTCTAACATATATATATAACTCTAATATGTTAGAATTATTTCCTTAAGGCTGAGTCTCTTTGTTTTATGGATATACTACCAATTTAAAATCACTTTAGTTACCTTTTCTGACCATATAGGAAGCCTGAATAAACACAAACTAAAATGAGGGTTAACTGTTTTTCTTCTCCAGCTGCCAAGCTGAAGACAGGTTTTAGCTGTTTTGCTGTTGATTTTGTTTTGTTTTGCTGTCACATTCTGCTTAACAGTTTTATTTCCCTTCTACCCTCACGATGCCAGCGACATCGTTTTCTGGCTTTACACGAGGAGACCCTCATTTGGGCTCCAGCCCCAGGTTAGACATTGTCTCCTCACTCTCATTCCCATACAACTCTCAGAACGTACATTCAAGGTATTCGTTTTTTGGTTTTTTTTTTTCCAAGTAATGATTAAGGTAAAGCAGACTTTGATTGTTGTTCACCTTCTGGCTAGATCCTCTCCATTCCACATTTTTTTCTCTGCGGGAGTTTTACTGACTTGCAACCTCAGCAATACAGCTATCGATGTGTTTGGTCTTCCTGCCACATGCCCACACCCACATACCTTCAAGGTGGCCCTTTCGACGGGGGAAGCCAGTCAAGGCATCAGGTCTACTTTACAGCCATAAAGAAGTGACAGATGACATCTAGTTCATCTCTCCTCTTGCTCCTTCACTCCAAGTCTCTGTCATCAGATAGGATTAATTATGTAACTTATATGTATCTATATATTAAATTCATATACTACTTTAACCAAAATGTTTAAGTAAAAAATAAAAACTAAACAAGAGGAAATTTACAGGTAATTATTTCATTTGTATATTTTAAGTGACTGTGTTGTCTGAAGAATATACCTGATTGCATGACTTACTTTTACATAAATCTTTCAATACTCACTGTCAAATATAGAAAGCTCCTTCTTCTCCTTAACTTGCATTAAAAAACCTCAAAAATGGCCCCAGTTGACCCTTCCATAGTTATCTCTGAGCATCTTTCCCTCCATTCATGCTTCTCTGCATACAGTTTGGTCTACCGCCCAGAGCAGTCCCTGTTACTCCATGAAAATTCGCACCACTTTCCTGTTTTGTTGCCTGTAATATCGAGATACTATCTGCATGGACTGGTGTTTATTTTTATATCCAACTACCAAAATCTCACTTACCCTGCATGTCTCCATAGCCATGAGTAATAACTCCCTCATCTATACGACCAAAACTTTTTTCAAATATCTTTCAAAATCATCTCATGATTCACATTGTAATCACTGTTCCGTATGCCTGTCTCTCTAAACCATGCCATTTCTGACAACAGAAACCGTACTTTGATCTCATTGGACCCTCTCCCTAGGAATCTAGGACTTTACTCAATGTATTTGTCAATATACATATGTATATAAATATATTTTCCTTCCTGTTTCTTTCAAACCAAAGAACAATAAATATAGATTCCTAAAGTTATCCACATTAGGCATTGGATGCATTTTTCACTGAGACTTAACTTAATAAGATAAAATAAAGCAAAGGAAGACAAATAAAATAAAAAAGCACAGAGGACACTAACAAAACAGCAAGGGGATTTTTGCGAGTGGAAGGATTTAGGCTGAAAGGCAGGAATCTCTCTGGGCCTCTCAGTTATGCAGCTGTACTGCTGGCTGAGGTCTGTAGTTTAAGGGATATTTTCTAAGTCTGTTGTTGTTATTAATTTGAGGAGAAGAGGTCTCTGTAGAGGAAAAAAATCCAGGATTTTTTGTTTCCTTTTCCATCACTCACAGTCACTGTAATGTCAACACCATTTAGGTCAAATTTCAGGCATTCAAAATGCGCAGCTTCGTCCAGCTGCAAGAACTAAAAGTCTTCTAGAGCAGTATAGCCTGACCAATAAAATATGTCTGAGGGTGTTAGTAACAATTAACAGGTGTGGACCTTCCCCAGAAAGCTTTCAGATGACTTAAAATGTATAAAGTAGTATACTTGGATTTCATAACAATTACATGCAAGCAAATATGTATTTTTTACTAATGGAGCTCAAAGAATTGAAGTTATTCTACCACATATATTAAGCCACGTAAATACATGTTAGAAAGGGGCATCATGGTGCCTCGTCAAAGACTGTGCTCACTGGAGAAGGTCATGGACTATGCTGCCCAGCAGCCCATCTCTGAATCTCTTTTCTTCCATTACCAGGGAGGTTAAAATCCTCTTCAAATTACTTAGTCCATCTGACTTTTGGTTTCATCACATATGAAGTGGAGGTCAAAATACCACTGAAGGTGATATTGTGAAAACTCACCATGGCAACCCAGGTATCAGTTCTGGCCAAGATGAGCCATCATTAAATGTTAGCGATTGTTTTGAAAAATCATTTTATTATTATTAAATCACAGACAACCCCCTGTCTTTCCACCTCATGTGTTTTCTGCTGTCTTCATCTTCATCATGCTCGCTAGGAGCTCATTCATTTGCTCTTTTTCCTGGCTGGGAGCCACACCCTCCCCTTCTAGTCTGCCAAAATCCACACAATTAATCAGGTCAATAATGCATTTACAACCTGCCTACGTTTTCCTCCCCTTTGTTCTTCTGTTATTTCCACTTTACCAATCCCCACGTTTCAAATACTCCTATTGCCCAATTTCTCTTCCCATATTTGTAAACTGGAGCAAGTCACCAAACAACAGTGACCGAGTCAACTGTTGTATCTCAGTAATTCTTTTATTTATCACTTGTTGACTCCCTATTGCATTCCTCGCTGCAGCTGTTCCAAATGTTTCCGCTCTGCTCAAGTCCCTAATCCCAGCCCTCCTCCCTTCCTTCTTAGCACATAACCTCACCTCCTACTGAGAAAATTGAAACCATCCCAACCTAGGTTTACACAATTTCCCTCCTCTTTCACTCCAAAAGTCTGTGCGTCTTTCTCTCCTTGCTTTTGCACTAACATCAGGAAATGATTCCCTCTGCAGGGAAACAAGATCACGCCCGGGTGGAGCGCTTTGGGTTTGGAGCCAGACAAAGTTAGGTGCTCTGTGTTGACATGGTAGGACGTTGACAAGTTTTCCAATTTCACAGCCTCAGTGTCTTCATCTCTGAAATGGAAGTGATAATTTCTACACGTAGAGTAGCAAGAATAATTAGCAGATTTGGGCAGATAATAAACATTTAAAAATCATTGCTATTACTACTTGAAAAGCCAAGGCTCTTAAGCCTGCCTTTTTGAATTATCTGTCCTAATAAAGATGATGATGATGATGATGGTGATGGTGACAAAGGTAAATAATCTCCATGCCTTTCCTATAGAGTTACTATCTCAATGATCTCTTTTCTTTCTTAATTATTTAACTCAATCCAGTCCATTGGACATTTCTGTCTTCCTTACACATGGCCAAGTGTTTCTTTTTACTTAAAAGAAAAATAAAAGGCCTGCCTTCTTTTCAATCAATAATCCCATTGTCCAACTTTTGGCCAGTATTCTTCAGAAACTTTTCTACCTTAGATGCCTTTCTGTCTTTTCCGAATAGTTCTTATAACCCTTTAGTATAACTTCCTCATCCTACTTAAAGTGCTCCTTTAAAACCACCATTGAGCTCAATCCAGCATGGCTTAGTTGGTTGGAGTGTTGTCCCATAAACTGAAAGGTGGCGGGTTCAATTCCAGGTCAGGGCATATGCCTAGGTTGTCAGTTTGGTCACCAGATGGGCACGTGCAAGAGGCAACTGATTGATGGTTTTCTCACTCTCTCTCTCCTTCCCTTTCCCGCCTCTAAAATCAATAAGCATATCCTTGGGTGAGGATTTAAAAACAATTGATCTTAAAAGGCAGCATTGAATTTATGCTTATCCAGTATCATTTCCTCCATCGTCAGCCTCAGCCTCTCCTGTTGCTCTTGTTCTGACTCACCCACTCCCTTCTTTGGCTGCTACAACTTTACACAAACCTCATTCTCTCCTTCCTTCTCTACATTCTTTACTTGCAATTACTTTTCATATTACAAAAAGTTACGCATTTTAAAAATGTTTGTCCCTGGCTTTATTTCTGTATTTGCCCAGAGCAATCTCATTTATTCTCATAACTTTAATGATTAGATTGTCATAGTTAAGCAATTTTATATTCTCTACAACATGATTTTTAATTTTTTTTTTTGCCAATACAAGACTAGTTGTAAGTATTTTCAGTTTGGTGTTCACTGCAGTGTCTCTTTTTTTCATTTTTTAAGTTTCATTGTCCTAATTACCTCAAAATATCTGTACCTAAAAGTCCTATGTGAATTGAGCATTAAAAAAAAAAAAAAAAACAGAAATTTCTCTTATTTCATGGAAAAAGTCTCTTCTTTGATTCTGTATTTCACATTCAAGTACACTAAGCTTGAAATAGTAGATATTTAAAGGGTTCTGGTCAAGAATGTGATGTAGGTAAATGTGGTTCTCAAATCCTCTCACAACCATATCAAAATTTCAACTAAACTACACAGCAACCGTCAACTAGGACCACATGAAACTAGCTAAACAGAAGACCTACAACTGAGGATGTAACGGAGAAGCCACCTCAAGACTGGTAGGAGTGGCAGAGACACAATGGGCTGGTCCCACGCCCATGTAAGACGGATACAATTCAGAGGAGATATCTCAGCTATGGAGGTTCTCCCTGAGGAGTGAGGGATCCCAGCCTCACACGAGGCCCACCAACCCAGGGTTTCAGTGCTGAGAAGAGAAGTCTCAATAACTTTTGGCTGTAAAAACCAGCAAGGATTGCGGCTGAGTAAGATGGAGGTCTTCTGAAGACTCAGGCATTTATCTTAAAGGGCCCAAGCATGGACCTACTTGGACTCATTAGCTCTGAGTCCAGCACTGGAACACCAGGGACATATGGGAAGGAACGGAACTGTCTGGCATGGGAGTGAAAGCTGAAGTATCAGTTTTTTTCCCAGAGAAAAGTGCTGGCACAAGCCATTGTTCCTTTTCTGGGTCCTCCGCCCACAGATTTGGCAGACAGGCCTCATATTTGAGTTTCCACATCTGAGTCTCCAAAAATCTGACTCACATTGCCCACCCACTATAGTGATTCTCTGAGACCCCATCCAACCCAACTTTCAAGCCCAGCCCAAATCATTTCCAGTGGCTTTTCAATACTAATAGCCTGTTTTAGCCCATGCTTCAGACTTTCTTAAAATCTCTCAGATAAGCAGCATCTGCCTCAGTGTGCAACATACCTCTCACTAAGTGGCCTCAGGCCCAACACTAGTGGCAGTTGGTCTTAGTCTGCACTTTAGTCTCTCCTGGGCACCTCTAAGCGAAACACATGTAGCAGCCATGCTGGGTGGTCCCAAGCAGGACACAGGTGGCAACTGACCTTGGCCTGTACCTTCTAGGAGGCCCAGAGCCACCTCCACAAGCAATACACTCAAGGGTCAGACTCAGTGGGCACCAGAGATCCCTTGTTCCATGGGCTTGGCCCTGTGCAGCTGATCCTCCAAGGTGGTCCCAGGCAGTCCTTCCTGCCAATAGGCCTAGGGAAATGCCTTCCATCACCATGGGTCCTCCTCCCACAGATTTGTGCTACCGGCAATCAATGCTCAACAACAACAGAAAGGTGTACACAGCGCACATAGGGGTGCACCTGGATTGCCTGGATTGCTGGTCAGGGAGGCTGTGCCACTTGACCCTACAGAATACCTACTACATCAGACTACTCTCCCAAGCTCAGGAGACATAGAAGCTCCATTCCATGCACAGAAACCAACACAGAGAGACTGTCAAAACCAGGAGACAAATTTGTTCTCTTCCCAAATGAAAGAAGAGAACAAAATCCAGGAAAAGAACCAAATAAAATGAAGATAAGCCATCTAACAGATGCAGAGTTCAAAACACCAATTAAAAGAATCCTCAGTGATCTCAGTGAGAACTTTAACAATGAGATAGGAAACATAAAAATGGAACTAGAAAACATAAAAAAAAATAACCAGTCAGAAATGAAGGCTACATTAATTGAAATGAAGAATACATTATAGGGAATCAACAGTGGAATAGATGAAGATGATCAAATCAGGAATTTGAGACATAAGGAAGCAGAAAATACCCAAACAGAACCACATTTACAAATAAAAAATCCAAAAAAAGGATGGTATAAAGAGAGTCTAAGACAACTTCAAGCATACCAACATTCATATCTGAGGGGCACCAGCTGAAGAAGAGAGAAAGCAAAGAATTAAAAGTCTATGTGTAAAAAATAATGACAGCCAACTTCCCTAACCTGGTGAAAGAAATAAATGTACAAGGCCAGGAAGCACAGAGAGTCCCAAACAAGATGAATCCAAAGAGGCCCAGACCAAGACACATCATAATTAAAATGACAAAGTTTCAAGACCAAGAGAGATTCTTAAAAACAGCAAGAGAAAAGCAGTTAGTTACCTACCAGGGAATTCCCATAAAACTGTCAACTGATTTCTCAACAAAAACTTTGCAGGCCAGAGGGAGTGGTGCAAAATATTCAAAGTCATAAAAAGCAAAGACATAAAACCAAGATCACTCTACCCAGCAAAGCTATCATTTAGAAATGAAAGACAGATAAAGAGTTTCTCAAACATGAAAAATTAAAAGAATTTATTACTACCAAACCAGTATTACAAGAAATGTCAAAGGGTATTCTTTGAGATGGGGGAGAGGATGGAGAGATGGGTGAAAAAGGTGAAGAGGTTAAAAAGTAGAAATTAGTAGTTCCAGAATAGTCATGGAAATATAAAGTAGAGCATGAGAAATATAGTCAATAATATTGTAGTAATTGTGCATGGTGTTAGATGGGTACTAAATTGATCAGGGTAATAATTTAGTAAGTCATATAATGTTTCATTACTGGGTCATACACCTGAAACTAATATAATATTGTTTGCCAATTTTCACTGAAAAATAAAAAATGATTTAAAATAAAAAATAAGGATACTGAGTCAGCAAGAAATGTTTCTTGACCTGTACTCTGTAATAAATCTTGGTTCATGGCCATGAGCTGGAAAGAGTGGTTCCTGAATTCTTAGAAATTACAGTCTAATAAGAAGGTACACATTGAACAACTAACATGAGTGTTATCAATATCAGAAAGGAAGAGTACAAGATATAATGAAACTTTATATAGCAATGAAATTAATCTGGAAAGCCAGTAAAAAAGGCTGTCCCTGAAAGTTATGTGAAGTTTTACATGGTAGGGAAGCAGAGGAAGATGAAGAACACAGGCAGAGAGAAGAGTATGTATGGGTGTCCTGGCATGAGAACAACATGGGGAATGGAATAACTAAAAGAAAGTAATTTCAAAGAAAGTAAGCAGAAATATGATGTTCAAGACTTTCTAAGCTATGTTAAATTTTGACAGTTTATCCTAAAAAGCAAGGAAAGCCATTAAGACTTTTAAGTGAAGAACTAAAAAGACCCATTTGTATTTTTAATTTTTTTCTCCAGCTTTATTGAGATACAATTAACATATATATCTTTTGCTGTGCAGACGTGTTCTGGTTTGGGGAAGTTGTGGGGGGAAATGCAGACAACTGTAACTGAACAACAATAAAATAATTTTTTAAAAAATTCACTCATTTATTTTTGCATTTGTTGCTTGTGCTTTCACTGTTAAATCCAAACAAAAAAATCATTGCTTAGCCAAATATCAAGAAACTTTTCTCCTGTGTTTTCTTCTAATTTTATGGCTTAGGGTCTTATGTTTAAGTCTTTAACACATTTGACTTAATTTTTGTGAATGATGTAAGATAGGGGTTCAATGTCATTTTTCTGCACATGGTATCCAGGTTTCCCAACACTATTTATTGAAAAGACTATCCTTCCCCCATTAGGTATTATTGACTCTCTTATCAAATATTAGTTGACTTCATATGCATGAGTTTATTTCTGGGCTCTCCTTTCTGTTTCATTTATCTGTACATCTATTTTTATGCCAGTACCATGCTATTTTAATTACTATAGCTTTGTAAAATAGTAAAATATCAAAAGGTGTAATTTCTCTAGTTTTGTTCTTTATCATAATTTCTTTGGCTATATGAGGTCCTTTGTGGTTCCATACAAATTTGAATGTATTTTTAAAATATTAAGTTTATTGAGATGACATTGATTAGTAAAATTATATAGGTTTCAGGTGCACAGTTCTATAATACATCTTCTGTATATTGTATTGTGTGTCCACCATCCTAAGCCAAACTTCTTTTTGCCACCATTTATACTCTTCTACCTGCCCCACTCCCACTTTCCTTCTGGTCATACCACACTGTTTGTGTCTCCTAGATACAGAGAACAGACAGACAGCTGTCAGAGGGGAGGCAGGTCATAGAAATGGGGGAGATTAGTGAAAGGATTAAGCAAAAATAATTACAGACAAGGGCTGCTTTTTGAAAGTTTCTGTGAAAAGTACCATTGAAATTTTTACAGGGATTGCATTGAATCTGAACTGAGAAATTGTCTTTGTCCTCTTAACCATAACATGGGTTTTCCTTTGTGCACATCTAAGATATTCTTTTTAGCCCTGGTTTGAGTGAATTTGGAAATTTTCATGTCATTATTTTTCAAATATTTTCAGCCACACCCCTTCCCTGCCTTAGCCAATTGCAATTTCTAATTGCAATTATAATTAGACTTTTTGAAGTTATCCCAAAGCTCTCTGATGTCCTGTTTATTTTTCATATTATATATTTTCCTTGTGTGTTTCATCTTGCATGATTTCTGTTGCTATATCTTCAAGTTCACTAATCACTTCTCCTGCAATTTATAGTCTGCTGTTAATAATATTCACAATGCATTTTTCATCTCAGACATTGTAGCTTCCATCTCTACAAGTTTGGCTATATTTTGATAGCTTTTCCACAACTGCTTAACATATTCATTCATATCTCTAGCTTCTTGAACATGTGGAACACAGTTGTAATAACTTTTAATGTCCTTGTCCACCAGTCTGGGTTACTTTCAATTGTTTCATTTTCTCCTCATTATGGGTTACATTTTCCTGCTTGTTTGCATGACTGATAAGTTTTTATTGGGATCAGACATTGTTCATTTTACTTTTTTAGGTGCTGGATGTTTTTGTAATTCTATATTCTCAACCTTTGTTCTGGGACATGTTTATGGTACTTACTGAGAAATAATTTGAGAGTTTTGACACTTACCCATAAGATTTGTTAGGTGGGTCTGGAGCAGTGCTCAGTCTATGGCTAATTATTCACCACTACAGAGGCAAGATTCTCCTGAATACACTACCAAATGTTCAATGAATTATGAGGGTTTTCAGTCTGGCTGATGGAAATAGTGCTTATTCCCAGCCCTGGGTGAGCTCAAGTTACTCTATTCTAATCCTTCTAGGTGGTTCATTTCCAAGTCTCAGGTAGTTTCTCACATACTTCCACTGATCAGTGCTCTGATGCACACAGGAGGGATTCTTCTACAGATCTCCGGAGAGTTTTTTAATTTATTTTTTATTTTTTTTAACCTATGTAGCTCCGTTATCTCCATACTGTTTTGTAAACTCTACCTACCATGTTCTCCATGGACTATCAGTCAGATCTGTCTCCTCAACTCAGGAACTCTCCCAAGCTCTGCCTATGATTCTTCTCCTTGCGCTGTGACCTAGAAACTCCCTCAAGTCAGTGAACTTAGTCAATTATAGGCTTCACCTCATTTGTTTTCATTCTCGAAAGAGTCAATATCCTCTGTTGCCTATGTGAGATATCTTGAAAAACATTACTTCATTTATTTTGCCCAGTTATTTGTTTCTCTCCCATAGAAGGACAAAAACAGTCTTTGTTACACATTGGCCAGAAACAAAAACTTCTCTAAAACAGATATTTTACAAACTGGCACAATCTCCACATTGCCTTTCCCATTCATGGAGTGAGAGCAATTTTGACCATTGAGAGTCGCTTGGATTAACCCTACATCTCCAAATTTTAAGCTGAAAACTATATTATACTCTTGGGAAAATAAGTAATGCATGCCTTCCTAAAAATTTTAAAAGATGCAAAGGATGGGATTCCTATTACATTCTCATTTAAATTACCTATTGGTTGGTATAGTTGATGATTCTCCTTCTATTTTAGAGAGTTATTATAAGCTTAATCAGCTGTTTACTTGAATTAAAAGTCAACACACATCCCAGGACCTGTTATAAATGTATAGATCTTTCAAACACAGTTTCAATAATATCATTCTCATAAGACCTGGAGGCCATGAATTACCAGTTATGGATGACTTTGTAAATTACATGTATGAATAGGAAGATAAATCTTAGAGCTCAATACTTCTATCAAATTGCTAGTATTCTAATAGTTTAGAAATGTAGGTTAGTTAATTAGGGGTAAAAACATCACTCCACTTGAAAATTTCACCCTAGTTATGTCTCTTTTGATTTTAGAGGTCACACACACACACACACACACACACACACACACACACACATCACTTTGGATATGTGGTTCAGAACAAACCTATTTATCAAGCTGACCCTAAAATCTGCCACCCCTGAGCAGGCCCAAAGCAGGAAGAGGCCTTCCAGCTTGCTCAGCTGCCATCATTCTGCTTTGTGGATGTTTTAAAGACCAATAGCACTTTTACATGTATAAAAAGAAATACTTCAGCTTGCACATATATTTTTAAAAAGAAGTCATGTAATCAAGTCCATAATTAAAGGCAAAATTGTTGTAAAAAAATGGCTCAAAGAGATGGTCAAGAGTAAAACAGAAAAAAAGAAGGCACACAGAAAACAAAGTGAAGGGATAATCAGGAAAATAAAAAATGAAGGGACAGCGGATTTTTCTGGAAGCACATTCCAACTGAAGTCATGCTCCAACCCCAGACGGCATCTGTCCACCTAGGTTTTCTGGAACAAACTCCCACTCTCTCAGCCCCACCCGTCCTTCACAAACAATTCCGTTTCCCCAGACATTCTTATCTCCCACGCTTAGAACAGCATCACATATCACTTGGAATCTGTGGTGCTTTTTATTTTGAACATCACTAAAACATGTGCCTCTTAGGCAACAGGATAATCGCTTTTCTCTCTGCCAAAGTATGTGCTTCCATTCTACAGCTCGTCCTGCAGGAAATAAACTCCAGGACAGGGAACTTGACAGCACTTGCATCATCTCCAGGCAGCACGTCCAAAATGCAGACCTGTGGAAACTAAGGGAAGGACAACCTGATGGGGGTTTTTAATGGAAGTCAAGAAATGGAAAGTGTGAACTTAAGAACCATTTACTTTAGACGATATTCTACAAGAACTAATTGAAGGAAGACAACAAACCCCTCTGTCTTAAAGAAGTGCCCTTTGGAAAAGTAGATTTCTTAAAGGGATCTCAGATCTATTTGCTTAATATTTGGTTAAATACATACTTAATATACCTAACTGGGTATAAGTAAACATAAAACTTTATAATGACTTGGTCTATATTATCTTTATAATTTAAATAAACACTATTTTTTAAATTAAGATCATCATTCAACAGGTGGGTAATATTGATAATAATTTCATTCTTAACTTTAAATTATAATGCATTTTGGAAGTGCAGACTAGTTAAGAGGGGGTGAAGGGAGTAGCCAAAGAATATATATGCATGACACGTGGACACGGACAGCGGGGTGGGATTGCATTGAAGAAGTGGGGCTGCTGAATGGAGGGGGAGAGGGGGGAATTGGAACAATGGTAACAGCATAAACAACAAAATGTTCTTTAAAAGAAATAAATTATAATGCTTTCTGACACAACAAGATGGGATCTTGGCCTCTTAGTCTTGTTTGTAGTATTAAACACTCTCAGTATTACACAATGAAAAAACAAAACATAATATATTTTTATTCTCATGATAAATATTTCAATAGACATGTAATCACTCTTCTGAAAAGGCAGTTAAATGAGCACTTATTATTGCTATCAGTTTACTTTGTCATAAAATGACATGGAAGGTGAACATATTTGCAGATATCTAGAATTTCTTTATATGAACAGAGACCTGAACTAAGTGCTCAATGGATTTATTAAAACTAGACTTTCCCTCTGCTTCTATTCATAAATTTTTCCAAAAGTGTAATTCTCATAAGCTTTTTCTAGAGAATTGAAAGATCTGAGTTTGATATCTAGCATCCACATTTTTATTTTGTGATTGGAAAAAATGCATGAATGGTTCTACATATGCCACTGGCAGCAATGAGATACCTACTTGATAGATGACATGAAATGATTGGCTTTGAACCTGCCTCCTAATGACCAATCAATAAATAAAAATTCCCAGATTGTGCTCCTCTTTTCTTCATCTTCTCCATCATCACGGGTTTGTCTCCATTCCTCTCTCCCTGTCCCTTTTGCAGTCCCTGTCATTGCTGTCTTCAACATTGTCATCATCCTTTTTCTCATTACTTATTTTTGGGAATATTATGAAAATAAATGACCTAATGGCAAATGCATCCACCTATACTTTTTAAACATAAGACATATAGGTTGTTATGTACAGTAATCCTATTGGAACTATTCAGGAGAGAAAATAAGAACCATTTCAAAATGCTTGGGATTTCTACGAGATGGAAGGCAACAGGTGGACTGCAACTGGGCCAGGGGACCCTAAGATCTCTGTGCGTACAGATGCAGCACACTGACCTGGCAACGGGCGCTGTTCAGAAACCGTTCTGTAAGAGACATGCTTATCTGCTTTTCTGTATCTGTACACGTTTGAAATGCCAGAGACGTTCACTAGAGTGAAATAACTCTTTAATAATGACCTGCTGGGGTTCCTAGCAATATAGGAGGTTAAGCTGATCGAGCACGAGAAAATAATTATTTAGAACTAATGTAAGAATACGAAGACTACAAAAGATGTATTGGAATTCTACAACAGTGTTCTGTTTTTAACCGGTATCTCTGTAATGGAGTGGAGAAGAAAATGAAGTTCTTAACCAAGAATAGCTAAGTTAATAGTTTTTATTCGGACTAATCCAGATTCTCTTTTACTCTTTTCTGGACTTGCTGCATGGCCAACTCTGACCCCTGAGGTTCTTTTGAGTGTATTATTGGCACAAGATACACACTCCATGAATGCCGATGCTGGTATTGTTATTTGAACTGCTATATTTATTGCTGATACATTTTTATTTCCTGTGGTTGGAAAATATTTTTAAATACAAAAATACCATTATTTTTATAATTATTACAACTTTGATCCACAACCATACCAGATATCCAGAAGGTTTAACTGCTCTAGTACAAAATGTGTTTGGCATAGGCATGTCTGCAACTGACTTCTAGGAAATTTCTTCTAGCACTGAGATGAGAATTAGTTTTTACTCCCTGGTTTTGGTGAAAATAAAATAATCATCCACATTCAGTACTTGGCCAGTGGGTTCCCAAATCTGGGCTATGCATCAAAATTGCACCACTTCTTGCTTCTCAAGTTCAAAGATACTGATTCTGTAAGTCTGGGGTGGTGCCCATAGTCGCTGAATTTTTAAAAACATTTTCTATCATTTTACTGCATGGTAGATGCAAAGTGTCAAAAACACTGGTCTAAAAGTCAATTATCTTTTAGAAATAGGCTCTTTCCTACATGACTGCTTCTCATGCCCCTACATTCTGATAATCCCGTATTCCAAAAACTGTCTGTGTGGCCTTTGATGTTTTTTAGTTATTTCACACATTGTACTCTGGCAATTGTGCATTACACCTGAAATCTGATTTTTTAAGAGCTACCCTATTTCTACCTGCATGGCTATGAATTTACTGGGAAGTGTTTCCTCAATAAAGGGTAGAGACAGCATTGCTAAGGCCTCCTTGGATAAGTTAGGAAGAATTGCGTATCACAGAAATAAACAAGCGAGTGGCCTAACTTCATCCCAAGTTACATAAAGCTACTCAAATTGTCTATAACACTGTGAATGTGATTTTTTTAAAATATTGTTTGCAACACCAATAACAAAAATATTATTAGGTTTGATTTACCCAGAGGGATATTCTGGGAAACCTGAAAACAGTACCCAAGGAAGCAATTCATGGCTCTGTGTACCTTTTTTTTTTTTTTTTTTTTTTTTCTGAGAGTGTCAGGGTTTTGAAAGGGCTGGGATATCAGTCTGACATTGTGAATGGTTTGCTCATAGCATCAGGGATCAGACTTGGGGTTATCTGTAGGGCTCTGTTCCCTGCCAGAGGACACTGTCTGAGTTTTAACTGGGTGGGAAGATAAGGAGACAGATGAAGTCTGCATGTGGATTTTACAGTGACACAGACAACAGCATAGACCTCCTACTCACAGGCCAATGTCATTGATGGTCCAGAGAGAAGTCGATGCCTTTGACAATAAATCCTGGGCTAAAGCAAAGAAAACAGCATGATGCTCCCTGATATACTAGCTCTTTCCCTAAATCTGAGGATTCCAGAAAGCAGATTCTATCTAGCTCCACCCAGGACACATTTCACCAGGGGACCACGTTTCCTTAGTATGCTGAAGACTTTCTTGGGTAATATATATCCCCACATCTTGGAATTTCTTGGGTAGTTTACCTAGACTTTTTGTAATTTGCTATTCTTATGTTTTATCACCTAGGGTAAGTTAGAGGATTTATTCAAATATAGAATTGATGGCCTCTAAACTATGCCTAGCTAAGCCTAGAAAAGTGTAAAACTGCCAGATAAATAACTTGGAAATAGACTGATTCATTTGAATGTGCATGTTTAACATGATTATTGCTTTTGCTTCCAGCACAAGACTTCATATAACTCTGGGCATTGGTACCTAAAGGTGCATCATAACTAGTGGGTTGTTTTCATGCCACAAAAGCAACTCAATTCTCACATCAAGTTCTTCAAAGCTACAAATATTTTAGTAACAAAAAACAAATGAAACATTCTAAGGGGTCTTAACATGTAAATAGGTGCTCTCAATAGACTCTTCAAGACAACCATAGAAGTTTAGGATTCTAAAAAGCATGACTCAGGAAGAAAGTAACAAGTAAGAAAAGTAAACTTTCTACCTTTTTTTTTCTACTACCATACTTGACTATTTTTCTCTCAAAATTGTCTGTCTTAAATGGTTGGATATTACTTTCTTTTTGGAATGTATATATACATGAACATATATATACATATATTATTATTGTATAATTGTTTTCCACATTATTTGCAATTTTAAAAATAATGAAATTAATTTTTATGTGGCAGAAATGTATCATTATCATTTATAAGGTTTTGTGGTTATAAATAATTTCCAAATTATGACTTCTCTCATTAGTGTTAACTCACTGAAATTCACTTTTACTTGATGGGAAATTAATATGCATATAATGGCAGAAGGTCCTGATTGAAAATGACCTAGATGTAAAGTAGATTCTCTTTCATTTCCTCTTCTGTGGTACTGATTTTGATTTTGGAACAGAAGGTATGAATTTATAACATGATGTGTGATTGAGTAACAGCTGTCAGTAATTTTATGCAGCAAAAATTGTAATGAAACTTCAAGTCATGAAAAATTTACTTGATTATTTTTCACTACAAACACCCAAAATCAATCTAGGCTATTGAAACACATGGCTCAAGTTTTCAAGTTTTTGCCAACCTGAAAACCCTGTCTCAAATAGTTGTTTTTATAATGTGAGACCACTCAATCTTTTTGTTCATGAAATTATAGATTATTTCCTCCAATGACAAAAGGCTATGTTACTATGTTTTTATATTGAGATATTTGATGATTGAAAATTATTTTTTTCATTGAATGAGTCTTTGTGGATGACATGCACATGAGTTTTTAAGAGTTTTAATATATATATATATTAAGATTTTTCTATTATTAAACCTATTGCCATTAAATTTCAAAATCTTCAACCAAGAGGGGAATCTTACCTAGTGGTTTAAAACCTGTTAAAATTGGTTCAAATGAGTCTAGTTTTAAGGTGTATGTGTTACTATTAAATGAAAAGTCAAGAGAGCTAAATTCTTCAATGAATGTCTGGACAGCACTTCCACATCCCTGCCTTATTTCTCCTTTTAAAAAAGGATTGTTACTGTGAGACTGAGGATCAGGGATATAAGGCTACTACGAAGCTTTCTGAGATCAGGTAAATATTCAGTATTGTTGTCCCCAACTTAGAAATGAAAAGTCTCTGAATAAAGAAACAAATAGAATATTGAAACCCAGGTGCTGAACTTTTAAAGAAATGATGGAGTCACTGGGTGTCAAATGAAATAAGTATAGCAACCTGACATTTTGTTAAAAATCATTGTTACATTCCTCATCTCATTCACCTTAAAAATTCTTTTCACAAGTGAATAAACATACATAACATACATATTCCACGTGGGCTCACTATCTTTTGGCTTCTGGAACAGAAACTTCCACAAAATTATTTTTATGGGGAAGATAACATTTAGATGAAAATGCTTTTATGATGTAAGAGTGCCCTTCCATCTCAGCACTGGGGTTGTTAAGATATAACAGAACCTTGGTTCAGATAAAGACAGATCCACAGAAGACTTTTTCTAAGAGACAGTTAAATCATTGTCAATAAGTCATCCACCTGTAACAGGTTCCCTTGTCTCAGGTTGCAGGTGGTGGGGGGAAACTTAGGGGGTAAAATGAGGCTTAGAACTGGTATCTAAGAGGGGGCTAAACTCAGTACAAATGGAGAGGGGTCGCTGGCCAAAGGTTATGCATACAAAGAATGACTTAAATTTAATATAATCAGATTTAGTGCTTTGTTCTCATGGGCTATGATTTTACAGTTGGACAACTCTCAGTGGGACCTCCTTCATATAACAGTGAAGTAATAGATTGGGTAAGAATCGGTGTAACCACCCTGCAACACTGTCAATGGTAGTTGTAAACTGTGATGAATTACATTGTTAGGAAAACAAGATTTAAAAAGCTAGCCCTTATTAAGCTAGTTGATAAAGAAACAGCAGTTTCTCTTCAGTATGGTCTATTGTATCATTAAATAGTTCAAACACACTGAAACATGTAAAGAAATATATTAAAACTTTATTTTACAAACTCACTTGGGTTCAGGATACTTTAATATTTGCCCTATGTGTTTTGGATCTTATGTAATATTTTCATTATTTTCCTTCTTGATTTACTTACCTCCATCTCTTTCTGAGGTATTCAGTAACCTAAATTTGATGACTTTCATTTTGATGAAAAATTTTGTACTTTTACTGCATATCTATGCAGCCATAAATAATGTTCAGTTTTGTTTTGAACATTTTAAAACTTATATAGTGTTGTACTTAATATATTCTTTTAATCTTACTTTTAGGCACTAAAAATTATACCTCTAAAATTTGTCCATATTGATATACATAATGTTAGTTCATTCATTTTAATTGCTGTTCACTGATACACTGCATTAATATTTCCCACATCAGTTATCTTTTCTAGTGTCAATAGACATCTGGATTATTCCACATTTTGATTATTAAAACCAAACTAAAATTTCAATAAATGATTGTGCATTTTTGTCATTATTGTTTGTCTGGTTTTTTGCAAATATACTACAGCATTAGGGTCTAGTGCTTATATCTAAAAGTAGAAAATCAAAATAGATAATATAAATAACTTCAGCATTAACCAGAAACTAATAATCATTTTGAGTCAATAATTCATAAGAGTTACTATTACTTCACAACATGCCAGATTTATTTTTCTTTTATTTATTAAATGAGTACAAGTTTTCTCACTGTTTCAATTTGCATTACTTAAGTTTATTGAATGCTTATTGGTCTTGTTTATTTCATTTTCTAGGAATTGCCTCTTCATATCATTTCCCCAACTTTGCACTGTTTTTTTTCTTTTGTTCTATTGGGTTGTATGCATTTGCCTCTGTGTGTTTGTGTGCACCTATATATTTTAGCTATTTCTCATTGCAGGTATGAAAACCTTTTGAAAATCAGTTCCTGCTTTTTAACTTTTATGGTGTCTATTCATATGTAAATGATCTTTTTCATGAAATATTTCTTCTATTCCATAAATATAGAATATAGCTATTCAAATTAAAACTTCCAGTGATTATGTCTCTGTTTTCAATTTTTAAGCTATCTTTATTATTTAGGCTTTTTTTCATTTTTCAGTGTTGTTTTATTGCTTTAAAAATTGTTTAATCTCAAATTGTTCATTATTATTCCAAATCAATTTTGTATATTAACTTGCTTTCTGTGGCCTTGCTACATTAGCTTATTACTTCTGTAAGCACATCACTTAGGATTTTCACATGGATGATTGTGTCATCTGTGAAAAAATATATGATTTTTTGTTTGTTTTTCCATTTTTTTTTTGCACTATCTAGGATCAGCCTAGTTTGATTCACTGCTTACTCACATAAACTCCTAAAAATTTTTAAATGCTTTAATTTTATGGATGTTGTATTGCCTCACCAAAAGAAACTACTGGTTAAGAAAAGATACATTCTAGGAACTAATTTTTTCAAGGTTGTGCTTCAGTACTTTAAAAGAAAGAAATACACACAAGAACAGATGTTACTGCCATGTCAAGATACTAAATAGCTGACCTAGTTGCTCCTAATTATTGATAGTTTACAACAGCACTAGCCGTGGCTTCTCCAAGAGCATGAGCAGAATGGACAGCAGGAACACACATGATTTATTCATTAAGAATGATCCATAGCTTCCTGCATTTAAGCTGCAGGCACTCACACTGTACAATGCCATGTCATTCAACAAGAACGGGTCTGAGACAGGAAGCACTTTAGCATGTTTACAGAAATATCTCTTAAAACAGACGGAACTACCAGACAACCCCCTTGTACAGTCCTTGCTTTAAGAAACTTGGGTAAAAGATTATCATTCCACACTCATGAGAATCAATTTCAGAGACTGACAGTTGCTGCAGACTGATGTTGAATTTCCTTTTTTTACACTGAATTGAATTTCCTGTGGGCTGTGAGTACACTAACATTCACCAGGTGCTTTTTCCTGACTCTAACTAATGATTTTTTAAAAGCTATACAATATTCCCCTTATGCTTTTATCAAGTATTCTATGCATACAATGGAGAACATTGTGATTGGTAGTTGTTTAAGAAACCAACAATTTATGAAAGGCTAGCCTGATAACTTTTATACATAAAGTAGTAATAATAACATTAGTGATAATATTGACTAACATTTATTCAAGTACATAGTAAACATCAAGCATCTTTCCAGCATTTTAGATGCATTACCCCGTTTAATGCTCAACAGAAATTCTCTGAAATAATTATTTCCATGTTACCAATGATCGTGCTGGCACTAAACATTTTGAATATACTGTCCAAAGTGACATGGAAATTCCTGGAGCAGTAATTTGACATTAAACTATCGGAATCCAAGACATGAGTTCTCAATCACTTTGTTAAACTGCATTTTTATTTTTTGCATATCTCCCATTCCAGGAAATAGCACATGAATGTATCACCGAAATGACAGAGATCATTTCTATGGGAACGATTTCTAAATTCATTTCCAAAATTTAGCACCTTCCTAAGCTGCTAATCTGTGTTGCCTGACACCTAGAAATGCTCCACCACACTAACACCCGTTTACATGCACAGTGCCACCCCCTTCGTAGACTCTCCAATGCTTCTTCACCTTTTCTTCAAACACATTCAGACTCCAAACATAACTTGTAATTCATCTTCCTCAAGCCTCAGACAGAATTCTTTTCTTTATCTGAGAAGCCACCATCTAGAAAAGACAGGAGATGTGGCTGTCAGGGGAAGTGACAGACGCGGCTTTGGTAGTGATAATGTGGGCAAAATCCTGCAGGCAAAGTCTTTGTCTACTCCCGGGCATTTTTGTACTCGTCTCCCAGGTCCCAGTGCACACACAGGTGCTGTGCTCTAGTGCATCACGCTCTCCTCCTTTCTACATTGTGAGCACATGCCCTTGGGGAAAGATCTAATAACAAAAACAAACAAACAAACAAAAAAACAATGGTACAGACAGCAGTTAGCTTTTACTTGCAAGCCTTTCCTACTGCATTTCAATTGTTAGAAAAGATTAAAATACAGTTCTAATGACAGAATTTTTTTAACCACAGCACCAATGGGTAGAGATTTGACTGAACTGAAGAGCTCTTTGCTTATTTTATTTTACACTCATAAGGCATTCATTGATACTCCCTCATTAGCACATTCTCAATGAAAGATTGAGACAAGAGCAGAGAGATTTAGAAGTGAGAGTTCCCCAAGGGGCATTGTACACAGTGACGATGGATGCTATTTGAACAATGACTGAAAGAGTCCCCAGAACGTCAAAAGTGTTGTTCCTTTGAGAATCTCCAAATAGATGAATGGATTTGAAGTGGTTGGTGAAGGAGCAAGTAAAAAAAAATTGAATTCTCACTTCATATTAACATCATTACCAACAAAAACCATTGATTACCAGGAATTTCAAAGAAGCTGTGTATACAATTGTGCATAGCATGACTTATTAAAGTTAGAATTTTAATATGGCCATGCCTCAGCCCCTGAGCACTTCTTGAGAAATTCTCTTCAGTATACAAATTTGTGTGAAAATGTGTGTGTGTGTGTGTGTGTCAACTCACCTGGAGATTTAATGCTTCTTAATAATCTTTGATATCCCTTAAGCAGTTTGCTTTTCTACGTTCTCAAAAATGATTTCAAACCTTAAAATTTTTCCACAAGTCTCCTATTCCAATCTCTTCCTCTAACCTATTCAATGAAAACCATCTTGAAGAAAACTTAGGTGATCATATTTCATATTTCTACCCCAATTTTACAAATGCATCTACACTTAAATCTATCACACATTTTCTTTTACAATCTTAGAGAATGAGATATCCCTCTTGCTGTTTAAAATTGCCCATAAATGTAATTTACCTTATACTTTCTCATCTGCTGTTTTATTTGGCTTCATCATTTTTTTTCCAGTCACTATCACAATTGCAATGCATTCTGTTCTTGCTTGTCCTCTCTGCAGTCTATAAATACAATAAAATCTTTATCTAAAAAAATTCTCCTTGACACATCACATGTCAGTCCTAACCTGTAGTACCTCAGAATCTGACTTTATTTGGAAATAGGGATATTCCAGATATAATGGTTCCGTTAAAATGAGGTTATACTGGAGTAAGTGGTCCTAATCCTGGGTGCCTGCTGCTGTGGAAAGAGGACAGCCATCGTGAAGACAGCGCCTCTGGAAGCCATGTGACGACAAAGGTAGAGACTGGGGTCATGCAAATGCAAACCACGGAATGCAAAGGATTATCCGAAGAAATACTACCAAGAGTACATAGGTAGATAAAGAGAAAGATAATATATATTATAATATTATATATTATATGTGTGGCATAAATATGCCATCTGTTTTATTATATCTATTATACAGAATCAGTTTGTGTGATGGTGGGAGGAGAGAATTCCCAAGACGTGCAGTGAGCGCGCTGGAGACGCAGGAAAACCAGGGGTGTAGCTCCAGCCCATGAGTAGGCAGGCTTGAGACCCCAGAAGAGCCAATGTTCCGGTTGAAATCCAAAGGCAGGAAAAGATCAGTCTGCCAGCGCAGTCAGTCAGGAGGAGCTCCCTGTTACTTTCAGGAGGGCCAGCCTTTGCGGTCTGTCTTCAGGTGATTGAATGAGGACCACCACATCAGGGAGGGCAGCTCTACTTCATTCAGTCTTCCAATTCACATGTCAATCTCACCCGAAGAACCCCTCACAGACGCCCTTAGGGTAATGTTACACGGTAGCTGGGCACCTCATAGCCCAATTAAGTTGACACATAAATTTATCCTAGTCATATGCAAAGGACATATTAAGCTAATAAATGATTGTTTACTGCTGGAATTATATAATTAAAAGCCCTGAAAATCAACTTCATGAATCTACTTCTTAAAAAATAGAAAAAGATCATTTAGAACAAAAAGTAGTGTTCCATATGCCACCTGACATCTGATGCCACACACTTTCTTCTTGCCACAGTATTTCAATCCTATTGTTCACACCTCAGGCTTAGCTGAGAAGAAGTGAAAGTGCTGGACTAATGAGCCCATGTGACACATTGCTTCACTTGCCCGTGTTGGCTCACAACCAGGAACACCGCATTACGGGGACAAAAATATATCATCTCCACCCAAGATCATTTGTGTTGCAAACATCCTTGTCTCAGTCATATTAGAACCTGTTATAAACAGAATGGCCTGAGATTTTTGAACAATGAAGACTTCTCTACCTTCACATTTTGTTATTAACACAATGATGTTCGCTGTGAAAGCATCTGAATTAGCAAAAAGGCAGTAGAGTTCTGATTACATCTTTCACCAGCTCCGAGACCCCAAGGGAGTGAGTCACTTCCCAACAGCCTTAGTGTCCTGCAGAATGTGGTAAGTCTTCCCTCCTGGCTCCCAGTGTCGTTGTGAAAATTAAATGAGATGAGGAGCGTGGTTCTACTCTGCAAGTGCTAAGCACTGTGTAAGTTATGAGCTCATTCATCCCACAAGGTCTCAGAGCCTTCTATATGGAGGTATTGCGCGGGCTGCTGAAGGAAACGGAAGGATGATAACGTGGTCCCTGACCTTTAGGGATTCGTAAATGTAAATGAAGGAATAAGTGGGCTTGGTTAGGAGCTGCAAATGCTTCAGTGTGGGTGGAACTTGGCAGGTAGCTGGAAGTGTGGTAGGAAATAAAATTATAAATGTCATTACAGTCCAATTTGAGAAGGATCTTACACATCCTGAGTGGGAGTTTAGACTTTTCTATTATGCTAGGGAGAGCCATTAAAGTATTTGTAACATGGAAATGACATGATGTGTCTTATGTTTCCAGGCACTCCGTTTGGGAGCCGGATGAGCTATCACACTATGGAAGACTTCAAGTTCAATGGATTGAGGAATGATAACCCAAACCTATAATGAAGATACTGTTAATGATGAACATGTATTTTTTATAAATAGAGGTAGCAATAAAACCATTCAGCCAAAGTTTTAAACCAAGTAATGTTTTATCTTCACACTTGTCTTTACACCTGTGTATCCTTTTTTCTGCACTTTATGAGGAAGTGTTCTTTAGTCAACAGGTGAGGAAAATAAATCAGAAAGGTGTTGAGTAACACAACATGAGATCGCTGCTAGCCCTTTTCAGGGTCAGCGATAGAACACAGTGTAGTTGTTTTCCTAAACCTCAAAAATCAGGAAACGGCAGAGCATCTGCTCTTCCTGAACACAAGTAGAAAAGTATCACTGGTATCAGGCTTTGGTCCTCTGGTGTAGCGAGCTCTCCTCCTGCTCCTGCTTCATACCTGACTTGGAGAGCAAGAGACATGCCTCTAGACACATCATTAAACTCGGCTCCAGCCTCAGGGACACAGTGCTACTTCATCTGTACCTCTTCTGTAGGGTGCCAGCACATCTCAGTGTTGGTGCAAATGGCCACGGAGGCCATTGGAGCCGAATTCCTGCTAAGGGAAGACATTCTGTCCTTGTAGATCTTGGAGGTATATTGTCATAGCTTTGTAGTGTTAGGAGGGAGAAACTATGGTTCTTACAAGTGATGTATGTGGGAAATACTCAATAATAATAGGCTATATTCTAGTCATTAATCATGTGACTATACCTAGTTATGCCTTAGGAGAAATCTATATATAAATAATTGTAAAACAAAGACAGTACTCATAAGCGAATCACATTTAAAAAGGCCAATTAAGATGCTTTGAAAAATATACATACACATTATATAAAATCTGATTTAGAAATAATAAAGTTCATTTTATATCTCTAAGATCAGGAACACAAAAATATGAGTAAATCTATAGTCCATGTACTGCCTTGGTTGACTCAAAGGAAAATACATAAATGAACAAGGATAAGCCTTATTTATGTCTTATTTATAAAGTTAACTAGGCTCTAAGTCCCTCGTTCCCATCCTTCACAGTGCTGTATCAGTGCTCGCTTTCATGAAGTCACCCAGAATCATCCTACACAATATGTGCGCTACTGGTTGAATTTATATTCTTAAAAAGTAAATAAATAAACACATACTCACCTACATACATATAAGCAGGTTGGCATAGTGACAAGACTGAAAATGAAGGAACCTGACAAAATTTGCCTCTAATTCTACTAGTCATATGCTGACAAATCTTAGATAACTGATTAACTTACCTAAGTATCAGTTTCATCTCCTTTAAGCAAAATTATTTTGGAACTGACAATCCATTGCATAAAATTTACCATCTGATGATATATTGTCAGATATCATTCTGTTTATTGATTCTGCATAGCATTGCACTCCTAAATGAGATTGCAACTTTTCCTGTGTTTCTTAGAGTAAATAGCATGCTATTAGACGCACGGATGCCTGACTTAAAGAAATTGCCTTTATCTTAGCTTTATCTTTGCAATGACAGTTGCTAAAGTCAATACGCTCTAATAACACTTCTGGTTAGATTTCTGGTGACAGCATTTCTGCAATAAAGTCCAACTTTTTTCATAAGTTGAAAGATTCACCCTGCAATTTTCATGAGTTTCCTCTGATTTCTTAATGCTATATACTAACCGCTCTTTTTAAAACAAATATTAACTGTTTAGATTGACTGTATTACATGTATATGTCATCATAAAGTGTGGATGTAGAATGTGCGATGCTTGCGTGTTTAGTTTCTACAATTCCAAGGAAAACTTCCTCTAAAGAACTGTACTTCTCCTGTAACTATAGCATGTAGCAGGTTGTAATGAGATTACAAAACAAAAGGGACAGCTGTGCGCTCATCCCCTGCAGGCAGCGTGAGAGGCACTTCACATACGAAACCCTGGTTTTGAGGCAAAATCGTCTGTGCGGTGCAGTTCGCCACGGGTGGAGTTTCCTGCTTACAATGCTCGACAAGGAGTTGATCAGAAGGCCTCTGGGCTTTCCACACCATTTTACTGGGGCACTGACATTTCTCCCTTGAAAATAGGGGTCGCAGGGGTACTCTGCCCCTGATTTTCAGAAAGATTATAAAATATTATGCAGATACATACAATGAAACAAGAACAGAGCCTGAAAGGCGTGTAATATATAACAAGATAGACGGAAAGCTTTTCTGTTGTATCATTTTGGTTGGATTATTGGATAGATAATCTTATCCTTTACAATTCATAGGAATGGTCTCAGCCAGTTCAGCTCAGTCCGTTGGGCGTGGTACCGCACACAGAAAGGTCACCTCCAGGTCAGGGCACAAGTCTGGTTGCAGGTTGGTCCCCTGGGGAGCTTACAGAAGGCAACCAATTGATGCTTCTCTCTCACACGGATGTTTCTCACACTCTCTCCCTCATTCCCTTCCCTTCTCTCTAAAAAGTGAGTAAGTAAGTAAATAAAATGTACGAGAATAATATGTTGTCATTTGTGAACTCAGTTGTTTTCCTGCCCAATGCAATGAGTGGAATCGAGCCTGCAACACCAGAATGAAGAACGGCCACAGCAGGTCCGACTGTGGGTCTGGTGATTACGTCTGTGTGGTGGCTCCAAAAGGCACGGTGAAAAGAGCGAGAAGCTGGGGGGACTCTGTATCCTCCCAAGTACCTTGAGGACCGAAGAAAAAGGGAGTGGCAGCTGCACTTTTGTCCTCACAGAGGAACACAGAGGTATTTTGTAAACACAATGTAAATAATGAAGTTAAAAACAAAAAGTGTACTTTTCAATAAACTTAACCCAAGTATTTTTTAGAGTTTCTTGGTAAACTGATGCATTTAACCAAATCCTCTCCAATAAAAATATATAAAATGCATTCATTTCAAATTTAAAAAAGCAGTAAAAATCGGCTTCTTTTACAAACCTAATTTAATTTCAAAGCCTAGAAAAAATATTTAAATAGGAATGTGTAATTCATGATTTATACATGAGAAAGATAAAAACTTAAGCATAATAAAAACTGCACAGGAGATTTATATATTCATTTTTGTGGTTTCTGGACAATTTATTATCTAGTTTTCGCTAACCTTAAAAGAAAACAATGTCTGTAAGAAACATCAATTTTTAATATTAAATCAGAACAATAAACAACTCAGAGATAAAGATAACTTCATTAATGATAATAGGAAGCTGGCTCGGATATAAGTAATTTCCTATTCTTATCTTTTGTTTTAGTCTCAACTTCAAAAGAATAATGAGAATCAGCTTTTCCTGCTGCTGTTTCTTCTTAAGGCTCCTTGTAAATGCACTGGGGAAGTTTCTGAGCACTCTGTAATGCTAAGATGACACTTGGGAAAGAAACAATGTTACTACATTTTAAAAGAGTATTTACGCTATGTCTTAACAACATTAAATAATTGCCTCTAAAAGAAAGCCAGGATCTGCCTTGCTGTTCAGAAATCAAAAATAAGAATATGGGTTTGTGATTTTTCTGTTGCTATCATACATGTTTTAACCAAAAGAATTAAGAGTACAAAAACCTAGGTCTCTATTTATTAACTGTTATGTGTAAAATAATTATTTTTTTCACAATATTGCATTTGAAATGGTTTGCATGCTCTTGAGAATATAATTTAGTAGTCAAATATGTAATAAATTTAGATAGATTTAATATTAACAGAAACATATTTTTGCTGAAATACAGTTAAAGTAGAATGAAATTGTAAAATTGAGTTCTGTTAAAAAGTTAAGATTACATTTTTCTCTTTTCTTCTTCTCCTTCTCCTTCTTCTCCTTCTTCTCCCTCTTTTCCCTCTTCTCCCTCTCCTTCTTTCTTCTTTCTTTCTTTCTTCTTCCTTCTTTCTTTCTTCTTCCTTCTTTCTTTCTTCTTCCTTCTTTCTTCTTCCTCCTTTCTTTCTTCTTCCTCTTTCTTCTTCTTCCTTCATCCATCTTTCTTTCTTTCTTTCTTTCTTTCTTTCTTTCTTTCTTTCTTTCTTTTCTTCTTCTCCTCCTCCTCCTCCTTCTCTTTCTTCTTCTTCATCTCCTCTTTTCTTTTCTGAGACCCCTTCTAACTCAAAAGATCTAGGAATAGTCTGTGAGTTAGAGAACACAAACCCAATTCTTTACCCAGATTCTACTTCCCAGTACCATCTTCTCTCATAATAAATGTGCCATCTTCACTTTGAAATCCATGTCTCCCCTCAGCTCATGCCAACTTTTAGTCCTAGCTCCTAACACCGCAGCCCCAACACACTTGCACCCTGGCTCCTCCACTTTTCAGGGGCCAGCTCTCCTTCATCGGTCACTCCAAACATCACTCCCTTCATCAAATACCTCCAGATTCTCCCAAACATGGTGAATGCAGGAAACAAAAAAGATGTAAGTCTTCATATTCAGAGTATTGAGGGTGACATTAAGGCTGGAGATGCAGGCAGGAACCATGTCAAAAACAATATGGGTGGCTAAACCAACTAATTTGAATTTTATCGTGAAAGTCATAGAGTGCCTGGAGGACTTTAAGAGTATACTCTTACAGAACAGTACCTCTAATGAAAATAAAGGATGGCTTTATTTTCAGCTGGAAAGACTGGAGGAAGGGGAAATCATTTATCTTTTTCAATAATTACATATCTCAAAATAGACTATAATTTTTTTCTTTTTTATTGAATTTGTTGCAGTGACATTGGTTGATATTAATTATATAGGTTTCAGTTTCACGATTCTATAACACATCATTTGTATATTTTATTGTGTGTTCACCATCTCAAGTGAAGTCTCCTTCCATCACCATTTATCCCTGCTATACTTTCTTCTACCTCCCCCACCCCCTTTCCCTTTGGTAATCATCATATTAGACTATAATTTTTCATAGCATAGACTCTACCATATGCATAAGGATTTTATTACCAAGTGACACTGTCTACAATTTATAATTGTAGAGATACTAAACTTGGATGACCCATGCAAAATTTTATTACATTTTAAAGTAGAGAGAAACTACATTGTTGTGGGATTTTCAACAGTTAATTAGAAAACTTTCCTTCTTAAAGACCTTAGTCTTTTGCTTACAAGGAATGTGGCTCAATGCATTTTGTAGACATATCTCATCAAAACTCTATTAAGTAATGCATGAAAATCTTAAAGAAAAAAACATTTGCAAAAACATTTTACTAACCAAATACTAACAAAGCAAAAGACATTTAACAGGTAAAAATTCAGATTTATATCAGATTTAAGATTCAGATTTATGCAAAAGGTAGCATAAAGAATTCTATAATGAAAGAAACTATGAGTGACAGGTATTAAAAAGAATAAATTGGCCCTGGCTGGTGTGGTTCAATGGATTGAGTGCCAGTCTGTGAATCAAAGGGTCACTGGTTCAATTCCCAGTCAGGGCACATGCGTGGGTTGTGGGCCAGGTCCCCAGTGGGGAGCATGCTAAAGGAAACCACACATTGATGTTTCTCGCCCTATCTTTCTCCCCCCTTTCCCCTCTCTAAAAATAGATAAATAAAATCTTTAAATATTTTTTAAAAATTATAAATTGTCATTTATCTCAAAATCAGTGCATGATTATATCACACACCAATACATGTACATATAAACCTTATACCTGAGTATTTTGTGTATGTATACGTATATATGAATTGCTATCTCATACATCACAATTGTAAAGTTTGAGTCAAATATATAAACAATGCCAATGATAGTTTTACTTTCCATTGTTCCTTCAATGTTGAAGGTCTTGCAAATTGATTTGAGTAAAATTGATTGACAACATCAGCACTGAACTAGATGCACTGAAGTGTAGAATGAAGATCAGGCCTTGCAGGTGGCACATGTCTTCAAAAACATCCACTGAACTAAAGCAGAGAAAAAGAAAATTGGGCCTTTTAGTTAGGCACATTTGGGTTCAAATTTCAGTTTGGCCACTCAGCATTGGGTAACCCTGAGCAAGTGTCTTAGCCTTTCTAAGTTTCAAGAAACTTAGTTCAAGTTTCTTGAACTGTTTCCCCGTTTGTAAGTAGAGATAGTAATGCTAAGCTAAAAATGTCGTGGTGGAGCTAGAATGAGGTAGCACATGTAGTACAATTAGCACCAAATCTAAAAGCAGTATGTGTGCAAGGAAATGAAGCTGTCATGTAGTTGAAAGTTCAATTGTCAAAAAAAAAAAAAAATGAGAGAAAGAAAGAGAGAGAAATTCTATTCAGAATACAAAATAATTAAGATGTGATTATTTCTGGAGGGGCGGGTTGGGAAGAAATAATGAAAGAAGGAAGATTTATAAAGGTTAATAAAAGTATCCTCTGTAGCTAGTTAGAATTTTAATATACAAGATTGATGGAAAAAAAGAGATTTCGGACAGAGATAACAGTGGAAAAAGATGTTAGAATATTTGGATATTTTAATACAAGGCAAGTGGTATTGTTTGGAGTGGGTTTGGGTATATTCACGAAGTGTCTGAAACACCCCAGAAAGTATAATTTGATTCTTCAAGCACTGAAGAGCAATTGACAGGTTTGCACAAGTAAATATATTTAAATGACGTTTTTTTCCTTTACCAAAATATTTTTTCTTTATTTCAATTTTAAATCCAATGATCCTGGTAAAAACACCCAACAACTCCACTTTCTATTCAAATATGCAAATTAAGCAACCACATATATTACTTAACATGTATTACAAATCAGTGATATGTCACAAAATGCTTGTGAAAATTATTTTTGTACCCTTACCATGTTATTTTAACAATCTTGTCACGAACATGCTGATGATGAGCCATAAAACCTTTTTAAATGCTTTATGAAAATATATTCCCTAATTCGAGGATGTGATATTATCAGAGCCCCCAAATTTGTTTGAAATTATGACCAACCGTTCTTCCTAACTTCCATACTACTGCATAACAAACAGGCTGATCCCTAACCCAGTAAACATTCAACGGAAAGAAAACAGCTGGTACATGAAAGAGAAGCTTGCTCACACATTTCAAGATAACTTCCGATTAAACTCATCCCTCGATTATTCCAACCCACAATGTTTCTGGCTTGAATGTGAAACATGTTGAGTGTTCAGGAAGGAATATTTGTTTCTGAAAGCGGGATCATTGTTCAGTCTAGCAGAAAGGCGTCTTATCTCCTCGGGCTCCCACGGGCTTGTGGAATAAAAGTGAGTTGTGCATCGTTGGTTTGCTGTGGTCTCTCAAGCCATATCAAACTGCCTGTGTCATGCTCTTCATTCAGCAGATGGAAAATATTGCCCTGCAGCTCAGTGCCAGGAAGGGAGGCTCGCTGGGAGGGGTGAATAGAGGCCCAGAGAGGCGTACAAGCCGAATGCATTCCATGGAGTGGGGGAGGGGGTTAACGGTCAAGCACAGTCAGAGTTTACTGAGGCAAGACAGAGAGAAATGGCCAAGCTGCTTTTGTGATTGATGAGCAGTGGAATGCAAAGGAAGAGAAAGTAAGCATTTCAGGATGGGACACAAGCATTAATAGAGACTATCACAACTAATTCTGATGATGATTTATAGCGTGGCTCTGAGGCAAATCCATCCATCTGGGGTTGCTAATAATTTGCAAGCCATGAGAAAACTCACAAAAATAAAGCAGTACATTACAACCACGAAAGTTCTTTTGCAATTTTGTTTCTTCTTTCAGTATTTCATGTGCTCACTCAGTATCTAAAGTCATCCATCTAGATGCCATTGCACGGTGCCTATGTGGAATTATAGTTAATCTTGAGTGGCACCAGGCAGAATCATCTGCCCACTTATCACTCACTCCAAAGTTCACTGGGCTTGTAGCTCTTTCTTAAGCTACACTTTAATGTGGTTGCTTTTGTATTTTCTGATGGCACTTTCCTCCCTTCGCATTTCATGTCATATCAGCCCTCCCAAAACTATGTTAAGAAGTACAGACCTAATGAAAGAAACAGTTTGTTTGATCTTACAAGTAGGGCTGAGGATGCTCAATAAACATACTCAACTCCACTCAAGAAAAAGCCACAGACTGTGTGCAGGGAGAGAAGATGGTGACTTGCTCAGTTCATGAAGAGGCATCTCTGTCTGAGCATGGCCTTAAGAACGAGGCATGCGCAAACCGTTTTCAGGGCAAAGGTCGGGACAGGTAGCATCAAAGTCAGGTGGCTGCTTAAAATATCTGAGTGCTTTAATAATGCCCAGGGAGATGTATACGATTTGGGGGTTTTGGGGGGTTTTTTTGGTAGACTGGTTTTGCCCCCTTTGAATGCCTTTTGTAACAAAGCATAAGTTAGATGGATGATGAGTAGATAGATACATAGATCGATATGAAGATTGTAGATGGATAGCTAGGTAGATAGGTAGGAATAAAGATGATGGATAGATAGGTAGACAGATAGACAAAGATAATCGTTTCTCTCATAATAGTGTAAGTTAACATTCAGTGAATGTTTACTATGTATCAAATACCTTACATTTATGTTTCCATCCTTATAAAGTAGACTCCTTTCTGGGCTATTTGTTTTCTGATATGGAAATGGAGACAGTTTCAAAGTCACACAGTCACTATGTGGCAGGACCGATCACCCCATTCAAGGAGAAGCCACAAACCCATCCTCTTAACTGCTGTGCCAGGCAGCTTTCACCGGGTTAAAGGGCTCAGAATACGAATCTAAGGGAAAAGGGAGGGGGACTGGCTGAAAAAGGTGAAGGACTTGAGAAGTACACATTAGTAGTCACAAGAAATTCATGGGGATGTAAATACAGCATGGAAAATATAGTCCATAGCATTGTAATAACTAAGCATGGTGCCAGCTGGAAATATCAGGAGCAGCACTCTGTAAAGCATATGATTAGAGAACCGATATACCTGTATGCCTGAAACTCATACAATATAATACTGAATGTAAATTTTAATTGAAAAAATTTTAATTAAAAAAATAAGAATATGAATCTAAGTCCAATCACACTAAAGCCTTGTGAAAGGGGGCAAGAAGGACCTCTGCTCCCTTCTGACCCAAAAAATACATATTGTTGTTTTTCTACAGGACACAATTAACAAGATGTGGCCAGGGAGTCTGAGACACAAGAAAACTTTACCTTTTAGTTAGAGTTGCTCAGCCAAACTCTCAAGGCTCAAGTCCACCAACTCTGGATTCACTCCCCCGCTGCAATAACTACCCAGCTAAATCTTTCCTCTTCAACGTGAGTGGTTACTTTCTTTGTGGGTACTTGCTCACTTGCTCCACCTCATCATAGTCAGTCTAAACAATTCAATCTTTGATCACAAGATATTTCAATCAAACTGAAAAAGTGTATGTAGGCTTACAGGAGAATATTTACAGGTCTGGCCCAATGTTGTAATCGGTAACTATTTTATTTTAAATTTGACAACAATTTAAAATATATTGAGAACTGAAATTTTTAAAAAGATCTGGATTTGCCTTTGGTACACTCACATATTCGTATACCCCACCATGTGACCATGTGGGGTGAAAATATGCAGTCAGCAGTATACTGACCCTGGCAACAAAATAAGTAAACATGGCCATCACTATGGTTGCCAGGAAGAATCTCAATTACTTTAGTTCAAGTAACGCTAATTTCGCATCAGAAGCTGCATGGATAGAAGGAGAACAGTAACCACCAACAGGGGGCCAGATCTCAAAGAAACCCAAAGCTTTAGAACCACGACACAAGAGGAAAATGATGTACAGGGGTTAAATGGGGATTCCAGGTGTCCTCACCTCGCTGGAGAACTTCTCTTGCTGCCAAGAGCAGGGATTTGCTGTAGTCGACCGTTCTACCAAGTTCTGCCAAGGCCAAGTCCTCTCCGCCTCCACCTTGTTTCTGCTCCTGTGCTTCAAGGTCTCACGGTAGCTTGAGTGCAAATTTCTTTCCTCTTCTAGTGCCTCTCTTTAACTCCAGGTTATTTTCATATTTTATAAGTAGAAAGTGTCCCCGGCTTTATGTTATTGATAAAAAGTAAATACTATCAACTCCCATCTTTCTGAAATTAGCTGGATCTTGCCTTTCAGACAAGTGACAGGAGAGACCCATCTTTTTAAAAGTGAGTTTAGGAGACAGTGACTCACTTGGAGGCAACACCAAGGTGGGTTTAACTCAAAGTTTTGACCACATCCTGGTCCTTGCTTGGTGTCACTGTGACTTTCTCGGTTTTCCTCAGCTATTCACAGCATCTATTCTCTTGCAACAACCGATAAAGCAGAATAAAAGAAAAAGGTATCAAATAGTTAGGTATTCAACCCTGACCCCGGTGGCTCAGTTGGTTGGAAGTCATCCTGTAAAGCAAAAGGCCACAGGTTCAATTCCCCATCAGGGCACATGTTGCTTGTGGGTTGGGTCCCTGGTTGGGGTGGGTACAATAGCCAACTGATTGATGTGTCTCTCTCACCTTGATGTTTCCCACCCTCTCTCCCTTTCTTCCCCTTTCTTGAATAAATAGATAAATAAATAAACAAATTTCTAAAAAACCATATATTCAAGCCTTAGTGAGCAACCTTTCAGAATATTACATAAGAACAACAATAACATATATGCTTCCTATTTAGGCATATTTTACTTTCTCAGCTTAATTTTGAAAAGTGAAATCCATGCTTGGATTGTTGATTTATGAAAGGATCTTAAATTTCAAATCTCTCTTACTCATTCACAGGAAACTTCTTTATTAGAAAATACTATGTCAAGCTGTGTGTTAGATAAAAATGACTTCCTAGTTTGTCTTAGAAACACTCAACTTGAGAATCATTACCATATTTTTAAATCAGTTTTAACAGTAACCTTCCAGTTTTGAAAAAAAGGTCTCCATCTGCTTAGATGTCTGGAAGCAGGAAGGTAGGTGAAACAAGAGAGAAATTTCATGGTGCAAATGTAGCCAAATATTACATTTAACATTATTCCTCACATGTATTTTTTTGGCTGAGAACATCTAGATATCTTGATGTAGCAAGATACCAAATAGGGTTGATACCAAACCCTATTTGCTACTCCTTTAGAAAATACAACAGTAATGTTGAGATGGGACAATAATTCACATGGTCAAAATTTGTTTTCCAGGACCCATGTGTATAATAACGGATTTATTGTTTTTCAGAAGTAAAGGAGTCAAGCTTTGTAATCCAATAGAGGAAAAGACTCACTAAGCATGAGTAAAATAAATTATTATATGAACAATGGAGCATATTCAAGTTAAGTACTGATACACAGTATCAACACATAAGCAACAGTATATATTATTAATAAAATACTGTCACATGTTTTCATTGTAGAGCTTACCATGAGACAAATTCTCTCACAGGCTAACCGTTCCTGACTCCTTCTCGATGGAGTTTACCTCCCCACATACTCAAACACACACACACCCTTTTGCACCTAACTTCCATTCCCCTCTCCCTACTCACCTACGTTTTGAATTGCTTCACTTAGAAAGAACTTTTTCAACACTCTAGATAAGTTTAAACTAGAAATCATTTGGGGGAGGAAGTTCATAAATAAATTCACTGTCATGGTAGTAGTGAAGATGAAATTTTAAGATTTATGGAAATATTATTTGTAACTTTGAAGAAATGTCAGTGGATTTTTTTTCACATTCTGGTGTACATTGTAGCAGGATTTCACCTACAATTCTTGCTAGAATGGATAAGAATCTGAGAGAGAGAAGGAAAGAGACTGAGCGAACTGTGTTCTCTGTAAGTGCCTTCTTCTTTAGGATTAGTCGTTTTCGACGACATTTTCAGAAGAAAATAAGGAAAAGAACCATGTTTCTGAAATTTCTTTTTATTTTGTTTTGTTTTTACTTCTTATACCTTTGTCCTACATAATGCTTTGTATATATTTCATATATATTTAAGCTAAAAATAAAAATCAGTTTGAAAATTTAAAAATAGATGTCATACCTATGTTCACTTGAGTTGTTAAATGACAAAGTAAAACACAATGTATTATTAGCATGTGTTTTTCACGCTGACCATATTGTTTTATTTGTCTGCTCCTAATACTTTCCTATTGCTTTTATTAAACTGAAAACTCTGTGCGGTATTTGTGCAGATGCATAAAAGAAATCTAAAAGAAGTTAGCAAATCAGGATCCTATGCATGGATAAGTATTGCAATAATAGCTAATAACTATATTTTTTAATCTACAATGGGGTATGGTGAGAATTAGAATTAATGACCATAAATAAAAATATATATGGGCAGCAAGACTATCACTTATTTCCCTCTATCTCTTGACCTGATAGTATTAATGCACTTAGAAAATGACACAATCAGAGGTGGACTAAAGGATAAAATTCTGCCCTAGCAAAGCAACACCAATACCACCGCAGCATTTTGACGTCATACTCGGGGTGGAGTGGTTCTTTTGCATCCTGTATCCCTGGGTCCTCACTTCTTTGTGTCCATCTCTTTGCGTAGAACAACATTAATCAGCTCCAGTATGAAAAGTCTGTTATTGGCAACAGATTCAATACATCTCAACTCTGCTAAAGTGAATATGAAAAATAGGAGGTTGACGCACAGTTTCCCCAAGACTTTCACATATTATATGTTAAAACTAGTAACCTGGGATTATATAAAGAAATGTTAACATCTATGTGACAAATGCATTGCATTCTGGGAGAAAAAGAAAACCAGGCAAGAACTAATATAAAATGAAGGAATTAGAGGGAGAGGTGACACTTCTGATGGGAAAAAAAAAAGGGTCACACGCAGCAAAATTCCAGAAAGAGCAATTCATCTGTAAGACTACAAGCAGATAAACACAGTTTAATTTAGAACATGAATGGTGACTTTTCCATCTTTTTCTTCCTGGTAGAAATGGAATCAACATTATCTGCAATGTCAAAGAACAATAATAATGATAACAAATTTAGCAGGATTCAAAAGATTAATTAATAAGATTCTTTTAAAATAGTTTTTAGATCTTCTAAGAGTCCCTGTTAAAGAAAACAATGTTGGTAGAGATACCTAAGCTAGAAAGAAAGACAAATTGTTTGACAAAACATCCAGGTGAATATGGAAACTAAGAAAGTATTGCTATTAAATCGATGAGATATAAAATATTGACATGTTTAAACATACACATATTTCTTAAGAGAATTGCCTCACGTTTCATATTGTGATGATGATACATTGTTCGGGTGAGTGGTTTCCAGACTAGCAAGCAGTACGAGTGTCCTTCAGGAACTTGTTAGAAATGCCAGTTCCCAAACCCCACACAGACCTACTGACTACAAAACTTGGAGGTGCAGCCCGGGAATCTGTGTCTTAACCAGCCCTCCCCCTGATCCTGATGTGATCATTTAAACCATTGGCTTACAAAAAACCACAAAGGAAACTAAACTATTATTTTCAAATCGTCAAAGAGTGTTAAAACAGGAAGAGGCATAGGACAACACATGCTTATTTTATGAGCACATTTTATCAAGAGGTTCAGTAAGAATAAGGAGATACTGTGTTAAATAAAAACAGCACCTTAATTTTCAGAGTGTTGTTTACAATACTTATAAAATACTTCTCCATGTGTTACCTGTTTAATTGACCTGCTCACATGTTACTTGTCAAAATATGTCTTTATAACAGGTCAATATTCTAGAGATATTAAACTGTAAAAAGTGCTGAATATCAGGAAATAATGTACGCAAATTACAGATAAAATAACACAACAATGAAGGGAAAAATATGCAGTAAAATGTGAAAAAATGCTAGAAAGGCAATGAATGCTACTTTTCAGAGAAGGACAAGTGTAACTGTTGCTTCTTGCCTGTTCATTTTTTTTTTTTCTAGTCTTCATATCAGGTGACCTGTGACTACACTCAGGAATATTGTGTAGAGTATAATTTTTCAGCAATGAAAAAAGTATTGTAACCATATCGCTAATCTTCTATGACCCACATCCTTCATGGGGAGATTTCTGAATGAAGCTTTAATGTTTGCAAATACTTTTAGCTCCATGGCCTATGCATTATCCCTAGGAGGTGGGTATTTAATCTGTCAAACATTTGTAAAACACCAAAAGCAGTATGGCCTTTGACCCGGGTCACTAAAATGGTACTCCATCCTGGTGACTTTTTGATTTCACCCAGCAGGGCCCATACATTTGTACTGCACCTTTCGGAGCACTCAGGCCGAGTATGATCTTTGACTTCTGGCCACCTGTGTCCCATACTTTTTGTGTGAAAGAAATAAATGACAGGGCTGGAGATTAAGTCCAGCTTTCCTTTTTTATTCAGGTGTATTGCTAGCTGAGTCAAATGACCCATGTGGGTGCTTTAATTTATAGTTGTTTTTTTTTTTTACTGTTATAACTTGTAGCAGTGCATGTGTTACTGACAAATTATTGTAACGTTCTGTGTTACAAATGAATTCTGTTCTTTGGGAAGTAGGTATATCAACCCCCCAAAATCTAACATATTGCATGCACACATACATATGCATCCTTAATTTCTGCATGTGTTTTCCATATTAATGTCATCATCATTGTTTTTAAATCCAGAGCCTTTGACATTTTGGAATGCTTTCCATGGGCTTACAAGTGGGTTTTATATATCACTAATCCAGAACCTATCCTGGGGATAACATTTGGAGATCATATCATGAACATTTCCTTTTAACAGTTTTATGAAAATCAACTACAAAGGACCTCACTAATAAAGCATAAAATCTAAGTTCTCTTCCATTGCCTAACACTCATGCAAGAGATAATTATTGAATCTCTGCTATGTACCAAGAATTTCTCCAGGCACTGCAGAAAATATGAAGACGAGTTTCTTCCCTCTAAGTGGCTAGTAAAGGAGCTAAGACAGAATCATGAATAACCAGAGCATAAGGTCAGGTTGCCCAAGTTCCAAACCAGAGTGCGAAACAATAGTTTCTGAAGGCTTGGCTAAAAATAAAGACGAGGAAAAGTGCTGGGGTTGGGGGTGGCATCTATTCTAGGACTTGAAGGATACATAGGATTTCAGCAAATATAAATAGGAAGACCAAACAACCCAGGGAGGAGTAAACAGCATGAATCATTAAACAGGAAACAGAAAATTGGGCCTGTTAAGGAACTAGCACGTTGTCTGTACTGAAATAATAAGACAAGTGAAGAAAGGGGTGAAAACCATGGAGGGAGCTGGGTGGTGGAGAGTGCTGAAGGCCATGCTCAGAAATTTTAACATTATAGCAATAAGAATTTGGGGGTCATCATATTTTTTAATCAGGGGAATCAATTTCGACTAGAACATTTAAAATTCGGTTGTACCAGCAGGAAAGACTCACCTTTTCAGTCATGTAGGGCTGATTTCTGTGTCCAAATCTGAAACTTGTAAGTGATGTAAGTGTATTTCTTCTTTCGTGCCTCAGTTTCCTCACCTGGAAAAATCAGGAATAATTACTTTTATATCAGGTGAGATAACTGATTTAGGAAACGCATGCAATGCATCCTGTTAGACCTTCTAGGCTGCACTAGGTGCAGGGAAACTTAGCCTTTTTCTCCAAGGGCTTAATGAATAGGGAATTGAAGACTGGAAGTAAGCAAGTAAAATGCAAGTATGAGTCAAGGTGGTAATGGAATCTTAATACTTTATTTTTAATGCAAGTTTTCATAAATATAATAAGTATTTCATATAGACTCAGTTCATGTTCATAATATATAGATGTCGTAGAATTAGCTGGTCTAATTGGCCCTGCCTCTTTTCTCCGTATGAATGAAAAGTTTAAAGGTTCAATTTATATTTTAAGTCCAAAACCTTAACCATATAGATAATGTGATGTAATATTCAGTTATATAGTCAAATAAATCTGCTCATTAACTAATGGGTTTGTATTTACATTTGACAACAGCCCATCCTACTTTCTCAGGATTCTTTTCTTTTTGGTAGGAAATTCTTTTTTAATTTTTAAAATTGTTTTATTTGTTAATAATTTTAATTACATTTACTATGGTGACATTGGTCAATAAGATTATGTAGATTTCAAGTGCACGTTTCCATGATACTAGAACGCTGTACTGCTCTGTGTGCCCACCACCTAAGGTCACACCACCTCCTGTCACCACGCACTAGGTCCCCTCCGCCCTGCACCCGAGCCCCCTTCCCTCTGGCGACCACCACACTGCTGTCTGCGTCTACGAGTTTTAGTTCTCTTTCCCACATATGAGTGAAGTCATACGGTTCTCAGCTTTTCTGACCAACTTATTTCACAGAGCATAAATATTTTCAAGGTTCATCCATGTAGTCGCAAATGGCACTATATCATCTTTTCTTACAGCTGAGTGAATTCCATTGTATGTATGTGCCGTATCCTCTTTATCCAGTCCTCCATCAAAGGGCACGTTGGGGTCTCCATGCCTTGGCCGCCATAAATCATGCTGAAATGAACGTAGGGGTACATATAACTTTGCATGTACATGTTTTTGAGTTTTTTGGGTAGACACCCAGAAGAGGGACTGCTGGGTCATATGATAACTCTAGTCTTAATTTCCTGAGGAACCACCAGACTCTTTTCCATAGTGGCTGCACCAGTCTACATTCCCACCAGCGGTGAATGAGGGTCCGTTTTCTCCACAACCTCTCCAGCACTTGTTACCACTTGTCTTGCTGATAATAGCCATTCTGACAGGTGTGAGGTGGTGTCTCATTGTAGTTTTGATTTGCACTTCCCTATAGCTAGTGAGGTGGAACATCTGTTCATATATGTGTTGGCTGTTTGTATGTCTTCTTGGGACTGGTGTCTGTTCAGGTCCTGTGCCCCTTCTTTAACTGGATTGTTTGCTTGTTTTGGTGTTGAATTGTATGAGTTGTTTATATACTTTGGATATTTAAACTTTTGTTGGAACTGTTGTTCGCAAATATCATCTCCTATTTAGACAGTTGTCTCTTTATTTTGTTGTTGGTTTCTTTTGTTGTGCAGAAGCATTTTATTTTAATATAGTCCCATTCACTTATTTTTGCCTTTACTTCCTTTGCCTTTGCTGTTAAATTCATAAAATTTTCGCTATGACCAATGTACATAAGTTTAGTACCTATGTTTTCTTCAATATAATTTATTGTTTCAGATCTTACATTTAGGTCTTTGATCCCCTTTGAATTAATTTTTGTAGCAGAATTCTAAATAAAGTTTTGCCCTTTAAAAGAAAATCTATCTCCCCTCACACACACATACATATTTGTAATATAGTATTTTACATATCTTCCATGTACATCGTTAATAGCATAGCTAATTAAATCAGTTTGCTAATTTGTTGTTAAATGTTATACTTCCCAACTCAAATTGAACAGTTTGAAACATGCACATAACTTTTTTTCACTCTTACTTCTCAATTCAAGAAATGCATAAGAGTAGCAAAATGGGTCAATATTTGGGTCATTCATTCATATGAATGAATAAATGTCTCCTGTCACAGTATCTGATTTAGCATTTCAATTATAGCAGCAGCACCAAATTTCTTTTTAGTGTATCACGCTGCCATTTGGAGGATTATGTCATTAATAAGTAATGTGACTTCAGATTCTACCAGTTTTGCTGTTTGCAAAGGCCACCAGCCTCATCAAAAGCTACTACACAGAAGTTGTTACGGGAGGGACGAGTGGTGTGGAGATTTAAAAAACATATGTAAATAAAAAACAAACAAAAAATAATATGTAACTAGATAAGATTCTGAAACCTAAAACATTTATGTCCTGGACATGACCAAACCTTTTCCCTACCCATAACCCTTTCCATCATGCTCAAATCTTCTCTCGTGAATGTCCAAGATTGCAAAATAAAGCTGGTGAGGGCCTGAGACCAGAACCTGAACCGCAGAAGAGAGTCGAGCGGGGATGTGAGGGCAGCGAACACAACTGAGGGACAACAGGGCTGCGGGGGAAGCTCTCCACACTTCCTATCAGGAGAAACAGGAGCTCACCTGGGCCCTCAGCGTAACGGCTCTCACACTGGATTGTAGGGATACTGTCATTAAATGCACAAATAATTTTTGCCTCATTGAAGGAGAAAAATAGATCAGCTCCAGTCTACAGCCATACCATGCTGAATGCGCCTGATCTAGTCTGATAAGCTCTGCTAACCTATGTTTGTGTTAGGAGTACAAGAATACTTCTTTGGAACCGTTACTTCAGCTTCCATTATTTCTAGTGTACAAGTAAGAACTAGAGAACTCTATAGAAACTGGAGGATTTGGTTTATAATAGTATTATAAAATTGCTTGTGACATAATCCTGGCTTAATGTCTGTTACCATTAAAAAGAAATGTCAGCAAGAGGGAATTAAGGCATTTTTCTAAAAACACCTTATTTGGTACAAGAAATAGCATTGTGCCTTTGAGGTTAAATGAATCAGTGAAGGGATATAAAGTAAATTCAGAAAGAAAGCTGAATAAAACTCTGTTGCCAGATCAGATTGATGGTTGTCAGAGGGGAGGGGTTTAAGGGGGTGAAAAAGGTGAAGGGATTAAGAAGTACAAATTGATAGTCACAAAATAGTCACGAGAATGTAAGTACAGAATAGCGAATATAGTCAATGATATTGTAATAACTATGAATGGTGCCAGGTGGGTAATTGAAATATTGGGGGGATTGATACTTTGTAAAATATATGATTGTCTAACCACTATTCTGTACACCTGAAACTAGTACAAAATAACTGTAATTGAAAAATTAAATTAGAATGGAAACATAAGAAATAAACTACAGGTTAAAAAAACGTTGAAAGGCATGTGGTATAGTGGGGGAGGAGACAGATTTTGGAATTAAACAGAACTGGGGTTAAACTGATCCGGAAGCTTACTGAATTTCTCTGACTCTTACTTATCTTCATCACCTGAGGAACAGTGAAATGGAAAATATGTAACAATGAGAATAGCTGCTAACATATATTATTTATTATAGCAGGTATTATACTAAGTAATTTAGATGTTTTACCTCATCCATTAGTATCACTATCACCCAATGAAGTGAGTGCTGTCATTTCTCTAGTGTACACATGAGAATATAAGAACACAGCAGGGTTAATTATCTTTTTCAAGGTCAGCAGACTTTTCAGTGGAGGGATCTGGATATGAACCCAGTCCCTTGAGATCCAGAGCCCAAATTATACCCCACAAACATGGAAGGAAGAACATCTTTTAAGAATGAACTACCAAACAGACTGACAGTTGTAAGAGGGGAGAAGACAGGTGGGGACTGATTGAAAGAAGCTGAAGGGATTAGTCAAAGAATGTGTACGAAGGACCCATGGATAAGGAAAAGGTGTGGGGATTGACTATGGAAGTGGTGGGTGGGCTGGGTAGAGGGGACCAAAGAGAGACAATTGGGGAAAGCTTGAGAAATTAAGGTTCAAAAGACCCATCCAAGCAGGTTGGCATGGTTGCAACTTATTGTAAATTAATTTACTGGGATTCTGTATTCCATACCACTCTTGAGTACTTAGTTGATGGTATGATAGGGCAAAAAATATATCTTCCTTCTGTGTCAGAACCTTCAGCTGATGGCCATACTCTGGAACTTTTTAAACTTCATTAAGATGAGAAAAGTCACCTAGTGGAATCTCCTGAAAAATAATTCTGGCCTACAGTGTCCCCAATGGAGGTCTGAAATCAATAATAAGTGTGCTTTGTTTTTGTAATTATATCCAGTCTTATTTTGACTTATATTTATCATTGATAAGTGTATATCTATGACAAAGTGTTTTATATTGACACAATTTATTTTGTATTTGGCTAAAATATATACTAAGGCTATTATGATAAAATAGAATTTATTGATAAAACATTTTATTGCTCACTGTAAAGAATAATAAAAGCTGAGAAAATCTTTACAAAATACCCTTAAAATTTGTGCTTCTAAATGAAAAGAACTTTCAGCAAGAATTTTTATATCTTATCTATAGTAATAGTGTGTACCAAATAAACTTGTATGCATTTTTTTTTAGTTATAAAGCTGAATTTAGATAGTTCCATGCATGAATCTGAGTTCTGGGTGCTATGGAGAGTACCTAAAAAAATGAGACAGTCCAGTGTAGGAGATAGGGCATGACAAAAAGTAATCATTGTTAGCACAAATATTGTTAGGACAAATCACTAGTAAGAAAGAGTAAACCCAGATGGGCTCAAGAAAGGGTGGAGGTGGTGTTCAGACCAACCATTGAATGATGACAATTCTCTTTTAAGTCATGTCTTAGATACATCTATATCATGTATTAGTTAATAGATCTAATTAGTTAATAGATTAGTTAATACATTTATATCATGTATTAGTTAATATATCTGAACCATGGTTTCAGCATCCCTGATTCTGCCTAGTTTAGTCAATACTACATAGCTTCACTTTATGAGATAGGGTATAAATTGGTATTTCTTTGTTTGTCTTTGCTGACAGAATCAACCAATATTCACAGGCCCACCTCTCTGAAAGGGCAGTGACATCTTCCGTTAAGTGAATATTAAGGGTGACTAGTAGTGTCTGATTTTTTAAAAATCTATCTAGTATTACTACCAAATATTGATTAATATTTACATTATAATATCAACAAGTAAAATTTTATAATTAAAATTCCACAATGTTTATTGAACTCCTTGAATCAATTGGAAATTAACTTGGTAGCACAATTTTATATATATGTGCTTTTAAATTAATACTTCATATTACAGAACAATGCCTACTACATGGTCGAGACTCAATTATTACCTGTCAGATTAATTAAAAATTACTTAATTACATACTTGATCAGACTCTTCTTGGAACCATTTTCTTCACACCTCTTGCATAAGAACAGTAACGGACTCAAGTAAAAGGCTTTGCCAGGAGAATCGATGGATTGATCGGATTTTTGGTTGAAAGAGATGGAGTTGTCAAACATGATCCCTATTCTTATAGCTCCAAAAGTCTGGGTATGTATTAAAATCCAGAGTACAGACTCAAGAACAGGTGGATGAGAGAAGATAAATAAAGTCTTTAACAATTTCACTATGAGATATTGATAGGCCATGGCAATGCAAAATAATTATCTGAAATCCATAGGAAGATACGTGTTGGAGATAGGCATGTGGAGACGGTCAACACACTTAGTGGAAACGAAGCCAAGGCGAAGACCGAAGATAACAGCCCTTCCTGAATGTTGTCATCGGATGGCTTTGTAAAATGTCAGAATGTCTAAGATGACTCCTAGCAGGGCCTTTATGTCTGAACAATATAAAAAAGACACCATTTGCTCAGAAATGATTGACTACCTACCATTTTTAGGCACTTCAATCATGGCTAGAAACAGACTGAATCTGCTAAAAAGGCAAACGTTACTGGCTTTGCAGGTACGACTTGAGGGAAACGTAACAACTGGTGGCAAATGCAGAAGCTCTGTCAATGGAAATGGTTTGGGCCACACGATGCAGTCACTTTAAGGGAGCTCTGTTTGTCATGAAATTCCAGCGTTCTCACTTAGTAATTATAGGCTAGCTTCTTGAATTTTTCTATTGATTGCCTTCTCTCTACCTCTCCACTGACCAGTTCATTATATTATTTGGATAAGTATCTGTTTCATCCTCTTGAATTTACACCGTAGAACATGGTGGATTTTCTTGAATCTTAATACCTACCACAATGCCACGTTAGTCACTCGAGAAATATTTTCCAAAATCCTTTCATTTTAGTTGTTTTACATACATGTTATTTTATATTACAATATATAAAATAGACTTCATTCATAGCTTTTGGAGTGCAAAAGAGAAAGGCAGCCATTTTATATGGTACAGATCTGCCCTGGCTGAGTAGTTCAGTTGATTAGAGCATCATACCCATATGCCAAATTTGTGGGTTTGATCCCTGATAAGGGCACATACAGGAACCAACCAATGAATTCATGAATAAGCAGAATAGCAAATTGATCTCTCTCTCTCTCTCTCTCTCTCTGTCATCAATAAAAAAATACTTTAAAAAATTCTTTGTATAGTACAGAGCTGATTCTCAGGGGTTACCCCACTGACTTATTTGTTACCACACCAGATGAGCAGAACAACTGTGATCAGATTCTCAGATCCATTAGAATTGGCCTACACATCTTTGTAATTGCAACAATCACCTATCTGACATGTTCTAGTGTTGGTATACCTACAATTTATCCTGCCTGTTTGTCCTTCGACACTTGCTTAAGAAACCGACTCTGGATTAAGATATTCTTTATCTAATTTTATTACTTATTTACAATTATTACATCTATATTGACCATTCTAAACATTTCACCCTGGTCCAACATTTGGATAATGAATACAGCTTTATTAATTTTACATTGCATGCTGTACTATTTTTGCTATCCTAGCTTAACTTTTTATTTTCTGATTCTGTACCTGCCCTTGTACTTAACCTGAAAATTCTTCAAAAACTTTTACAACCTCCTGGTTTCAGGTCCCCCCCCCATTTTGAAGCAGATCCCTATGTTTTTATCCTGTATGCATAGCCCTGTCTGAGGGGTCCCCTGCAACCTCTGGTATGTCCTCACTCCCAACATTGTTTTGATTGGCGATCAAAGGAAGCAGCTCCAACCTGTCTAAACCCTGATCTCCATCCATCTGGGTGTCTTCAAATTAGCATATTAACCCATTTTAGTAACTATTAGGACTTGAGTATTTTACAACTAGTGTAACTATTCCAGCAAAATAAAAACATTAGTTACAACAGATGAAGTGAAAATTTGTCTAAGATATAATTTTCATGCACTTGTAACTTACTTTAAATGTTTCAATGTTGTATATATTATCTTAACACCAAGGATATATTAATTTAAAATATATTGCAGAAAAGTTGTAATAGTGAGATTATGGAGAATAGATTTCTTGAGTGTACCGACAGACTTATCGGCCTGTTTTCAACATTATGCAGTAAAAATTCTACTTCTCATTATGAAGGTAGTAGCACAAAATGAATAAGTACCAGATTCTATGTGTGCTCCGTAATGATGCTTCCATAATAAAGCACTTATTTTGCTTACTTTCATAGTTGATAAAAATCTTAGTCGACACAAGTTTTCTAGACAATTCTTTCACTGTGTCATTAATGCTCAGAGTTCCTGGTTTTCTCTCTTTGATTCGGATGCAGCACTAAAAGCAAGGCCACAGACTCAGAAATCACTTTATAGCAGGCAGCATGCCTTGGGTCCTACAACTTTTTCCATGAGACAGGAAGCAATTGAATGTCTCCGTGGCTTTATTGAAAGTTTTTATAAGTCTAGACAAAAACCTACACAAAAACAGCTTGCAACCCTGCAACTAGTGAATGAATGCGTGTAGAATGACTCTCCATGGAGAGTCAATAACTCCAATTAGGCTCCCGATCGCTAAAAGTAGGCCATTTATTTGTTTGCAACTTAGTTATAATTCCAAATATTTTTAGGTCTTGATGTAAACCTCACTAAACTGGAAATTTTATAAACTATTAAAAAAACATGATATTATTACTTTATTTTATACTTTACTCCACTTGTAAAACTGTTTCATAAATTAACATTTTGATGTTTTCATGTTTTGGTTTTTTACCTACATGCAAACAGATTTTATTAACATTTAAATAGGATAACTATTGCTTGGAAACATATAATATTTGAAATGCTTTTCATAATATGAGAATATTTATTTTTTTAAAAAGCCTACAGAAAAACTAGGGCAAAGTGTTGGGCAATATCTAAGATGTCTTTGTAAATTATCAGTGCTATTGTTATAATTAATTGTCCATTTACATGTTTGAAATTGCTTCTTATAAAAATGTAATAAGTCAAATCTCTTCGGCTTCCAGTACAGTGTGGTTCAGTCCTGTGTGTTGTATCTGTACTGCTCGGCCTGATAATGTTTGAATGGATTATTGGGAGAATGGAAAGTTAAGTTAACTAGAACAAGCAACAGAAAGGGCCAGATGTAGCTTAAGCAGAATGTGGTAATTCAATACAAGGACGCAAAAATTCTCTTGGAATAAAGTCAACTCTTGGAAGTTTTTACAAACAGAACATTGTTAAAAGTCCAAAGTCTTCATTTCCCTACACATCTCCTAGATATTTTCCTCTAGCAGATTAATTTATTTGTTTCTTTCCTCCGAAGGGCAGGTAAAACATTACCTTCCATGTTACAGGCCCAGCCTTGCTCTTAATTCTAAATACGAGGGAGAGACTATGGCTGACCCTTCACTACTCCCTCTTGGCCCAATGATTGATACAGAGTGGCCAAGGTCACTTCTGCCCAAACATAACAGGGCAGTGTGACGCGCGGTGGAACGTCCCTCTGGACTGGAGGTAGTTTCGGAAAAAAGGAGAATCACGGTAAACTGGGAAGGTACCCAGTAAAAACTGAGTCATTATGATTATAATTATAAGAACTTATGAGCTCACTAACGAAAGAGTTTTCCTTGAACTATGCTGAAAGGCACTCTTGTAGTACCCAGGAGCTTTCCTGGAGATAGAGAAGTGTAAAGATTCCGTAAATAGGGTCCACACACAAAGTGCTCACCAATGAATATCGATGCTTGAGAATTTTTCTGACTACCTCACTGTCTGCTATGAGATTACCATATATTCATTGAACAAAGTGAATATTTACTAACTTAAAAAGTATTTGCTTAACTTTTTAAGTGTATGTATAATGCACACCTAGATATATGTGTGTATTTTCTAATAATGGTGTCAGTGGACCAAGCAAAGAGCAAGAAGAGGTAAAATATTTAAAGGCAGGGAATCATTAACTTAGTGGGTAGTGTGAGTCCTGTTTTACAGATCCAGGTTATCTCTGAGATTTTTTTTTTAAAAAGGAGTTGATCCAATAACCCCTTTAAAAGGTCAGGAAGGCTAGCTTTGGGGAGTTCTCCAGCTCTTTTGTTTTTATTGTTTTGCACAATCCTTAGAAAGCGAAGTCCATATATAAAGGGTTGAAGGCCCGGGGCAAATCACCTCCGCAAGGCAGTGACCCCCTGCTGTTGACCCTTGCTCTCACCTTTTAAAGCTTAAGTCAGGTCACACCAGCCTCAACCCCAAGTGTCCCTGAGACTTCACATCTGGGAGTGAAAGACAAAAGCTTTCTCATGGTCTCCAGGCCCCACATAATTTGCCCCTCCTTCCTGACTCTCTGAACTGACCTAGAACGCTCCCTCACCCTTTTCCCTCCAACACGCTGCTCTTCTCACCGCCCTTCGAACCTCCGAGCTTGCACGCTCGCTGGTCTATTTCGCAGCACTGCAACTTTCTCAGGGTTTCGCGTGGCCTCTTCCCTCTCACTTCAGGTCCAAAGTAGTCACGCTTTCCCCACAGCCCAGCGTTTCCTGTGCTACCTGCTTTGACTCTAAATCGGGCCTACTATATACGCGCTGGAACTGAAGAAGGAGGGACTTAGTTTAATTACAACGTTTGTAATAAAGAGCATTTCGAGGCATTTTCTAAATACATAGGGTAGCTATGAGTTCATATTGGGAGATCATTTAAAAGTGTTAGGGTTGGGGAAGTTGTGGCAGGGGGGAATAGAGACGACTGTACTTGAACAACAATAAAAAATATTTTTAAAAGAATCATAAAATAAAATAAATAAATAAAAGTGTTAGGTTCTCACCTTTCTGGAGAATTTCTAAGCAAGGTAGCCTAAGCTGAGCAAATGAATTGAGATTACTTCAGATGGCCAGAATATGACAGGCAAGTTTTGAGGAAGCCAAAGTGTTTGTTATGCAACAGGCAACCCGTGGAGTGTATGGGATTCGGAACCGGAAGCACGGAGTTCCAGCACGGTGCTGCCACTTTCTCCGCTTGCAATGTTTGGCGCGGTCATCAAACAGGACAAAAGATATTAATACTACAAGTTTAAAAATACGGAGTGGGTTTGCAGTTGTATGTGAAACACAGAGTTTATTCTTCATTATTGTTTGTTAGCTATTGTTTAATTTTCCACACTAAGAACAGCAAACCTACTTTTGTTCAACCCTGTATACGAATAAGTGAATTACCTTTTTAAGTCATGTATACTTCTTTCCTAGAGAGAACCAGAACTTGTACTGCCTAGCTCATTTAGTTGTAGTGAAGATAAAATAAAATATGAAAATGCACTATACGCTGATAATAAAATAATTTATATTACCTATTGTTATTCTTGTTAATTGGGAAAGTAATAAAGTGAACACATAATTGAAAAATTTATACAACCTAGTGCGGATAGAGATACTGGTCAGCAGCTTGATATGCACAAGTCCAGTCACAGTATAATTGTAAAAGTATAATTAAGAAAAATTAACAGTAGTAATTCTTATCAAAGATTACTATGTGCTAGCTACTGAACTAAGAATCTTATAGCAATGTCTCTCTGAATAATTACAGCAATCCTGTAAGTCAAGTGATTATTATTGTAATTTTACAAATGAGGAAACAAAGAGTGAGCAGCCAAATTTCACAAATCTAGTAAATACTTAAGCTGTAACTGGAATTGGAAAGTTTATTAGTCATTTGTTATTTTACGTGCTCATATTGATATTATTAGTCTAAACCTGTAACAATATGTACCGTTAATACAGCCCATTCTTATTTCTTCTTTGTAAATGGAAATATAAACGGTAAACAAAATTAGTTAACATTTAGATTAAAAAACATGCACATTCCTTCACACATGAAAAAAAGAAAGCTATTAACAGTAAGTCAGAAAAACATGAGGTTGAGGTTGTTTGTATAAGTTTGAAGTAACTATATACAATAGGATACACCCTCAGTGGCTTTTGTAAATTTTATTGTAGGATGCGCATCTTAAGGAATTTGGGGGAAGAAAAGTCTTCAACAGTTCCAGCCCAGCTGTCCCTTATGGAGCATGATGGCTCTTTGGCCCTTTGCTCCACCAGAGGTCACTGCACCACCTGCCAGGCAAGGCCCTAAGGTTAACTGAGGGCGGGTCCTTCCTTTCCCAGGGGTGACCTCCATGCACACAGAGACTCTGTGGGTCCTGAGGGAGGATGATCTGTCAATGTAAGTGAGGTTTCTATTACCACGGAATTCACAGAACATGAAAGGAGGTGATTAATTATCCAGGCCCTAGAAATTACGATACATTACTTCTTATGCTCGATTATATATAAGAGAGCAGTAGGAAATTTGAAAAACTGCACTTTGAATGCCGTTGAAACCCAAGGTCTGGAATATAAGAGAATTGCCATTATCTTTGATTTCTTTCATCATCTGAAAGATTAGCTCTGCTCTGAAATACTTTCAGGTACTACATACCCGCTTTTTTTCCCCCAATATTATTTTAAAATTCAACATTGATGGCAAAGAAGAGTTAAACAATTTAAGGGATGTGAAGAAAACATATTTAGTGGGGGAACAACCATCTGATTGTGAACTAGCTCTCGCATATTAAGCAGGATTGTTTTGTCCCTTGTCTCATAACTATGGAAAAGCAGGAAGCAGTTTTTGGACAGGAAAAATCAGAGCTGGGAGGAGGTGGGGATGGGAAGGTCTGGTTTGTCTCTGTGACATGCTTCTTACCAGCACCATGCTCAGAAAACAGTCCATGCTCCTTTGAAAGGCAGAAGCTGTATAAAAAGCTCTAAAGGAGTCTTAAGTTCTTGACAGAAGATGTGAGGAACAGGATAGTCTGAGCAAGTCATAAGACGAGATCAAACCTGATGGTGGATTCGGATCAGGGCTACAAGCAAGTCCAGGAGGAAGAGTGAGATGACTCATGTTCAGAGGAGGCGCTGGCCTTGAGGTTCTTGGAGAACATGGCAGGGGGAGGGGAGGCAGGAGGCACAAACGGAAAAGTCTGTTTTATAAAGTGGGGGCAGGCAGGACAGTAGGAGAAAACACCTGTTGCTTTAAGCCAGTGATTAATGATTGCAAGGAACGGAAGATTTGGAGATTGAAAATAAATGTGGTAATTTACCATACGGAAACAATGAAATATACATGAATATTTAAGTACTAGCCTTATTTATAATAGTAAACATTTAAAAGTAATCTATATGTCTATTTACCCATATGATATATCATATACATTACACGTAATGTGTGTGGGTGTGCATATATCCTAGAAAAATGTATAGTAATTTAAATATATTTCTTACAAAATTTTAAATCTGAAAAAAGTTTAAATATTCATAAAGCAGCACCTACCCATATACTTGTATATATACATATACATAAATAAGTTACATATATATACATGTGTACAGATACAAAAGCAGAGAAGAGAATGAAAAAAGTATGTCAAAAATGTTAACAGTGATGTTCCTCTGGGTAATGGAATTGTATATGATTTTAATTTACTTTATACTTTTTGATGTTTTTCAGGTATTTTTACAATGCTAGATTGCTCCTCTATATTTTATATTTTCTTAAATTTAAATGTCACTCATAGACATTTTTAAAGTTTCCAGCAATGTTAAATACTGTTAAAAAAGCAGAACGGCCCCCCACTCTGGCGCCTCTCCAGCCCTCACTCCTCTCTGAGCCACAGTCTCTCAGTAGCACCGTATTGACCCATATTGAGAGAACCTGAGCAATCCATAAATCGCTGTGGAGTTGCTAAAAACACATGCACGTGCCCAGGGGTCACCTCTTCCACCCAAAATGGAAATTTCGAGCTAAACTCCAAAATCTGAGTAAGCAGTGGGAGCCCACAATATGTGAAGCAGCTGGATCCTAATAAATTGACAATAAATATTCGGAAGCGATCCCACAGCTGATGTGTCAGGCAGTGAACACTGGAGACAGTTGGCCTGATTTAGCCGACTCTTCCTTAGTACATCATCCAGTCTTTGTTTAAATAGTCTAGGCTCGGGCATGTGGCAACCTGTGGACAAAGGGCTTCCCAGAGTCAAATAGAAAAACTGAAGGATTCTATGTAATCTTAGTGGTTAAATTCTGTGATAAGAAAATGGGTCTCAAAGCTTGGATTTTGCTGGAAAAGAGAAATACGCAAACCCTACACAGTTTATGATACAAACTGCCTGAAAAAATTGATGAAAAATTTCATATTACCAACTTACACAGGCATGAGAAAACTTGTCCTGGAAGTTTAAAATTTCTGTGTTGTTTCCCCAAATATAATATTGGGCAAGCCTATCTTACTAGTTCTAAAATGATGCGTGATTCCAGCTTTAATATTCTCCATATGGGAGGTAATAGGACATAATATATCACAACAGAATCTAAATTGTTCAAAGACGGGTGTCCATGAGAGATGCAAATGTCCACAAAGTCAGCAAGTCCTTGGGCACCAACACTCCATGATGAGAGGCTATTCTGCTGTGCTGACAGCTGTATACGTACAGTATGCAGACAAATATGTTGGAGGGTGAGAAGGCATGGGCTGCTCAGGGTGGTTTTTCTATGCTATTGAAGTCAAAATTTTGCCCAAATTATCTGGGGACAAGAAGGAGTGGAAACACTAATTTAGCCGACCACAAATCTTGTTATCACAGAGAGTTGAGAGAATGACGGCCCATCTCTCAGGGTTTTGATGAGTGAGGGCACGGGCCTAACCTCGAAGCTCAGCGTGTTTCTGTGTTGTTTGCCACAGAGCAAATAATATGGCCCGGACTCATTTTCCACTACAAATTTAGGAGTCTGCAGGGGAAGCTTTTCTATTAAATGAAAGAAAGGTTTTGACCTCCAGTTAGAACTGTAGGGACCATCTGAGCCAAAACCAAGTAAGAGATAATGGACCAGAAAAAAAGAGAGTAGAGTGCAGCGAAAGAAAGCTTTCAGCGTTTAAGGTGACTACTTCGCTCATGCTGCTAATGTGTCCTTGTGACCGAAGAACCAATTCAAGCTGTTGCAGAGGCTTCACGTCTAGCTAAGAGAGAGTATTCTACTCAGAAAACGCCTGCCAGAAACCCCTCAGTTGCCAGCTGAAGACTCACAAAGAACGAAACAATGCACTTACAGGCTGGAGCTCTTGGTTCCAGTTCACAGAAAAGGTTCAAGCACATTTTTAAGGCTCACTCATTCACCATGGCCATACAGCATCACACTAGCATGCATGCTACTACGTTATGGTTAGATGCTCTGCCAAATTTAAGTTCAATGGCCTGAGGAAAAAAGTAGGGATTCGGATGCTCTATGGGTCCCAAGCTTCCTACAGAATGGATAATATAAACTGTAATCAATCAGATAATTGAATTTAATGGCCCAATAAGGAGTACAAAAATAACCTGGAACATTTTCTAAAGGTTGTACTACTAATGGCAACAAACCAATCCTCTGGGCTACATTCAACAAAGTCAGTTAATGAGTGAACCTGACATATAGATAGTTCTGCTGTCTAACAGAAGAGAGGGTCTCCAAGAGGACAGAGTAGCTAACAAAGTAGCATTATTCTTACAGGAATAACACAAATCCCAAGTGAACCCAGGGCAGTTCCTAAAACTAACTCATGCTGCCTCCAGCTGCTATTACCTATTCAGGAGAGCTCTTCATGGTGACTTTGATTCTTGAGACTGGACTCTGAACTGTGTGCCCAACAAACCCTATAGGTCCTCCAAAATAGTATATAGAAATAAAACATTAAGGCATGTTGCAGATACAATTAATATGTAAGCGGAATAAGCAGCTCATCTGGAAAACATGATGTGTATTGCAAATCTCCATGACACTCAAGTGGCAAGAATGTAACCTAAATATGCTCTGGCGGGGAAAAAAAATCAAAAGAAAAGAAGGAAGAAAAAAAGGAGGAAAAAGAACGTAAGAAAGAAATGAATTGTTTCCTTAATTAAACTGAAAAACCCAGGGGTAATATCTTTTTTCTCTGCTTGGTTCTGTTCTCAGGCAGATTTCCACAATGACAAAACGGCTCCCAGCAGTTTCAAAGACTCCAGCGTAAAATATGACTTCTTTCTTAAGGACTCTAAGGCAAGTTCCCCAACTGAGACTCCTTGGTTTTCACCAGATTTCATTGCCGTCTCTGAGCTGCTGTGGCTGGAGGGATGGAATAGTCTGTCTGGGCCTGGGACATATTCCTCCACCTGAATGCAAAAGGGTCAGGGTCAACATAAAATCAAAACGAGCAAGGAAAATCAGGGAATAAAGGCGAGAATGCATGTTATGCAGGCAAAAGGGATATAGATTTCATTCTCAACAAGCGAACAGAAATAACATGAACACGTCTTAGCTGTGGCCTCTTCCACGAAGCTCATGCTCTTGCCCCATTCCCTGCACATCTACCAACCAAATGAGCCTGGCTCCAGCCTCCTCCTCATTCATCTCTCTTCTATCAAGAATGGGTCATTGTCAAAGGCAGGAAATGTCTTTTGGCCTCACTCCTAATGGGTGGAGAGTTTTTGGTGCAAAGTTAAAACCTGAGTCAGTAGTAGCGGGATCTGCTCCCACACATTTGGCAGGTGAAACCAGTCTGGGGACAGCGTTATTTGGTTGCTGCCCGAGGAGGCGATGTTACATTGGGATTCCGGGCAAAAGCCACACAGCGTTGGATAATGGGCCTTAGCCTGGCCTTGCCCTCTGCGCACAGATCTCTCGGGCATATTGCATTGGAGCAGCGTGGGTTGAAGGAAGGATTCAAGCAGTTGGTACCCTGGGTCCTGGCCCAGACACCGTCGCTTTTCACGCTTTAACATGATTTCCATCGGGCTCGGTTTCTGGAGGTTGTTTACGCGCAGAGAACCTGAAATCAGGAGGAAAGCGCTCCAAACGAAAGAGTGAGACTCATGCTCTAGGAAAGGCCTCGGATGTTTATACAAATCTGCAAGTGCAGCTGCGCCTGCTGAGTAATATCCCACATGCAGCAGGCAGGGTCTGGTGTTAGCGGGGATAGGGATTTATTTCTCCTTCCAGACAGGCTCTCTTGGGAACTCTAAATGGTAAAAGCAGTGAACTTCCATATGGGCCGGGGTAGGCCATAAGTAGTCTCTGCACATGGGATTTTTTTGGCCATGAGCCTCCTCACCTCACTTTGAACTCTGTATTTCCTTTCCTTTGCCAGCTGTAGCCTGCATCCAGGATCAACGATGGATTTGTGGCGGGACTGAACAGGGGGATTCTTGTAGCTTGCTTGAAATATTTCCGAAGAATCCGTTCTGTCGCTGGTCAGTCCATTAGACAAACGTTCATCTCTGAAGCCTCACAGGGGAAGGTCAGAGAGAGAGATGGGGAAAGAAAACGTTTTGTTAATATGCGTGACTTGACCACAGCATAGCTAGAGCCAGCCCTGCTTCCTTCCTTTCTGCTAGAGATCCACACGGTGCATTCAGCAGTCCCTCAACTTGGTGGCAGACTTCAGACACCTCTTTTGCGCATTCAGCCGAACTGCGTAAAAGATTTCATCACTTGAAATATGCTTCTTCTTCTTCTTCTTCTTCTTGGGCTAGGATTGTGGATTGAAGCTGGGGCAAAGTGCAGGTGTTGGAATCAGAAATGATTAACGCAGATGGTATTTAACAAATAAAATCAAAGTAGGAATAGCTGAACCATTTATATGTATCACTCAGATAACATACCTCAGGACAACATAGTGTAGGGCAGGCCTGATGACTTCGTGTCCATCAGGCCCTCAGTCTCTTCTTTCTGGTCTATCACCCGACAACATGACACCTGTACTCGGGATTCACTTCGCCGTTGAAAAGGGCCACCGGAGCTCCAAGCGTGCAAGAACAACAATGCCCGCTGTCTGTATCCTTCCGGCGCCTCTCCTGTTTTTGCCACTGAGCGTCACACTGCCTCCACGTGCTGCCAGCCAGCTGAGAATGCGTCTTCCAAGTAGGTGCAACGTCAATTCTGATAAAATGTTTTCAGACCAGCAGTCCTTGCCACTCACCCCTTCCACTCAAGCAATATCAGCCTCCCTAGTTCACTAAGGCATTGCCATGAAGTCTGTTGGGTTAAAAGAGAAAAACAAAAGCGGAAGAAGATAGCGCCCTCTTGAAGGAGTTTAAGGTATTATTTCACTTTGCTCTCCTTAGTCCGATATTTTTTTTCCATCTCCTCCAGAAATCTGTCTACATCGAGGGAAAAAGTGCATTGGGCCATAGTACTCGCACTGGCTCTCTCTTTGGGCAAAGAGAAGAATGAATCTGTCAGAGCTGAGGAGGGCGCACTTCCTCGGTGCTCTCTCCCACCGAACCAGCCTACTCACGGGAGTAGGATAAGCTGCTGTGCCAATGAACAACTTGCTTTAAGGTGCACACTGCCTTCCCCCAGTTTGCTACATAGTACGGGGACTACATTCTTCAGCTCCCTTCGCTTCTGGATTGTTGATGGGAGCAGACAGACGCTTAGGGAAGGAGGAGCAGAAGAATGGTGGCTATCCCATCACCTTTGATTTCTGTTGCATCTCCTTCTACTTCCCACCAAACAGGCTTTCTGTCTATTGTTCCAGTTTCTATCAGGAAGGCCTCCCTGTAGTTGTAGCTTTCATTGTACGGCCTCAGCTTCTGGGTTAACACCATCTCCTCCCATTGTCCTTCTATTCCATGGGTATTACCTTCTTGTACCTAATCTCTCAGTTGCCATACCGTCCTTGGTTTGCTGTGTACTTTCGCATCACCTATGCAACCAATTTTCTGTATTAAATGTACTGCATTTGAACAATCAGAACTGCTTTCTGGAAAGTTCTTGACTAATAAAAATTATTCTTCAATAATCAACAAGTTCCCAAATCTCAGTCGCCTAACATGCAAACTCTTGTTTCTTATTCGCATAGTGCTAATGCAGGGCAGCCACCTTCCAAATGGGGAATGAGGGGTCCAGACGGCTTTTAGTTCTATTCATGCCATTTGTAGTATTTGGTTTTTACATCATTGTGGCAAAGGAAGATAATGAATAAAGAATTCAAATCTGCAATTGCTTGCTTGATCCACAAGTGATGTGTGATAATCCCACTTTAGTCCATTGGCCAGGAGTAGTCACATGGCATAACATGATTACTAGAGACTATTAGAGGTGACCCTTTTGTATATTTATATATACGTTTGTATATACATGCATGCACTGCACACATATGTATACATGTTTAAACATATACATGCACATATACACACAGAGATGAGCTAAGAAAGGTACAAGATTTGGGCAACCTGGGTTGTGAATTCAAGGCAAGTATGATCACCTATATCTCTTTCTTAAAAACACACCTTTACATGTGACAATGATTAACCAATTCAACTGATTGTTTCTACATCTTCCTCAACATCCAAAGTCTTCTACTGTAAAAATGTCATAGAATTATTTCTCAGTGTATGGAAAAATGGCACCTATCTTTTTATTACAGCTTCTGTCTTTCCCTCTCTCAGCTCTACTCCAACTTGTTGAAAGTCAATGTGATATTTGAGCAACATTTGCCCCTGGAAATATGTCTTAATAGAAAAATAAATGTTAATGGGAAATAATTACTGCATATAGTTGAATAAATTCCAGACATGCCCAAATAAAAAATTCCCCAGAGTTCCACTCATGCTAACTTTTCATTGGCTTCATCCAAAGATGTAGAGTGTTCTCATGGAGACTTTGAGATGCAGAGTTTCCCCTCTATATTTATGGGCCAGATTTCTCTGTACCTTTTTTTTCCAAGCTTTATTTAAGGGCAATGATCCACAATGGAGTTTTACATCTTGTTGAATGGAAGCAGCCACATCCATGGATTACATGTAGACTTCAAAAGCAGTTATCTTCTCCTCCAGCATATCTGCTCCAACTTCATCTTCTTTTACTACACATCGTATTTGAAGTTGTTTTTTTTTTTTTATTTCATACCCAATGGAACTAGTTTAGAGAGCCTCAGACCAAGCCAGCTGCTTGAATACTCCTGACACACTCCGCTAATTTTACCGATCTGTCTAGTCACCCTGAGGTTTTACATCTAATAACATGGAACTTGGCAACAAGAGCAGGATTTTTAGCTTTCTTATTGTGCAAGGCATTCTTCTCCTAATCTCTTCACTTCTTTTCTTCCCTCCTCCCTCCTCATCACATCCGGAGAGATCAATGTCATCATCCCCCTTACTCTCTGTAGCTCCACGAGCTGTGGCGTCTTCCACGTTAGCAGGGCCACACTTGCCCAAGCTTTCTTCACTCCTGGCAGGCTGGCCTGTTCCTTTTCATAACACTGGATGCCATTTTACCGATTTAGGGCATGATACCAGTTGGCAGGTGGTGAGCTGGAGCCTGCTTCAACTACTGCCACACATACTTAAGATGGCACATAACCCTCGATGTAGGTCTTGTCTGCCAGGTAGTCACTGAGCCCCTGGAGGCTGGCTGGCAGGCCTTTTCAGGCCTGCAAAACCCATGGTGTTGGCTGGTCCTGGAGCTGTTGTTGCAGAGGAAAGAGGAGCGCAGGTGGCCGGAGCTGAGTGCTAAGTGGAACAACAAAAAGGCTCTCTTCTATAACTTTTCTTTTGCGTATTATTCCATTGATATTTAGGGGTTTCATTTTACATATGAATGAGATAAGAGAAGCACACCAAATGTAAATATCGCATTGGCTGATGCAAATCAAATAACAACAAATGTTAACCCTAGTACAATGCTGGGATTACCCCCTTTAAATATAGTCTGGGCTTTTAATTAATGACTACATTACATGGAGATTAACATATAAATCTTAAAAATACTTGAGCTTATTTTTTTGCCTTTCCTTTCTATTCTGAGAGTAGCTGATGTGCGCACTGAAAGCAGGTTCACCTGATACTTCCTTATTTAGTATCTACTGTGAGCCAGCCACTGTCACCGGCACTTAAGAGTTCAGTAGGAAAAAAGACCTACATGCTTCCTTCTCTCAGGAACCTTATATTTCAGTGAAGGATATAGACAATGAATAATAATTAGCATGAGAATCAAAGGAGATCCAAGATCTTTTTGAGAGGAAAAGAAAATAAAAAAGCCAGTGTTTCTGGAGCAAAGACTGAAATGGTAAGCTTGAAAATGGAGACACACGCAAGATGACACATGGCCCTGAGACTTTAGAAAGAATTTAGAATGTTATTCTCAGCAGAAAGGCTGTGCAGAGTTTTAAGTATGACCTGTGTTTTTAAAAATCACCTGGATTGTGAAGAAGAGTGGTTCTGGGTTAGACAGCGTAGAGGCAAGGGGACCGGGAGGAAGCTAGTAGATGTTGTACAGGTGAGAGATGATTGGAAATATTCTAGATGACAGTATGTTTTCACATTTGAATATCACAAAGAAATTTTTTTAAAAAGAAGGGTAAATATTATTAACTCCTTTAACAGATAGAAATACTGCCTTATGGAAAGGTAAAAGTTAAGTCAAAGGTCAAGGTTTTTTTACTTCCAAATTTAGAGGTTTTTTTTTTTTTTTTTTTTATCCATTTTATCCTGAGGAAAACAGTTCAGGAAAGGAACAAATATGGTTGCATATAAGTCGAATCAAAGCATATTGTGCCGGGTGAGGAGTATTTTTATAGGCTTAATCGATCTGAAATATTTTACGAATCATAATACATTGTGTGCAAAACATTATGAGACAAGGGTGAAGCTTCCGTAATCACAGGGCAGAGACTTCCACCGAGAGTTTTCCGACCGAGTCCACCCTGTGTGGGTACGGGTTCTGTGGGGTTCCCGCTGAGTGACCATTGCCATCTCCCCGCTCACGGCTCTTCCCTGTTCTCCTGGGGATCTGCTCTTGCCCCACTACATTTTTTGATGAAAGAATCATATCCTCTATTTCTAATGCCATTCTTGATTCAGAGTGGCCTTGAAATGGGGAAAACATTCTAGTAGGATCGCTTAATTAAAAGCTAACATTTTTGCCCAGGAGTGGGGATTAACTGTAAAAGAATATGAGGAAACTTATTGGGGCGATAAAAATGTTCTAAAACTGGATATGGTGATAACTTCAAAGTTGGCATATTTACTAAAATTTATTAAATTCTATACTTAAAGTGGGGGAATTTAAGTATATAAATTAGACTTCAGTAAGGTGGTTTAAAAAGAGAGAAACCTAACAGAAATAAAGGTTCCTCAGTTCATCTGAAAATTTGGAAATGAAATGAGAGGCAAATATTTACAAATTGGGAATATTTTTCCAAAATTCAGAAAATATCCCTCAAGGCAGATCAGTTTTAAAAAGAAAAAAATGCTTTTAAACAAACTTCAAGCTATGTGTGGAAAGCTAAATATTCATTTGTGACTAGATTCTGTTTCTGAAATTTTCTGTCACTTTTTATTAATTCAACTGTAGAGCTTACATTTTTAGATAAAAAATTCTTTATATCATAAAAAGTAGTAAATAAAATTATCAGGTTCATTTAAATAGGGATGTTCATCTTCTGCTTGAGCTAAATGCAACACACCCATTACCTGATTAATACTAAAGGGTATTTCTTGACAGAAGATAATAAAGTAACCATTTATTAAACCTTATTCCTACTTTGTGTCATAAATAATGTTAATCATTTTATAGAGTGCCAAATTTAACTTTCACAAGAATTTTATTAAGGTCATTTATTAGAGTGTTTTCATTTCAAGGGTAAGTAAATGCAGAATCAAAAATAGTTATTAAAAATATGTTCTGAACTTCACACAATTGTTAGCAAAGCTGAGAATTGAACCCAGATACCATTGTATCTAATGCCCACACTTTAGTCATTAGTCCATACTGTTGTGTTTAGCAGAAAAAAATAGGGGAGAAGTCCTCTCACATCTACATTAAGATCAATCATAGATATGTGACAGTCATACTATTGAGAAATTACATTAGAGTAATGAGTTCATATCTTTTGACTAATTGGATTGCATCATTGTGAACTCAGAAAAGTTGAAGGTGAGACTGAAACTGCTTTCAAGAATCCTTCAGAGATAATAAGAAATAAATGTGCTGCTAACAGATAGGATGGTCATGTAATTTATTGTACAAGCTAGGACTCTAATAATATTTTTTGGATAAAAAGCATAAATAAAGACTATCTTGAGCAAACTAGGACATCTGGTCACCTTTCTCAAAACTAGAGGACAATAATATACCAGAAATAGAAAAGAATGATGATACTATTTCTTAAACTATAACACAAGCAATGTTGATGTAAAATTACCAGATAATTAGTACAAAAAAAGATTACTAACTAGATGGTTAGGAATGATAAGAGTAAGTTTCCAAAGACCAAGTTGTGCAATTTCAACTATAATCAGATGTCAGCTGAGATAATACTACCTCTTAATATAAAGATACATTTCCTTCAGTCCAAGTCTTGTGGAAAGTCTCAAGCACCTGACAAGGTTTTGGGGAACTCCAGAGTGCACACTATCTCGGTCATCTCTGGTTTCAGGTTTCTGACTGCAAACTTCTGCCTGCTAGGATCCTTTTTCCTTTATTACTTCTCCAAGTGATTCTTGATCTCTGCACTGGAATCCATGCAAAAAGAGAACTCAACATTTGCCTTAGTTTTAACCAAAATAAGCTAGCAAACTCAAAAACCGAGAATGTCAACACACAACTACTACTACTACTATTGCTACTATTGCTACTATTATTATTGGTTGTTTGTAGAGCAGACACTGAGAGCAGATGAGCTAGAAGAGGATTACAGAAGAATAGGAGTGAAAATGGGTAAGAATACAAATCTAGACTTTGTGTTACTTACTGCTTGTGTGATCTTAGTCACATCCTTGTAAAATGATAACACTACCTCCAATAATTACAATAGAGAATGAATGTGATAGCACATGTTTCATTAACACAATGAATGGGTACAAGGTAAGAAACCAAGAAATATTAGTTACCTACATTGTTACATTATAGTTGAGAAAACAAACAAATTATAATTTATTGTCTGTTCTTAGAAGTCCTTTGGTCTGTCTGCAATTATATTAGTCCATTATTTTTGTCACTTAATCTAGTCTACTTTCTTCTTTTCGTTCACAGCATAGGAGAAGAAAAAAAGCTCTCAGTTTTCTTCAGCATCTACTGGGAAACCAAACTGTGAAATTTCTGTTGCTCATTCTGGGATTTAACTGAGGCTAACAATGATATAAATACCCATGAGCACCTGACTCTGTGTTCACACAGCACACCACCCTGGTCTAGCTATAGACGAAGTAGAAAAGGGTTGTTTCTTTAGTCACGTAATGTCAATTCTAAGATTCACAGATTGATATGAGCAAGTTTTATGTTCACATAAAGATTTCAAGTGTCAACCATTACACTAATTTATTCTAAGATTTCACATAAAGAAAAAAGGCAACTAAATAATAATATATTTTACTAAATTCATTACCGGTTGACTACCTGTAAAGAACATAATGATGTAATTGATTTATATCCCATAATGGGTGTTCAGAGGTGGGGCTATTGACTCCAAGCCTATTGGAGAAGTCAGACCACTTGGAGATTTGTTTGACTATATCAAGAAAGAAATAAACTAATATGAATACATATTCACATAGACAAATGAATATATCTATAAATATATCTATAAAAATTTACATGTGATACACATACATGCACAAACATGCAGACATTTTAAGGTGATTCAAAGAACATGTAAAATCCATGAAGACTCATAAACTCCAACCTAAAAACTTAGACCAAAAGCAAATCAACAAATGAGCAATGATCTGCTTGGGTTCTGTCAGTGTAATGGACACTTTTGTTTATTAATAAATACTGTTAACAGGATTTTCTAACAGCTACCTAACAATCCAGCAAAAAGATACAGGGATGGGCTCTAGCTACCAAAGCTCACTAACATAGAACTCTCAAAGAAGGCCAAATAACTGGATATAGATTTGTCCAGTGAGGTTAGACCCAAATTTAAGTGGGTGGTACCGCAATACTGTGTAATAGCAAAACATAACTTTTGAGTCCAGTGCACTTGCATTTAAATCCTAACTCTGTTAGTCAATATCTGAGAACTAGCTTAAACAGTTTAATCTCCCCCGCCCCACTTCAGTATTCTAATTTGAAATGTTGAGGTTATGACAACTAGAAGTCATAATGCCATCGTGATTAAAAGAAATGACATGTAAAAAAAGTTTTACTGTGGTTGACCCATAATAAGTGTTCAGTAAATGCCTGCTGTTTTCAAGAAACAAGCTGCTGATTTCACAGGCCATTGTAACACTATTTGTAATGTCTATTATTATGTTTATGAAATACAAATACATGTATAATATAATGTATATTACTACAATTTTAGGGTATTGAAATATTTTTCTTCAACTCCATTGATAATGCGATCCTTTTAATAGCTAGTAAGCTATTAAAAGCTATTCTAGTAGTTTCTCTTTTGCCTTAAAAAACTTCCTCACTTCTCTAAGGAGGACATACAGAGGGCCCAGGGACAAATGAAAGGATGCTCAGCATCACGAGCCATCAGAGAGATGCAAATTAAAACTACAATGAGATACCACTTCACATTGGACAGAGTGACCATCATAAACAAATCAACAAACAACAAGTGCTGGTGAGGATGTGGAGAAAAGGGAACCCCAGTGCATTGTTGGTGGGATTGCAGACTGCTGCAGCCACTGTGGAAAACAATATGGAATTTCCTCAAAAAACTAAAAATGGAACTGCCTTTTGACCTGGAAATTCCACTACTGAGGTTATGCCCTAAATATCCTGAAACACCAATGCAAAAGAACCTATGCACCCCAATGTTCATAGCAGCACAATTTACAATGGCCAGGTGCTGGAAACAGCCTAAGTGCCCACCAGTAAATGAGTGGATCAAAAAACTGTGGTACATTTACACAATGGAAGAGAGATGCAGCAGAGAGAGAAAGAAGGAGCTCCTACTCTTTGCAACAGCATGGAAGGACCTGGAGAGTATTATGCTAAGTGAAGTAAGCCAGGTCATGAAAGAAAAATACTGTATGATCTCACCTATAAGTGGAAACTAATCAACAAAACAAACAAGGGAGCAAAACAGAACCAGAGACACAGAAATAAAGAACAAACTGACAGTAACCAGAGGGGGAAAGGGAGGGTGATAACCATGGAAAGAAGAAGAAGGGTTGTCAAGGAACATATATGAAGGACCCGCGGACAAAAACAAGGTAGAGGGGAGGATTGAATGCAGGGGTGGAAAGTGGGTAGGCAGGGGAGAGTGGTGGGGAAACAATGAGGCCAACTGTAATTGAACAACAGTAAAAAAAAATACTTCCTCAAAAACTCTTCACTCCTAAAGGCATTTTTTTTAAATTTACCTTCTTACTTTATAGCCAGTTTAGAGTATCAAGGTTTTTTTAATTGTTGTTCAAGTACAGTTTTCTGCCTTTTACTCCCGTCACAGCCCACCCCCCACCCTCCCCACTTCCCTCCTGTAGAGTATCAATTTTGAAGTGTTGAAATAGTCATTCTATTTTTTGTTTTAATCAACACTCAAGAATAAACAAGATATATATTTTGAATTTTACAGTGTGTGATGATACAGATTAGGATATATACCTAAGTATGACAAAATGCTATACTTGATGCAATCAAAATAAATCATACTTGCTATAGTACTTGGAGGGACATTTAGGTAATTTTAATATATTTTAAAAATACAAACGCAAACAGAATAAGTCACATGAAAACTACTACTGTATATGAAAAATAAAATATGTTAAATTTATTTTTAAATTATAGTTGACATAAGACAATATATTAGTTTCATGTTTACAAGAGAGTAATTAGATATTTATATATATTTTATAAAAAGAAAAGTAACAAAGTATATCATTGTTTGGCATTTTATACCCATTGCCTCAATTATTTTATTTTTTTCTGACCACTATTTCACTAATTATTTTAGAGAATTCATTTATGCCATCTCTAGTATACTGTAAGGTCTTGAAATGAAGTGATGGGAAGGGCAGTTACCTTGAAGTCGGGAGAACTGTTTTCAAGTGGCAGCTTTACTATTTGTCAATATATAACCATAAAAAATTCACTTAATCTTTATGCTTTTCAGTTTTTTACATATAAAATAAGGGAAAATCTTTTATTTTTGAAGTTTTAGATCCTTTCTAGCAAAAAAAAAAAAAAAGGAAAGAAAGGGGGAGGAGGAGAAAAGAAAGGAAGACTTGGTTAACATTTTCTAAATCATTTAATTGCCTGCTTACTAAAGTGTACTCTAACTGCTAAAATTTTTAGCCATACTTCCTTTTTCTCAGAAAGGGGATCTTTGTTTTCTTATATATACAGCAGCCTCTCTTTCCAAGTTTTCTTCTCTAAAAATCATGATGGAGTTGGACATTCTAATTTTATGGCTGATAAAGCTGATTTCCAAGATACAAAATAATTCATGGAAGATGGCATAGTTAAATCTCATCAATAATTACATATGTGTGTGTATGTAATTATATAGTCTCTGCATTAATTATTACAAATAGTCCCCTCAACATGTCTAATATTTTGAAGGGAAGATATTTAAAACACAGATGTAGTTCTACATATTTCAGTGTAATTTCAAAACAGTCTATTTATTATGCTAAAGAAAGTACTTGGACAGCAAGCATTTGTTATAGCATGATTTTCCCTGTAAAGTCAGAAGATTGAATGCAGGAAATAAATTATCAACCGGTTAGTGTGTATTTTTTTCCAAGTCTTACTCATAACTTCCTTAGCTGTCATTTCATATAACCATACTTTACCTGTAAATTAAGCTCTCCTTTTATCAAACTCAGCTGGGGGTTATTATATCAACTTTAATGCCCCTCTAAAATTGGTACTAAATGTGGATTTATATCACAAATGGAAAATCTGAGAGTGAAGGACATTTTCCATGTGGCAGTCTCATAAAACTATCACTTTTAACAAACAACTTGAATTCAAGAGAAATTTGCAAAAATCTTTTAAGCACATTCATGGTCTTAGGAGGAAATGCTAATACGGAGTCTGTCTGCTCTGCTGCAGCTGCTTGATTTATGAAAACATAAACAACCCTGACTCATTCTAGGGAAGCCATAATTACCATATGGAGTGTTAAATGTACAGACACTTCGTAAGGACTAGTGCAGTAGCTTAAATTATAGTCATTATGCTATCCCCACTCCCAAATCTTACTTTAATCCTTGCTGAGGGAAAAAAGTCCTCTATTCAGTACCTTTCACAATCAACTCCATTGCATCTTGAAAGTGAATATACATGAAGACACGTTACAGAACAGGTAAGGTAAGCAAAAACTGATTGACAAGGAGAAACAACTGGCTATTTCCTCAATGTTTGATGATGGCATTCCCAGCACCCCTATTCGGTGTGAATTATGCTGCATAGGAGCTCTGTTGATAGAAATAGGATATCTGGCCCTTTAAGGTTGCACAGTGCGGTGGGAGATGCAAGCTACTAAACATTTGAAATAACTGTGATGTAGCCATTTGAAATACAAAGTCTGTCCAGAAAAAGTCCAGCCATTGTTAACATAATGAGAATGGTTTGCGCAAAATTGATGTAACCTGGCAGCCAAGGAGAGTGGGTTGGAATGTGCATGTGTGAACAATGGTGACTTCACTGTACTAATCAGTAGGGGTAAAGGCTGTTGAGTGAACATGTCTACTGTGTGGCTGGTGCAGTCAAAATGACTGAGCAGGAAGAGCAACAAATCTGCATCAAATTCTGTGTTAAACTTGAACATTCCTCTGCAGAAACTATTCAGATGATTCAGAAGGCCGCAGCTATGGGCAACTTCATCACAAAAAATGCACCTGCTCATGCATCATGTCTCATGGAGAGTTTTTTGGCAAAACATAAAATCACCCAGGTGACTCATCCCCACTACAGCCCAGATTTGGTGCCCTGCAACTTCTGGCTTTTCCTAACGCCAAAATCATTTTTGAAAGAGAAAAGATTTCAGACCATTGATGAGATTCAGGAAAATATGGTGGGGCAGCAGATGGCGATTAGGTGAATTATGTGAGGTCCCAAGGTACCTAATTTGAAGCGGACTGAGGCATCATTGTCCTACGTACAATATTTCTTCTCTTGTGTATCTGCTTCAATAAACATCCCTATTTTTTATATTACATGGCTGGATACCTTCTGGACAGACTTGGTATGTCTCAGTGAAATCTTAAGTGCTGTGCTGCTAAAAAATAAATAGTAAAAGCACTACTATATATACAATGAGCAAAAAAGAAGTTAGCAAGCAAGCTTTTTCTTATCTATATTCCAGAGAAGTACTTATTAACACATCTTTCCATCAGTTGTCTAAATTAGCCACTTGGTATCTTAAATGGCAATTAATATTGAGTCAGCATCTTCCCTCCTCCGGACTCTAAATTGTGTATATTGCATCACAATGCCTGTACAAGTCTCAAAGAATCTTCACTATTAAAGTGTCCTAGAGCCAATGGGATCCCACCAATAGTTTCCATGCCATACTAGAAAAGACTTACCTAGTACTGGGTGAGTGATAGGCCTCATTCTAGAGGCTCTACATGGACCAGCCTATTTAACCCTAACAAACTGTATTGAGTCACTGTTATTCCTATTTTCCAGGTGGTTGAGCTGAAACACAAAGAGTTTAAATTGCCTAGAGTCACACATAATGGAGTCAGAACTCAAATCCCTGGACTCTCCGGTTGGCACTACTGTAATTCTCAAACAATACAAATGATATCAGAATTAAACTGTGAGATGATATCGTAGCATCAAAATATTATATGTATTTAATAGGTACAAGACTGGACAGAGGACTACTAATTAAAGAAACAGTCATATTTCCTAAAAGTAATACAGATAACAAAGGATATGAATAGGATTTCAAAAATTTGGTGACTTATTGGATCTGGGGAACAGAGGAGAAAAGAGTCAAGCTTTGTAAAGTAGGAAGATATCCTAACAGAAACTCACGTGATTAAAAGAAAGTAGAAGAGGAAGAAAGACAAAATCACATTCAAGCTTCCTATTACCAGGGAAAGGAAAGCTCATGGTGTGTATACAAAGCAAAATTAGCCATGCTATGTAAATCAACTATCTTCCTAGTTTCCTAGTTCTATCCTTTGGTGGTTGGACACACATTAGAAACAAATTTCACAAAACATTGTCGGAGATATACTGCTCCTCTGGAACATTTTGCAATTGCATCTATAAATATATATTTAACCTTAGGCAACTTACTGACATATAAGCATTTAACATTCTTCAGGCTAAATGTTCAATAGAGAAGGGTCAATGCAGCTTGTTGTCCTGTGACATAATCCGTCATATCCCTCTTTAATTCCCCTGCACAAAGTCAATTGGTTTTGGCTTTTGGAAATTATTATAGGGCTGAATAAGAAGCAAAGCTGAGTGAATCACAAAGGTGGAAAAACCAGCCATCAGAGCAGAAAACCCTGTCGAGGTAGCCAGGTGGTCTGCAAATGCCTGCTAGCACTTTTTCTTCCAGTTGGCACATAACATCTGTTTCTGAAGTGAAAGGGTGTGAAGAAAATGACACAAGTGGTAAGCACTGACATATGCAGGGGAAAGGAAGTGATTTATTTTATATGAAGATTGTTACTGTTGCAAAAATAAAAGCACAACCTGAATATGTCTCTGTAAGACTTGTATAATATGTGTGTGTTTAAGAGAAAGATTGTATATTTTTATTAAATCATAACACAAAAATACAGGACTCTGAAAATCTAATTAGCACAATGAATAAAAACAGGAGGCCTATAAAAATTATTTTCTGAAATAAGGGCAAGATTCTACCAAGAGTTTAGAAATAAGAAGGGTAGGAGTGGAACCTAAGAAATTATAAACTATTCATGTGCATCAGCTAAAAATCACATAAGTGAAAGAATAAATCAAGATTTGCTAAGAAAAATGAAATAAACATATTTTAAAAGAAATATTAATTACAAATTATCAGTGTATTAAAGTAGGTAATGAAATAGTTACCTTTGGGATTGCTGCAAATGACAGCATTTCTGACTGAAGTCAGTATCAATTATAGAGCCTTATAGAATGAGTTTATAGAAAACAGGAAAGGGCAGTTAATGGACTCTAAGTATCAATCCCATTCACACCCTGTTTTTATAAATAAAAATCGCAGTGCCGTGGAGGTGAAGTAACTCTCCCAACATCAGTTTGGGGGATTTTTTTTAGCAATAATACATGGAGACCTTTGGGGGGACTTTTTCTGGATCCTTTTTTGAGCCTGTGATAAGAAGGGTGAGGTATTGTCATAGTCCCAGAATAAAAGGTATCTGGGTGAGGAATTAAGCATGAGTGGAGGAGGAGGCAATAGTTAGTTCACTTACGATAAAGGTATGGAGAGGGTGCTGGGCCACAGAAAATAAGAAAGGACCAAATTAGAAAGTGAACAAAATCACAATAAATCATCAGAAAGCAAATGTGATAAGTTAATGAATAATCCGTTAAAGTTCCTCTGATAAGAAAAAAGCTAAAATCCAAGGAAACAGTGACTTTGTCTGTACAACTTAATGGTGTAGAAGCGAGACAGATTGCCAAGAAGGTCATTACAAGGTTCCTTCCCTTTCAGAATGAAAAAAGGCCACGATAAAATTTGAATATCTGAAATAAAGTATTTTTGATATATTACTTTTAAGCATCTTGCCAAAACATTTAGCTGGCAGAGAAGGAAGAGATGCAGGGAGAAGGGAAAAACCTTTGAAAGTATCGTTTCAAAATTAGAAAACATGGAAATGAGAAATAAGTATTGTGTGAAAAAAGATATCAAAAGTATTTCTTCTTTACATAATATCTCTTATGGCTAGGGAAAAACACGGAACAAAAATCTGCTTGTTAGACTCACAGGTTGGAACACTTTGAATAGCCGCTCTGGTGTCCTAAGTCTCCCTCGGGGCTGCGGTCATCCGGTGGTTTCTGGCCCACAACGCGCCTCCTGCGGAGTCCTTATCCCGTCACACACCTGCCCCCTGCCCTGACAGGACCACACCTCTGTCATCCCGGTGCACGACTTATAGTGAGTACCTCACCATGTTAAATTATGAAACTTAAGAGTACCTTTTTGTCACGGGAATAATGCACATCTGATACTAACCGGTGTCACACATTTGTGATGAGTAGGATGAGGCACTCTTACCCTACAAGGAGACAGATGCAAGAGGGAAGAGCGTTTAAGTACTGTCTTCAGAAGTAATGTTGCCAGAGCTTATGGAATTGCTTTCAAGGTAGGGAAAAATAAATGAAAAGCAGATTTTCTCCCTAATAAAATTGCCAGTGGGTAAGGCAAAGGTTCAGAAAAACAGGAGGTTTCTAATATATCAACCACCCATTCAATGTCTGGCAGTAATTAGGAAAATAAACAGGATCCTGAGTCGAATTAACAGCACCAATTAAACTTGCTTGCAAATGCATTTATACCGATAACCAGTGGGGCAACATCTGGAGCACTAGCCACAAAAACGATGTCTGATATTTCTGATGTTCTCAAAGGAAACAAATAAAAATCAAAAAATTGAAAGTAAGCAGGAGGTATGAGCTGGGTATTGAAAGATAAACGCGTTCTGATTTTTGCCTGAATTTTAAAGAAAGAGCAGATCAAACTCGTTTAAATGTTTAAAAGGTACAATTTCCTTATTAGTTTATTTCTGTAAGCAAAGAGCTGTTTCTAAATATGGGCTAAGACATAGAAATTTTAAAATTATATTTCAGGTAGATACTAGAACTTACAAAACTGAAAGTGAGGTAAGGACATGGCACTTAATATAACACGTAGTTGGAAAACTTGACAGAAACAGTATTTATGAAATCACATAAAATTCTTAATATTTTCAGCAATTTTTTTGCTTATAGAAACTTTTGATGAGTTTTTAAATAAAGATTCCACTGTAATAAAGTAATTCCACTTTTATTTATCTCAGCTGCATGTCAGGAATCCTAGTTATGAATATATTTTATTAAAAAGCTATTGTAAATCATTTTTTGATGTTTGCAGAACATATCTCCACAGAAATCACAGTAATGACAGTTTTGATTCCAGAGCCCAGAGTCCTCAATTATCTCTTTAATCTTATGTGCCCATAAATATAGTATAAATTGCATTATTCCAATTATGCCTAACCAATATACACATTTTTCTTACTTGAAAACTGTATTCCAAATTCTAATTTAAGAGACTAGGAAGACTTTTTCTTCTCATGGAAGACTCCCACTCACCTCCCAGAAAAGAAATACCCTTAACTAAAGATTTAATCACTCAATTTATCTTCAAAAAAGAAGACACTTCTTTAAGACACTCTTTCCTTCAGGGGAAGAGGGGAAGGACGCAAGAGAAGGTGGAACTCTCTACCTGGCTCGAACTTTCCAATGCAATTGTTCATTCAACAAATATGTATTGAGCTCCTACTAGGTAAACAATCTCAAGGAAGGCATTATGTTACTCAGGAAAAATGATGCTTACTTAAAATGCAATATGAATTCCAGGAATCTATTCTGGTTGTGAATAGAACAGGCATGCACACAAATACTATGATGTAACATGTCACGCCATAGGCTTTGGCTAGACAATGAAGCACCTTGAATGCAGTGCTGAAGAGATAGAAGTTTATTCTGTGGGCATCAGGGAGACATCCAAAGTCTGACCAGTGTTTGTTTGGAGGCAGTGAAGTGGCTGGTGATAGTTTTTTAAAAAAGTATTTTAAAAATCCATGCAAGATGAATTGCAAATGATGGGGGTGGTCAATGGGAGAAATTGATGTTGAGAGAACAGTTCTAAAATATCAAAATAATATAAAATAAACAAGACTGCAGAACATTGGATTTCAGAGATGAGTAGAATGTTTAAAATAATGGAATGGGAAAAGATGGACTAATTCTGATAGGGAGCCAAATGGAGCAATAAGTTAAATAAGGCTCTCAAGTTGAACACACATAAATTGAAGAATGCAGAGAGAGTTGGTTTGACTGAGAGAATAAGGTATTTGATTATGGAAGTATTTCATTTGAGAGGCTAGTGAAATGGAGCTGATGATAATTGCAGTAATTTTAGTTAAATCCTTAACATTGAGAGTCAGAGAGAGAGAAAAGTTTGAAAAAATGCATACATTTAAGGAGTTATGAAAAGGAGAGGTGAGGTGGACACAAAATGTCAAAGAAGAACATGAAGATTATTTCTTCTAGGAAGCTAAGAGAAAAGAGCTCATCCCAGAAGATTTTGACTCATTAAATAAAATGGTGCTAAATAATGGAGGAAGATGAGAAATAGAAAAAATAAATAAAAGAACCCTTGGAATCTTCAAATATAGGCCCATTCATATGTCAGATTTTACTCCCAAACTTGTCCACATCTAATATATTTTTTTAAGCAAGATTTATTTCTACTGCCCATTTCACAAGAAAATATCAGTTTCATTTTGTTGATGAAATAATAACTCACTAGTTTTAATAAGTCAGCTTTCATTTTATTAGAATCTATATTTCACGAGTCTCTCCAGCAAATTTTCCAGTGTCTAGCACAGTGCTCAGCTTGCAGAAATCACTGAATAATAGTGTGCTGGATAAAAGTGTGATATTGGTGTAGGTGATACGCAGGTATGTTCAGGAGTAGAAATGGAAGGGTTTGGGGGAACATTTATAAAACAGGGGAAAGAGTCAATTCGAATGGTCTGGACATTACGTGGCTACACTGCTTATTATTTATAATAATGATGATTAAGAAATGGGAGTGGGTGAATGGAAGGTGCTTTGCAAAGAAATATCACACATTTGCTCAATCTTATCTCCAAATCCACTAGATTCCATTATACTCTACATCTTTCTCAGTTAGGTATGTTCACCCTCGTTCATAATTTTTTTTCTGAAGTCTGGAATTCCATTTCATCAAAGTATCAATGTAAAAAGTCAATAATTTATTTCAATATTACTGTGTTTTCAAATATAGCTTGGAACTTTAAAAACCTTTTGCTAATGAAAAGCCACATACAGTAATTTTGAAATCCTACCAAAAAATCCATGCCAATATATGCAAAATATTTCTACAGGTTACTAAAGCCACATTTAATAAAAAATGTAAATACAGTAAAAGTTTCTAATAATTTGGCTTAATTAAAATTTTATTCATGTATAATAAATTATTAGGAAATATTCCCTTATTTCTTCTTACCAGCACCCACATGGCATGCCTCTCTCCTCACCTCTGCCCCACTATTACCTTATTAATAATTTATTTGTGTTTCTGACGAAGTAAATTAAAGCCAACTTTTTGTGTTATTCTGCCCTCCTTCTCACCCTTAACCTGAACTCATGGTATTATGACAGTTGGGACAGAGGGGGATGATGTCAGCTTTTGGAGGAGCTTTTGAGTCCCTTCCTTTTAATTTCCTCCAGTGTTTCATTCATCTTTGCTCACTTTATTTGGCTCTTGGATGGAAGGTAACCAGCATGATAAGATAAATGATTTACATAAGTGGTTTAACTTTGGATCATTAAAACTCACACTTGTGCTTCTAAGGCAAATTTCAGAGCAACATGGGGACTTCCAGGGCTCACTAGCAGTGATGTGGGTGTAAGGAGCAAAGACATTACACAATTGGAATCTTCATGGCGTGTGTGAGTGTGCTTGTGTGTGCATGTGCATGTGTGTGTGCACGTGTGTGGCTTTTCCTTTGGGTTAATCTCCTTTCTGTACACCTTCCCACATGGAGAATCCCTTAGAACAGATATTTGATGTGGAAATTTGTGGTACCGACCTTCAGTGTTACTTGCATTTCCCAAGATGGTGGTCAAAGTCCTGTGTGGATCAACATGGACCAACATGGATCAACTTCTCCCTAAAATTTACAATTTCCTCAAAATTTAAATATTGCAGGTCCTGAGAAAATGTCATTTTAATGGCAAATGTTTTTCTATGCAAACCATAGCCTGTACTAAAAAGCTTGACTGCCCTTACTTTGAGATTCTCCTAACTTCCTTAATATGGTTTTTACCTTGATCCTGTTTATCTTTCACTTACAGGGCAAATAAATACATTTTCTCTTTGATCTTTGTTGGTTTTTTTTTTTGCAAAAGGGTTATCAGTTCACTGCCATATCAAATCCTGTGTGTGAAGATGTTTCTGTGCCTCAAAGAAAGTGTTTACACTTTCCAAAATCTTAGCAATACTTTTTGGTTCAGTTACGAAGTTGTGAAGTTTATTTCCTAACTGTAGTTTTCACTCTTTATTAAGCCTGACTTCCAGATTAAGATGGAGGATGAGCCCTTGCTGGTAATAATTTGGTAAAGTTTTTCCTCTACCTGATATTGATAGGATGGGAAATCTTATGGAATGTGGGTCTGGGTTTCCATTTATCTTTGTATCTTAACTAACACTACTCACTTCTTGTGTTTAATGTATTCTCTACAACTAAAATCTTAATCTTTTCTGACCTGATATCTATAAAGAATCCTCGGTCATGACAGACAGCCACAAAAATGGCATCTCTGGATGTTCTGAAGGCAAACCAAGTGAATCCTATGGTTGCAGCTTAAATTATTTTTCCATTTACTTTCTTCTTCACCCTCTCTATGCCCTCAGTTCCCAAAACTCACAAAGAGACAAGCAAAAGCTTTTGTACGACTGGTTATCAGAGAAGTGTCACATTAAATCCTATAAGTTAATCTTGATAAAGTTGCCCATATGTTGACGAAGATAGTGATAAAAATAGAGAAAAAAGTGAAATAGAACAAAAACAAAACCACAATAAGGATAGAACTAGGGCAGCCAGTCCTGCACCATTCAGATCTGTCTGGTACAATCAATCTGAAACCCAAGAACAACCACATTGCAGCTATGACCGTTTTAATGTGAATCTGTGAGGACCCTAGGAACAAATCTCCTATAATCGCCCAAATCAGACTCTTATTAATTCAACACCCTGGACTTAATCTATTTCTAGTAGGAGGACCTAATTTCTCATGGGGAAGGTACTGGTTTGAGCCTCCAGAGTAAGTCTCTTTCATAAACCTTACAAAGGCAGGCCAAAGGTAGAAATGATCAGGGTTATGAATGGAGTCCACTGTATCTTCCAATAATTCATTGTGAAAGGGCCAGGCAAATCACTGTATATTTGACAGCTTTGTGACCCACGTGTGAGCAGCACAAAGTGTTCTTTCCTGTTATTTCCTAGAATTTCATCCTTGAATTTTCCATCCTTGATCTCCCACGAGACGATAGGAGAGAAGAGGTAAAGAAATTTTCACATGAAATCCCACCTGACCTCACCACCCTGGTAGACACACATTATATGGAGATAGAATGGTAAAAATCATAGAAATGTTTATACAAATCAATATCCTTTGTTTCTTCCTAAATAATGGCATTTCTTCTTGGATATTGTGAATATCTGTGAAATAAAACAATATACATAAATATGTCAAATAAAAAGTATTCTATTGTATTTATCAACCTGATAAGATCAACACAGGGATGATGTAAGTATATTAATTTTAGTATTAATTTCACTCTTTCAATTATCAGGACATTAGTAACAAGCAGAGGGGGTCGATGTACAGGTAGACCCTTTCTCAGAGATTACGGAAACTGGCAGGAAGTGTGCACAAGTGTCAGATTCAGGTAGGATTAATAGCAAGTAGGAAACTAAAAGGTTACATTCTTCAATGACATTTTATAATAATAAAAAGGAATCCAAATGATGAAATTAACTAGTCATAGTTAAACACAAAGGAAGTGACAGAGTGTAAGTCTAATTTTTTTGACTTATTTTAAAAGAGATTCCATAACCTCTTGTTATCATCTTGGGCTGCATTTTGCTGTGTCGAGGGAATCCACCATCTAATTAGACAAAGAACATTCTCCGTAATTAAGGTAGAAAATGCCAGACATTTTTGTAACCTTCCATTCAGCAAAGGCATGGATGTATAAAGTCAGCAATCAATCAGATGCTCTCAGAACAGACTTCAAAATAGAAGCAAGTCAAGGAAACCAAGGGTTTGCAGAACTCAGTCTGGTGGAGGTAGTGGCAACAGTAGCAGGTATGGTCAGAGTCCTGAAACATCTGTCACGTGGTACTGAAAACAATGCCCAGAGCCTGTCTAATGACAATGGATTCATAGTAAAAGCTATCAAATTTTTGTACACTTGCGATGGCAGTGGTGTCTTCACAGGGCAAATTTGAAGATGTAATTTTGAGTGTGTATAAGATACAGAACAAGCTGGAAAGCTAAGAAATAGCCCAAGAATAAAAAAGTCACAGAGGTCATACAACTTCCTGTTTCAGCCCAGATACAGTGGTTTTTCCTTTTCAAACAAGCCTCAAGCCCTGGCTGGTATGGCTCAGTGGATTGAGTGCTGACCTGTGAACTCAAAGTTTGCTGGTTCGATTCCCTGTCAGGGCACATGCCTGGGTTGCAGGCCAGGTCCCCAGGTGGGGCATGTGAGAGGCAACTGATTTAATGTTTCTCTCCCTCTCTTTCTCCTTCCTTTCCCCTCTCTCTAAAAATAAATAAATAAAATATTTTTTTTTAAAATAAGCCTCAAGATACCTGCAATCTTAGTTCTCCTACAAGCTCGGGATCTGGCTGGAGCATGAGATGAACAGCCATCAACTCTATCAATCCTTGCTATACGGGGCTTGGTAAGGAAGATAAAGTCAATTAGCATGTCATGTTTTTCTTTATTTCAGTTGTTCATGCTTATTTTCTTTTTAAAATATGTGTTAAAAACTAGTAAAAGTATGATGAGTTCAGATATGAAAGAATAGGGAAAGGAAAAATTGATCAATTAACATCTGTCTGTCCACATGCCACAAATCCAGGTGAGAGAGAGAATACCAAACTACCTTAAGAGATTTCATAGTTTAGGGTCTAACCACTACGATTCAGCAACTCAAATGGGTACTGATCATTTGTTTGCCATTTACAAAACTACTCCAAATAAGGAAAGCCAGCTTGTTTAAAATAACCGTTTAAAAGATACAGGCGTTGAATCAATCTTCCCGGTTTTTGTTGTGCTTTCTTGCTGTGCACCTGATAAACGGTTGCCATGTTTGTGCATAGGTGTTGATGCAACATCTCGTGGGAATTAAGACTGTTCTCTATGATAGTAACTTCTGTAGCTTTCAAAATAACATCACTGTCTCCAACTTCTCCGAGCTTTCTGGAAAAGTGATCTGTGATGTTTTGATTTATAATAAATAGGTGTTCAGTCTTCATCCTTTTTCTGACCCAGAGCTTTAAAACCCTTAGAATTTCCTAAAGGATGAGAGCCCTAAAGCTGTCTTTTGTTCAAGGAGGTGACTTTGGGGTGACAACTAAAGATGGCAGATGGTAACCAGAACCAACCAATCCATTAGAAGGTGGGAACTTTCAGCCCCACCCCTGACCCCTGGGAAGGGGAGAGAGGCTGGAGATTGAGTTCCATTACTACTGAATTAATAATGCATGCCCCTGTGATGAAACCTTCATAAAAATCCAAAAGGAAGGGGTTCAAAGATTTTTCAGGTTGGCAAAGCTTCACACCCTTTCTCCACACCTTCACCTGTGCTTCTCTTTCTGAGTTGTATTCTTTTAGGGGGGAAAAAAAAGCCATAATCTGGTAGGTTAAAGTTTATCTGAGTTCTGTGAGCCATTCTAGCAAATTAATCAAACTCAAGGAGGGGTTGATGGAACCTGCCATAGCTGTTTGATCAGAACCATAGGTGACAACCTGGTCTGGCAACTGGCATCTGAAGTTGGGAAGGAGAGGGTCAGTCTTGTAGGGCTAAACCCTTACTTAGCCTGTGGAATCTAATAGTATCTCGTGGTAGGTGGTATCAGGATTCAGGTGAATTATAGGACACCCTGATGGTGTCCAAGAAATGCTAGTTGGGGTGGGTGAACCACCACTACTCCATGTTGGAATTGGATGTAAACCTTTCAGATCTTTTGTTTGAAATGCGTGGCTTTCCTGCTCCACAAAGCTAAAGGCCGATCAACTTCCCTCTGGGGAGTAAGTTTGTATATTGGCCTTAACAGAGCTTATCTGCAGGAACACAAAACAGAAGAAAATCAGATTGTAGCATCACAAACTCTATTAAATACATATGCAATTATAATTGCCCTCCTGTTTCTACAAACCCAGTAACTTTCCTTTTATTCTTGATTTTTGCTGATTTCAATTTTTAAGAATGTCTTAAATTTATTTTTCATATTCTCCACAGTTGCTAATATAGTACCTTGTACGTAGGTGTTTAATTATCAGCTAGTGTCAATCAAGTCTTGATGCAAAATATCAATCCATTACCAAAATTATATTCAACTACCCTTTCAATTTAACAAATTTCCATTTATAAAATGCCAAAACAAGGAATACAATCAATGTTTGACAAATTATATATCCAAATTTTCTCTATTAGCAAGTCTAGAATGTAAAATGGGGCAAATCATGAATATTTGCTATTTTTTACTCAAAAAAGAATGTCATCTGGAATTATCTTGCATAAATTCTGACGTTATATAATTTATTGCTCATCTTAACAATATTCTCTTTTATCTTAATATTCTGGCTTTACCTATTTACAAATTTTAATGCTGTAGTGGTGTCTGTTAGATAAGTCAAAGAATATATGAAATGAAAATTATTTCAACAATACAAAAGAATGTGTCTTATTAAATATATTAAGAATTTTATGTATCTTGATACCCATATTATACTTAGTATAATAGAAGGTAAATGATATTGTAGAATAAAAATGAATACAATTATATTAAGTATATTATCAAACAAAGATGGAAGTTAGAAGAGAGTATCATCATTTATTTATGAAACAACCACTATTTCAAGGCAGTTTTCTTATAGCAGCAAACCATCCCTAAGAGTTAGATATCAACAACTTCCCTTAGACTAGAGACATTGAGACTGTGTAAGATTTAAGCCTCACAACAGTAGGGAGTTGGGTAAGTATTCAAATAATCTTATTTTTTATCACTCCGACTATGACATTGGTTTTGTTGCAGAATTTAATGAAAATTATATATATGGACAGTTAATACAAAAGTTATTTATTTTCATCCCATTAACTCTTTTCACCATCTTGAATTGTGTTATTTATTCTAAGTAGAACAGAATATCTCACCTCCTAATTATTTAACAAGGTCAAAGAAAATTATCTGTGCCCACAAGGACTGTAAGGTAAACATAATAATACCAATGGTGTGAGTTTCAATGAAGAATATTCTATACCTAAGATTCGCAAGAACAACACTTCATCCAGGAAAACACTTTCCTTAGCATAATGCTCTCTGGGCTCACCCACAAGCCAGTCCTAGGATGACAAATATAAGAAGTCCATGTACATGAGGAAACCCACTTATATGAGGAATCTGAAATAGTCAAACTTATAGAAACAATGGTTGCCGGTGTTGGGGGTGGAAAAATGGGGAGTTTTTACTCCCTGAATATCAAGTTTCCCTTACGTTAGATGAGTAAGTCGGGGGATCTGCAGTAGAACACATAGCCTAGAGTTAACAATTCAATATTGCACACTTCAAAATTCATTAAGAAGCAGATCTTATGTTATGTGTTCTTAGTAAAAATCAAGAGAGACAGGGCAGTAAAGAGAGAAAGAAAACGAGCGAGAGAGAAGGAAATGTTGGGAGGCAGTGGGTACATCTAATACCTTGACTGTGGTAATTGCAAATGTACAAGTTGACCATGTTGCATACCAACTACACCTCAATAAAGCTGTTCTTTTAAAAAAAGACACTTCCCCCTTTGCTGGATTTATACTGTTTTAAGTTCAGATGATTTATTTATTTCATGCTTTTTCCCATTTGCCAAGAACAAAAAGACACAGACTTCCTGGGTACAAGTCTGCTGGTAGTCCATGAGAGGCCATGAGACTTGACAGGGTGGCTGTGTATCAAGGAGTGACACAAGGAAGGCAGGGGTCCATTCACTGAATGCATAGGACATTTTAGTGATTTATTTCACATACATACCACACATCTCCTTTTATTGGTAACTTAGCCAACTATAGCCACCATGAGTGAAATGAGCAACTACTATATATCAGACACTACGCTAATAACTCTCACCTAACCTTTCATATCTATTTGGTCTAGCAACTGGCTGTTGAGGAGCTGGCTTGGAGAACTAAGACAAAGAAAAATGATAATGAAAGCAATAATTGTAACTACAAATCAGAAGAGCTTAATCTGCCTTAGCAGTCAGTTGCCTATCACTTCTGGTTTTCAACAATGGTCCTTGCCTGTACTGAACACTTCTCCTGAATCCTGAGGCCCTTTCCCACAATGCTCTGCCCCATCCTTAGCCTTACGCGGCTCCAAACTTCGTTGCTTTAATCTTCGCCTCAACTTTCAACTCTTTCTAAAATCCTATGCATAATGGCTTTGGCATAGGTTGGACAATCTTCCTTCATCTAGGAAAATAAAATCATCCCAGAAACTCACAGCAGTACAAATTCCCAGGTTTGAGTATTGGAGTCTGAAATGATAACGCATGGTGACCTAGGCAAGTGTGGGTGGGGCTGCCCAGTCCTCGCTTCCTGGGGCCCCTCTACCACTGTGTGATAGAGATGCCCCACGCCTCCCACGGCCTAAAGTTCTCAGCATCCTTGGATACACACACACACACATAATTTACATACACATCTCTAGAGAAGCTTTTTGAAGATATTATAATCAAATTAAGGTAGAAATCAAAATTTCCCCAGAAGGTACGTACACAAGGCTCTAAGATTTTTCTTGCCACAAAAGGAAGGTAAACTAGTTACATCATTATCCAGGATGGGTTTGTCTTCTCTTTGTATTGATAGCTCCCTTCAGGTACTGTCCCAGTGATGTATTAGTGCATATAAAGCAAGCCGGTTAATGTGCCTGCTCTGAAGTCCTTAATCCAGCTACTCTAACCCCTCCGGAATGCAAGGTAAACTGTGAATGAAAAATAGCTCTCTATTTTATTTCCTTCTATTGTAAAAGAAAATAAATTAAACAAGCTTAGCACATAACTCAACTTAAATATCTGTCTTCAGTTCAAATACTTTAGGATCACAGAAGCCACTAATTTGCTTCTCGCATTGAACCAAAAACTTAGAAATACATTTGATGATCTATCTCCTAATTAACTTTCTAGGTTCCCCTAATTAGTCTTAGAAAATTCTCTGAAGGTCCTAAAACAAGCCTATAAGACTATTTTGTATTCTGATTTTTCTATGACTGGATTCTCTACTCTTTTCTTACTCCACACCCTAGCAAATTATATTAATTTAAGCCTCAATTCATATTATGTAGTCTCTACAACACCTAAATGCTCTTTTTTTTTACCTCATAGAAAAAGCCAGTGTATCCCATGTGCCTCCAATGTCCCTAAAATGTTACTTCTCTTACTTGGTTTCATGTTTTCCTATTGGACTGCATTTCCAGGATTTATTGCAGGGTCTGGCACATAGTAGGTGTTCAATATATATTTGATGAATAAGTGATTAAAGAATTAATATTATATAACAAGGTTTGTGAAATTTCCATATTAGTTTGAGTTCACTCAAGTGTGGAGCGGGAAACATGCAGGTCGTTTACGTGGAAATGATCCCAGAAATCAAAAAGAAGGGAGGAGGGGCGGGTCTGGAGGAAAAGACATGAGGTTGAGTTCTTTGGATCCAGTCTACAGGAAGCACATGAAACACTTTGGAGAATTGTCTCTCCAGTCTTTCAGGTTGCATTTCAGGCTGAGCCAACTCCTGCAGGCTCAACTCCAGAGAAGGACCTGAGGTGGAAAATTAGAGAAATATGCGATGAACTTGAGAAGAACAATGCTGTCAGTGAACACGGAGTTTTTCACCACAGCTTCAGTTTCAGTCAGAGGGAAACCTATGGATGTGACACAGGGTATCAAAAGCATCTGCTACAGCTTCATAAAAATGCTCTTCCAATATCCTACGCAAATAACCAAAGGCATCTAAATGTCACGTACCAAAACATTGTTTCTGTCTTTTGTTTCACTCCCAACATTTTTGAGATGTTACATAGGAGTGTGCTTTCACAATATTAAAATGCTAATGAATTCAAAGTAACATTTATGCAGCCCTTTTAAAAAAGCAATTTTACTAAACCATATTGATTCTCTAAATTATTTTGTGTTCAACCAGTTGCAATGCATTGTAGAAGGGCGCAGCCAGAGGAGAAGTTACTATGACCTACTTCAAGCAACTAGCCTGAACCTGGCTTTAAGAACTCTGTGGAATATTCTATTGGCATTCTAGTGGCATTAAATGGTTCAAATGTCGATGTTAGATTCTTATCGAAGTGTCAGCCAATCCTTTATTTAATGATTGCCCAATACTCTTCATAAAAATCAGAAAGTAATGATAATGTATGTTAATTTCCATTTAGATTAACCACATCCTTGCTTGGTTAAGGAGAAATTTGAAGCTCTACATCCTTCATGTTTTGTTCTGCATGAGTAAAATAAACCATGTTCTATGAATTGATAATCACTGAAATTGGATTAAATTGTGCTCAGTTCTAATTACATTGATCACAGGTAATAATATGCACTGGGTGCCTGAAAGAATTCCCTTTGCAATGACAGACATATAAACAGCATGTACCACTGGCTCATAACATCCTACAAAATCAAAGGTTTTCATCTAAACTTTAAGGAATCATACTCTCTTTTGCAGTTCCAGAACTATCTGTAAGTAGTTTCTCTGACCATGAGAGGCTTGTTTGCAGGAAAGTGCAGTTAAACTCCTGTCACATGTCTTCCAGGACAGAACATGGTCTCTGGACCAGCTGACTAGACCTGGAAGGTTGTGAGAAATGCAGAAATCTGGGCTGCTTCTCAGATATACTGAGCCATGATCTGCACTTCTAAAAGATCTTCATGTAATTTATATTCACTTGAAATTTGAGAAACATAGCTCTAGATGATCAGTTTGTTTTCTTTTTTTCTTTTCTTCTTTTTTTTTTTTTGTACCTCTGGATGAACTTTTTTTCTCTCTTATTCATGGAATTGGAGATGGCTGCTGATAATGCTTTTTGCTTTATACCATTTAGGCCACAGGCTTTCTTTCCTTGGCTTGTGCAACTGAGACATGAACCTGTTCAGTAGCTACCCAACCACTATTCTCAAGCTCTTCCTTTCCCAACAAGGCTAATGTCTTCATAAAAAATGAGACTATCCCTGGTTCCATGGAGTGAACCATGGCTATTTTAAACCAATTTCATTATTTCCTTATTTACCCAAGTTTGATTTAGGCTTGGGCATATGACAATATCCTAAGCAGATTTATATTAATCTTGTCATTGTGTGAAACTTATAGAAGGACTCTAGAGAGAAGTACAGTTCAGATAATTCTAAACCAGAAGAAAACAGCAAAGACCAAGAAAAACAATAATAGAATTTTTTTTGGGGGGAAGATATTTAACTGTAAAGTACTGATAAGTTTTTCTATACTATTAATGTATATGGCTATTTATTTTCTGTTTATTTCAGAAGTTGGAGATCTAATTGACAGCATAAAGATTATTAGGTGAATATAATTTATGTAACATGAAAAACAGAGATATCTACTGAAGAAGATACAAGAGACAGGAATCATTGTACGTAAGACAATGGCACTTTAGTCTCCTTCAAAGTAGCACCCTGGGACCTCACACAGCTCTCCCAATAGCCATCAGCTGTCCCCTCGTATTTTCCTGAGCCTCATCAACATTTTGAAATCTCCTTTTTCAAAGGTGATTTTAGTTTTGGGAAAATCCAGAAGTCAGAGGGTGTCAAATTTGGGCTTTAGGGGAACTGAGTCACTTGTATGACTTGATGTTTCACCAAAAAACTCTGCACAAGATGTGATGCGTGAGCACGTGCATTGTTGTGATGAAGTCACCCATTAGTAGTTGCCACAGCCGTGGCCTTCTGAAACACCCAAATATTATTCCACAGAGTAATGTTCAAGCTTAATGCAAAATTTGATGCTCTGCTCGCTCAGTCAGTTTGAATGTGATGGCCACACAGTACACATGCTCACTCCACAGTGTCCACTGCCCCCACTGACTAGTACAGTGAAGTCATCATTGTTCACACATGCACATTCCAGCCCACTCTCCTTGGCTGCCAGGTTGCACTGATATCATGCAAACTGTTCTCATTACATTAACAATGGCTGGACTTTTTCCAGGCAGTATATTCAACAATATTATATTATAAATTCCAAAGTTGCTAAGTGACTAGGTCTTAACTTTTTTCACCACAAAAAAAAGTAATAATTATGTAAGGTAATGGAACTTCTGACTAATGTGAAGGTGGTAATCATACTGCAATATACAAATATATCAAATCAACATGTTGTACACCTTAAATTTACATAGTGTTCTATGTAAATTATATCTCAATTAAAAAAAATACTTCCACCTAATGTCTCTATTACCCATAGGGAAAAAAATGTGCTATGAGGAAATTTATGTCACAATCTTTCTTTTAATTTAAAAATATTTTTCAATTACAGTTTTTATTCAATATTATTAAACCTAGGGATAATATTTAGATTTTGTTGAAAAATGTCTTCTCTCATATGAGCTTGTGTATTTTGGAAACATTCACAAGATCTGGAATTGGTTAAATGAGAAATGTTCCCCTTAAGTGTAAGAAACTCAGAAGGCTCTGTGTTTGCAAAGGGGCTTCAGAGAAGTCCACAGTCAGACCATGCTGCTTTATAACAGCCCTGGGGGAAAAGACAGCATTGACTTGCACTGTGAATCTTCTTATTCTACTGCCCGGGAAAATAATTCGGGAAAATTAGGGTAAGCATTTTACATTAGCAAATTGCTAACTAAAATACCTGGGCTCTAAAATCCTTAGACTTTCCACACCAAAAAGAAATATCTTTCTCAACATATTATTCCTAAAAATCAAAAAAAGCCCTCATGGACTTAGGAGGGAAAAACAGCACAGTATTTTTAAAATTGAAAATTAATTTTCAGCAAGCTTTCCAGATCCTATCTCTCTACCAGTAAATTACAATTAGCAACAATTAATCCTAGATAGACTAATGAATTATATGGAAGGATTTATTCTTTTACAATTTAGAAAGTTTTCCGACCTGAGAGGACATTAGTGCTTTTTCAGACCTACGTTATAATTTTATGAGGAGAAATCGAAATCAAGGGCTTCAGATGGCTTTCCCAAAGTCACACCTAGTTAGCGCTGGAATCACGACTAAAACTTGTGCTTCTTCCCACTTCCTCTTGTGCTTGCTCCTGCCTCTTACTCTCATAGTCATCCCATCCCAATGAATGAGTTGATGGTTCACAACACGTTTTTACTTGCGTCTTAGTTAAATGAAAGTGGTATGGTTCACTTCAGACTCCAGACATATATGTAGAAATAAACCACACTAACTAATATCCTATGGCTGTTTCCTAACAACAGGATAAGAAACATTTTGTGTTTGATTCTGTGCATTTTTGTTAGCTGAGGAGGTGTTACCTAAGGTTTTGGTTGGTCATGGTGTAAATGTGATGATTATTTTACTTCTATTCACTATAAAAATTGTTGATTCATGTACAGTTTGTTGAAAGAACAAGATTACAATCTGACCCCATGTACAAAAAAATTAATTCAAAAAGAATCAAAGAATTAAATATAAAAGCTGAAACAATAAATTGCATAGAAGAAAACGTAGCTACTAAACTTATGGACCTTGGTCATGTGGAACATTTTATGAATTTGATCCCAAAGGCAAAGGAAATAAGGCAAAAATAAATGAATAAGACTATACTAAAATAAAAAGCTTCTGTGCAGCAAAATAAACTGACAACAAGACAAAACTGAGGCAACCAACCAAATGGGAGGTGATATTAGCAAACAATAGTTCCAACAAAAATGTAATATCCAAAATATATAAATAACTTATAAAACTCAACACCAAGCAAACAATACAATAAAAAAGGGACAGAGGACCTGAACAGACACCTCCCTCGAGAAGACAAACAAATGGCAAACAGATATATGAAAAGATGTTCAACCTCACTAGCTAGGGAAGTGCAAGTCAAAACTACAATGAGACACCACCTCACACTTGTTAGAATAGCTATTATGAACAAGACCGGTAATAACAAGTATGGGAGAGGGTGTGGAGAAAAGGGAAACCTCATTCAAAGGGAGTGTAGACCGGTGCAGCCACTGTGGGGAACAGTACGGCGGTTCTTCAAAAATTAAGACTAGAGTTACCGTATGACCCAGCAATCCCTCCCCTGGGTATCTACCCAAAGAACTCAAAGACATGTGTTTGCAAAGACATACGCACCCCTATCTTCATTGCAGCATTATTCATGGCAGTCAGCACAGGGAGACAATCAAAATGTCCTTCCGTAGTCTTGTCCATAAAAAAAAAGGAAATTTTACCTTTTCCAACAGCACGCATGTATCTAGAAAGACAAATGTCTTATGATTTCACTTGTATGTGGAATCTACAGAAAAAAGTAAACAAAAATAAAAACAGACTCATAGATACAGAGAACAGACTGATGGCTACCAGAAGGGAAGGGTGTTGGAGGGCTGGGTGAAAAGGTAAAGGAATGAAGAGGTCCAAACTGGAAGTTACAGAATAGTCACAGGACTATAAATTGCAGCATACGGAATATAGTGAATAATATTGTAATAACTACATATGGGGCCAGGAGGGTACTTGAAATATCGGGGGGTGGCCACTTTATAAAGTATACAAGATCTGTCCTGAAAAAGCCCAGCCACTGTTAACACAGTGAGAATGATTGGCCCAACATCAGTGTAACCTGGCAGCCAAGGAGAGCAGACTGGAGTACACAGGTGGAACAACAGCAATTTCACTGTACTAGTCAGTGGGGGTGGTAGACGCCAGTCAGTGAGCATGTGCACTGTGCGGCTGGGACGTTCCAAATGACTGAGTGAGTAGAACGACGAATCTGCATCAGATTTTGTGTCAAGACTGAACATTCCTCCATGGAAACAGGTGATTTAGAAGACCTCAGCAATGGACAGCCACTTGATTGGCAGCTTCATCATGACAATATGCCCGCTCACTGACCATAACTGACCAATGTTCAAGGTCATAATTTGTTTTCAGCAAAAATGAATCCTTCCTTTTAGCTAATCTGGAAATTACATAATCTTCAGGTTATGTTGTTATTTATCCATCTATTTTATAGCTGAACACTTTTAATTGCTACAATAAGTGATAATTTCAGATGTCAAATTATAATACTTTGTATCCAAAATATTTTCAGTCTCTATTTATTGCACTCCTGTGTTAATTTTATTCCTGAAAAAGTTTTACGTGTATAGTATTTTGTTAGTGTTATATGGTTGCTACTTTTATAATTATTGGCATTTACCCCCTAACAATTTCGGAGAGTCAACCTGTCTGTAGATGCCTTTTTAGCTTGGGGAGAAATATTGTAAGTATGACATAGTTCAGCTAATACAAACTCCAGGTCCACGCTATCTCGTTGTAGACATCATCCTCTCTCTAAACATCTGAGAGGTGGCCATCTCAGTCAGGCTGCCTCCTGGTTCTATTCCATTCGAATTGTTAGAGAAGTACTTGCTTGTATGGAGTTAAAGTTTTCTCATTATAATATCAATGAATTGGATTTAGTTCAGCCTTTTGGAATAACATAGAATAAGTCTACCATTTTTTTTAAAGTGTTGGGGGCTTTTGTTTGTCTGTTTTTAATATTAGGCATTAGTTATCATGTTATAGTTCCTTTTTCTCTTTCCCAGCCCCTGAAATGATGATGATAATAATATCTGATATTTACTGAGCGCCTACCGCGGGCCAGATTCATGGTCTTTCACATGCATTAGCCGAAGTCCCCCAGTGACCCTCAAAGCTGACGCGAGAATCCCCACTTACTGTAGGAGAAAACTGAGGCTCAGACAGATTCCACTGCTTCTTCAAAGCAAACCGGCCAAAAACTGCAAGCAAGAAGTAAACTAATTCTCTGGCATCAAATCCAAAGTTTTCTGACTACACATCGTACTTTTTACTGTATTTCATGTTTCTTTATCCAGTCTTCTTATGACATGATTATTAAACACATGATCAGTCTTTCACTTCCAGTGCATCTATTTGCTGAAATTATTTGTACTCTTCCTGTGTAGCCCATGTTCATTATATTAACATTTCTAATTTAATAAAGGATTCCATTTCGGTGAAACGTTCAGCTTTCACACAAAGTTGTCACAAAATATGAGCTGCTGGGCCCTGTTTTTTGACCTAGCTAAAAAATTGTTTACATTTTAGTCATCACTTTATACTGGATATGTTTAAGTAGTACTTCCCAGCAAGAACTCCCATCCTCCTCCAATTGCCAGTGGGTTACTGTGAGACATAAATGTAAACCAGAAAGCGGTCAGGCCACTAATTGATACAGGCAGTCAGTCAGTGCTTCAAAGGCGCTGGCTGGCTCAGTGTTTTACAGCCAGGAAACATGGGAGAAGCATCACAGTTTGTTGCGGTGTTAACTCTGCTGCTTCATTGTGGACTAAAGCCATATATGCTACTAGGTGGTTTCTGCAGAAATTAAGCAAGTTTCTCACTGGCTACTAATAAGTGGCAGTGCTATGGAAAACACTGCCATCGTGTGATTTGAACCCATTAGCTTTCCCTTTTTCAAGTATGTTCCAGACTGAACCAATTCCCACTCTGCTCAGGTCAAAAGTCTTCTTAATCTCTGTGTTATGCTGATCAAACCTCCAACTGTCGGGTCAAATTATTTCCATTGGGCCAGTTCTATTTGTGATTAATTAAAATTTCTTCTTGATTGCATACAGTTCTTTTACATGTATAATCCCTTTATTGTGTATCGAATTGAGAATATGGTCCTGATTTAAAAACGAATACTCCGGAGGGCCTCTCAGTGTGATGTAAGCCACCAACTTCAGTAAAGCGAGGAAAGAAAAATAAAACATTTCACTATTTTCGCATGAGTATGTGAGTACAGTAACCAAGAGAAAGTTATACCTGACTTGCCTATCATCACAGAGTACAAGAATTGATTTCAGAGAGAAAATGCTTTACATAAATAGAACGCATATGCAGAAAGTCTTGATTCCAGATTTTTATCCAGAGGTGGTTTAGTTTTAGAAAAAAAGAATCAAAAGCTGAACTACCTGGAAAACTTTAAAAGGTGACAAACCTCCTCGCTGGATTACTGGGATTTGAAAAGTCAGGCTAATTTTCCTTAAGGATATTCTATAATTTAAATGAAGAATTGGTCTGAAGTTTCATGGTCTCTGTGTATAACTTTACGGTTATTAACTACATAATCTTTTATGTTGTGTTTATTATGAGGAAACAGGATGCCTTTTTGTTGTGTTATTCATTTTCTATCTGCTAAGAAAACATATGAATTTCATGGGATTGAAAGCCTAGCACACAAATGTTCTAGTATCACGAAGGCTGTGAAACATCAACCCTTTCCAAAAAGAAACTCTGCTTTTCCCACCATTAAGGCTTTCCCCCAAATATGTAAATAAAGTAGTTAAGTAAGTCGTGCAAAGGATTGAAGAGTATCACTGAGAACAACGCCCACAACGGACCAAGTGCTGAATAACCACCCCATGGTGAAGGGCAGCGAGGAAAGAGAGGAAAGGGGCGGGGAAAGGCTGGAAGAGGTGGACAAGAATTTCTCAGAGAAGGCCTGGCAAACAAAGAAACATAGGTCAGAGAAAAGGAGGGCTTGTGAAAGGCGGTGGAGCTCTAAAACGAAAGAAGGGCAGGGATCTGCTGAGCAGGCGCTATAGCGAATCTGCCTGTGGCCACAAAAGAGGCCCAAAGCCGAGGTCATGTGGTCCTCTGCAAAGAGCCCTATCTCGGGGCTGGCCAGGGCGGTCACCAGTTGGGAGCAGGGTGCTTAGCGGATACAAAAGGAATGTCCAGTGCATTTGTCATAAGACATATCAAAGAGCACAGTCTGGTATGTTAATTAATGTAGATGCCCCTTAACTGTGTGGTCTTGCAGCCAGCAAGGAGCCATGTTTACTCACAGCCTTGAGGAAAGGGTATGAATAAACTCATTATCTTTGTATCAAAACAGCGCAGGGCTTCATAAGGTAGCACGTATTTTGTAAGAAATTGTGTGTGGGGGGGGGAGGGGGTTGGTTTGGCTAATGGAAACGAAGAGGGCTCTGCCACTTGCCAGGTGGGAGATCATGGAGAAGTTATGTACCCTCTCCGTAGGCTCCTCTGTAAAATGTGTCTGTACGAGAGTACTTACTTCCTAGGGTTATTGAGATGATAGGATGAGTTAACACTTGTAAATCATTTAGAGAACAGTATGGCACACAGTATATCATTCAAATTCTTACTCAATTAAATAATAATTTTTTATAGAATTAACTTCCCTCTTATCTCTATCGTTTACATGCTTGTGGAAGAAAATAACTTTCCTCACGAGAGCATTATGTCTCTCTCCCGCTTCCAAATTATTATGCAAGGGAACTTTCTGGCCCCGCCCTACCCATTCTTAAAAAGGAAAATTGTTAAACAGAAAAACATTTCCAAAATATGAAGTCTTAAGAAATCAGCCTGTATGGCAGATTTCAGCCTAATACCAGCATAAAAACACTTTTTTTAAAAAATGAGAAAATCACTTCATTCTTTCTCCCAAGTGTGAGTTCTTCCACAATATCTTTTTGCTACTGTCCACTCTCTAATATCTTTGGATAGTTTCAAAAATATTCTGGCCAGAGTTTATAGTTACTACATCAGTGGGAGGCTGGTCCACGGAAATGTCTCTGACCTCAACTGGAAGAAGAGCCTCTACATTCTATTCCAATGTGATGGGGAAGGGGAGAGAATTGGGCTCCTTCTTTCATGTGGAGCTTTTCCTCAAATGTCTGGGACCCTTTCTTGTCCATTTATATACAAGAATTAGACATTAAAGCTGAGCACAAGTTCCAAGTGCATGGAGATGTTGTCAGTAGGCTATAGAGTGATGCGTTTCCTGCCAAACCTAGTTGTGAAAACCTCCAGGCATCAGAATCGGTGGGTATTTCTCCAGAGAATGAAGTTTTTTCAGAGAATCACCATTTAGTTGCCTGCCTGGCATATTGCCCAGCTGCAGCAAAGTGGACACTGATAAGGAAAGCCAGCTGGAAGTCTTGTTGTTCAGGTATGTTGCTACGCATGACCCCTTGTTTGTACGTGAACCTCCATGTCTATCTTTCTGTTTGTCTAAGGAACATGAGTCTGTACTATGAAGAATTAAGTTGCTCTCGAGAACATACATGGTCTCTCCCAAGGAAGGAGCGGGAGCAATCTCAGCTCACATGGTAACAGTGTGACCCTGGCTGTCCAACTGCTCATACAAACTTTCAAGCAATTCACCTGTCCCCAGACCTTCCCCCTAGCTTTGTATTTCAAGCCCATTTTGTTTACTACTTCATTTTCTCTGGTTTCGAAGGGAATCAGCTGCTGCTCTGTTTCTCCCTCTGTAAGTGATGTTGACCCTCCTTCAGTTGGCTGAATCACGGGCTGTTTCCTGGTCTGACTGCCTTTTTCACAAATTTGGCAGGAATTACAGATTTTGGCAAATTGTAACAATAATGTCATTTGTGATTGTTCTATTTTGCAAGGGTGGATTTTTGAAGATGATGATGGATAGATTTTCACCCTTTTTTATGAATGTTGGAAATCACTTTCTGGCATGCTTTTCATCAACAAAGTAGTTGATTTAATAACCTGAAGTACTTCGAAATGTTAAATGAATAAAATCCTAGTGTATCATTATTGAAAACGTTTTAAATGAATATCAAGTTTTTGCAGCATCAGCATCATACTATGTTTAGTATTTATACGCTATATTTTCTGGCCCAGGAACATTTAAGGATATTTTTCACCCACAAACATACGCTGGTTATGATTTGAGGAAAACGTCAATTTAAATGGGGAGAGCAAACATGGTAGGCTGCAAAACAATGTATAATATGTTTTGACAAGAGCAAAGATGATACAAAATTTTACCTCTTAGAAAGGCCTATTTCTTACATTAAAAGTGGGAGATCTATACTTCGTTTTTATCATTGATAATTTAGAAAAATGAAAGGGTTTCACATTTAAACATCTTGACTTGATCTTGCTTGAAAAATCAGAAGATCTGTCATACTAGCTCGACATTCACCGACCACCGAAGTCAGCAGGCACTGAGTGTAGCAAATGGGCTCATCTCTCGCGGGAACTTGCATTTTTCATTCATTCCAGCACGGTCTCCGCGTCTCCCCGTAGAATCCCTGAAACCCAGCCCACCTCAGATGTTACACTATTTGCTTCCTTCTTATAGGGAAAAGCCAGTATCCTAACGCTAGCTCTGTAATTGAACTTTGTACTTAGGACAGATTTTCCCAACAGTAAATCCATCAGCAAACATTGCAGTAGAATTGTACCACTGCAACAACTATTATGTTAGCAGTTTTCAAAATATGGTGAGCAGACAATGAACATTAAAACTCCTCCTGATTTTGTTAGCTCATCTTGGAGATTAGGTATTTACATCATAAAAAGAATTGCATTTTCCTTCTGGTATGAATTAATAATCATGCATTTTACTTTTTATTAAACTTATTGGGGTGACATTAGTTAATAAGATTAGATAAGTTTCAAGTGTACAATATTATAATACAAGATTTGTACAACACATTGCGTGCTCATCACCCCAAGTCTGATCGCCTTTAGTCACGGTATTGGACCCCCTTTTCCCTCCTCAACCTCCCACCACCCTCTTCCTTCAGTAACCACCACACTGTTCACTTTCAGTGAGGTTTCCGTTTGTTCGTTTTGTTCATTCATTTGTTGCTTTCTGTTTCATAGCCTACACATAAGTGAAATCACATGATTCTTTTCCTTTTTCACCTAACTTATTTTATTTAACATGATATTCTCAAGTTCCTCCCATGCCCCAAGTGTCAGCATCTTATCTTTTCTTATGGCTGAGTAGTATTCCCTTGTATATGTACCACATCTTCTTTGTGCCATCACCCATCAGAGAGCACTTGGATTGTTTCCGTGTCTTGGCTGCTTTGAGTAGTGCTACAATGAACACAGGAGTATATACAATCTTAACAAAAAATGTTTCCAAATTTTGGACTTAGATACCCAGAAGGAGGATTGCTGGGACATAGGTTAGCTCTAATAAGTGCATATTTTAGAAAAATAATGTATCACAAGTTCAGTGTTATATCAAAAAGAACATAGTTAAATGAAGTTAGGTTATTTATTGGACCACCTTAGCAGAGAGAAACTAAAGCACATAAACCAAGCAAGTGTAGAGAAATACCAAGAATTAATTACAAAGGGAAAAAGAGAAACCCATTATCCAGGTAAGTAGCAGTCTAATAAGTAGTATATGTGAATAGAAGAGTTTTTGAGGGAAAAAAAAAACAAGATGAACAGATTGCCAGAAGCATTCTAAAGCTGAGTAAACCTTCAAATACACATCATTGATCTTTATTTCATTTCCCAGACACATGGGCTTCCTTCTCAATTTTGCCACAAGCTAACCATGTGAACAGTGACATTTATCGGTTCAGTTCTGTGATCAGTACAATGTACCTAAACTAAATGCATCTCATTAATAGAATAGCATAGGAAAAGTGTCTAGGATAGTGTCCAGCACATACTTGGTTTTCAAAAGATACCCATTCCTTTCTTAAGCCTTCTAATTCTCTTTATGTTTTCTCCAAGTTGAATGCACTCCTTGAGCACCATTCGAATCGTTCCAGTCCAACATTCTACCAGTATGAGAAGGTTCTCAGCGCTGTCCTTCCTCATTCGGTAATCTGATCCAGGATACGGTACTAAGTGTGGGTACACAAGTTCTATGATTATCCTGAGTTGAATCTCTGTGCCCTTCCTTTCTGAGAGGGAGCTATGGAATCTGAGAGTTTTCCATGCTGAAACCCACTCTCCACCTGACCACAATCTTTTTTTCTTTATCTCTGATTCAACTCCTGAAATTATATCTGCTCCCCACCTTCATTTCCAATTATCAAAGGCTTGAGTGACTCCCGCAAGGGATAAGTCTCTAAAATTCTCTTTAACTGTTTAGGGAGACTTCTACCCAATACACATTTTTCTTCAGTCCATAAAGGTGTCATCAGTTTTAAGTAATATCTAAAAAGGCTTCCCAGTACCCTTAAGCTCTTGGCAACCATCACTGGTATAAAATTTATTAAACCAACCTGTGCAAAATGAATAATATGCTTTCTCATTGAATCTTTCACAGTTTCAAGCACAGTTGATGCAACTATGCTTTTTATCTCTCTCAGGCTGGGTCACATACCAAAATGCCCTTGTTTATTGCTATCACTCTGCACTGAAATCAATTAAAAAATTCAGCTAATATTTAAAAGCTAATATCACTTATGAGGCTAAAGATCCAAGTAATTTTTTTCTGTCTTGTGGGCATTATTAGGTTATAAAATATTGAAACCTCTTTAGTCCTTGGGGCCTCAGCCCAAGTGGCATCCAAAGACCACTCCCAAACGATGTGTCCTCCTGATTTGCCCTCCATAGAGGACCTTGCTCCAAGCCACACTCACTTTGCTCTCTCACACCTATTTCCACTTCAAATAGCTTGCACCTATGTGTTCAACCTTCTCGACAAAATTCCCATCCCCTCCTTGCTTTAACCCAGGTGTTACTTTCTTTAGAAAATGTTAAACCCTTGTTCAACCTGTGTCTCTCTCAAGTGGATACTTCTTGGTCTCACACACTCCCCATGCCACAGTGTTCAGATTTTGGAATTAAACATGTTTAACTTTTGCATTGAGACAGCCAATGCAAATGAAGTTTTTGTCCTAAAGGGCATCTGAAAGTTTTGATCCCAGCGGACTGGAATCAAACTCCTTCACATTTGTTATCGACACCTATTGATTTTCTGTCCCCCTGCCAGTGCCCTTTGGCTTTTTTAAGGTTCGTGTAATTCCACTCATGATAAGGAGGCTGAATTTACTTCACCTTTTTGCCAATCTGTAAAACTCTACATAAAGCAATTACAAGCTTCTCGGGGCTATTGGGTAGAGCAAGTTTCTCCACAATGACCCAATTACCGTTTGAATTAGATGATCCTTTGATGTAGGAGACCATTCTGGGCATTGAAGGAGGTTCAGCAGCATACCAGTCCTTCATCCACTGGATACCGGTGGCATCTTTTCCCCAAGTTGCTGTGAGAATTAACAATGTCTCCAAACATTACCCAACATTCCCTGGTTGTGAAACTTGCTCCAGGGTTGACAACTACTGTCTTGGAGGAAACGATAAAAATATTCAATTCATCATGGAATCCATAAACCTGAACTGACACGTTAACTCAGAGTGCAGCTGCAGAGAGGAAGGACAAGAAGCTATTGAGGAAGAAAATGCAAACACATAAGTCTGAAAATTTGCTCACAATAATATTCTGAGAACAATAGATGCGTTAAAAATTTTTAGAAGTCTCTATTCAAGTCAGTGCGTCTGAAACTGGGGAATAAATTTATTTCATAATTATATGTTCATTTAATTTATGCTTGGGATTACGAATGAATTTGATTTGGTTATAATCATTTTTAAGATACTATAGTGGAGGAAAAATAAGAAAAAAAGCACAGACTTTTTAAATAGCTTCAAACATAATGGATTCAGAGAGAAATAATTGTATTCAACTGCAAAAGTAGATTTAAAATGTCATAAGTATCTGCAATTGCACCATTATCTTTTCTTACTATGCCATTTATACTTAAAAAACAGCTATTTTAGTAATCTACTTATCTCATGAAAATAACAATCCCAAAATTGAGATTTGAATCCTAATTGAATGTAGTGTAATTCCAGGTACAACGTGACAAAAAAACACAAATGTCAGTTGATGAACTGTGATGTCAAAGTAGCTAAATTGGTATCAAAAACATAATTATTCTTTTCTTTTATTATAATAGTTTTCAAAGAAATAATAGCTATTATACTTGAATTTTAAGGCTTACCATGAAGTTTGAATTCTGGGCTGCCCAAATCAATTTCTCAAATATATTCATAATTTACAAAGCAAGTTAGAATTACTTTAAAAACTCCATATTGTGAAGTATATTAATGATGCCAACTTAGTCTGCAGCTTCTTCAGCTTGAAAATTGTGGCCTTCTCTTTGGTTTTCAGTTTTCCTTCGTGTAGGAAGATGGATACGCTCTCCCGATCATGGTGGCATCCACAAGATAACAAAATATCAAGAAAACTAATTTTTTAAAATGTTACAAATATATTATTTTCTTTTAATCGCAAACATAAACATGATTAAAAGCAAACATTGTAATCTTTAAATTTATATTTTGATTTAGATAGGGCCAAATACATGAGTTTCATATTCACTACAAAGCTATATAAATGCATCTTAAATTACACCACATTGGCTGAATAGTTGGGCTTTGTAACACCCACTCAGCAAATATCAGGAAGCTGTTTTTTAATTGTCAGACTATTTCTCCATAGTTTCAAATTGTTTTGTTTTTAATTAACCATAACTGATTGGCCTGATATTTAAGTGATATTTGGCAAAGATAAATAGGTCTTCTAAAGAACATATTTCCTTTTAATTTTAGAAGCTAACAGAAATGATTCAGTGTTTAATTATTCTTGAACAAGCAATTACTCCATCGCACAGTGAATTCCCATTTATACTAAGAAACTTGATTTATCTAAATTTTTAATTTGACCATGTGAAAGTATTACTTAAGTTCTCCACAGTTAGACATCTTCAATGCAGAAGGAAATGTTTCATGGTAACTTAGAACTTAACTTTTGAGTTAAATCTGTATTCAAATCTTGTTTCCTCCATTTTCCAGATGTGTAAACTGAGGCAACTTTCCTAAACCCCAGTATTCTCATTTGTAAGATGAAACAGCCCTTGAGTCATGGAGAGAATTAAAACAGCATAACTTTTTAAATTTGCTTAGCATGGTGACTGGCATGTAATAAATGGTCAAAAATTATACAATAATAAAATAATTTTTAAAAGTTATGTCTATTATTATGAATAATTATTTTTACAAAAATCAATTCAACTTGTTACTTGGGCATTCTATACAAACAAAAACATAAGCTGCTCTATATGCTTTAGGTAACAAAAACATTGTTACAAGCACGTGTTATTTTTCTCATGGAGGCGCAGAGGGAATACCCAAATGACAGTGTTTCTGGTGGGAAAAAGCATGTCACTCCATCAGGACTTGAGGATATAGTTCCTTTTTTTTTCTGAAATGCCTCATTATTTAGTTTATTATGTTATTTTTTATTAAAGTTGACATATAATGCTATATTAGTGTTAAGGGTACACATACTGATTGGACATTGCTATACCATATGATGTGATCATCACAAGTCTAATAACCACGCCTAGTTATTAACCATATAATTGACCACATTCCTTATGCCAGGAATTGCATCCTCATGGCTTATTTTATAAATGGAAATTTGTAATTCTTATTATCCATCCCATTTTCTGCCCATCGCCTTACTACCACCCCTCTGACAGCCATTAGTTCTCTGGACCTATGAGTTTCTGGTTGTTTTTTTTTATTTGTTTTGTTCCTTGCATTCCACATCTAAATGAAATCATCTAGTATTTTTCTTTGTCTGTCTGACTTACTTTACTTATGATAATACTCTCTAGGTCCATCATGTTGTTTCAAATGGTAAGATTTCATTCTTTTTTATGGCTATATATATATATTTCATTATATACATATGTTTACACACACATATATTTACACACACATATATACATCTATTCACATCTCGATGGACACTTGGATTGCTTCCATGTTTTGACTATTATAAACACTACTGCAATGAACATAAGGGTGCATGTATCTTTTTGAATTATTTTTTGTTTTCTTTAGATAAATTCCCAGAAGTATAATTGCTAGGTTACACACAGGGTAGTTCAGTGTTTAATTTTTGGAGGAATTTCCATAATGTTTTCCGTGGTGGCTGCAGTGAGCGTACAAACCTAGCAACAGTGCACGAGGGTTCCCTTCTCACACTTGTTCTCTGTTGCATTTTTGATAATAGCCATTCTGACAGGTTTGAAGCATTATCTCATTTTGGTTTTAATTTGCATTCCTCTGATAATCAGCGATGTTAAGCATCTTTTCATGTGTCTGTTGACCATCTGTACGTCTTCTTTGGAGAAATGCCTATTCAGGTCCTCTGCCCATTTTTTAATTGGATTGTTTGGGATTTTTGATGTTGAGTTGTATGAGTTCTTTATATAGTTTGGATAGTTACCCCTTACCAGATATATCATTAGCAAATATCATCTCCCATTGAATAGGTTGCCTTTTCACTTGGTTGATGGTTTCCTTCACTGTGAAACTTCAGAGTAGAATCTGTTCAAAACTAAACACTTCTGGGAGTTATACTGTGAATCTTTAAGGTCAAGAGTTAATTTTGAATATGTATTCATATGTAATTTTGAATACATGAAATTTTTTATTCCATAATCAACTGGATTTTTTCCTATATTCAATGGTCCAGAATTCTAATTTTTTTATTGATGTCTTACTCATGAACCTGAGGACTTTCAGATATTTGGTAGAAGTAATGGAGGATATTAATCATATGTATAGGTTCATCTGCAATTAGCATATTTTTTTAAAGATTTTATTTATTTATTTTTAGACAGAGGGGAAGGAAGTGAGAAAGAGAGGTAGAGAAACATCAGTGTGTGGTTGCCTCTCACGCAACCCCCACTGGGGACCCAGTCCACAACCCAGGTGTGTGTCTTGACTGAGAATCAAACCAGCAACTCTTTGGTTTGCAGGGCGGCATCCACTGAGCCGCACCAGCCAGGGTGCAGTTAGCATCGTTAAGAGGTCTATTTCTCTGTCTAAAAGACTGCAGAAACAGTTACTAAAATAAGTCAGGATCTATTTTTAGTATACATTTATTGGATTTATTACTTAATCAGCATTATGGCAAACATTCCAACTATTCCAATCTGTTTTATCAACAACAAATGTCTACAAGTTTTCTGTCCCTTAAAATTCAGCTAAATTTTACCAAAATACAATGTATTTAAGACCCTCATTCTTTGCATAGACCAATAAAGGCATTTATTTCTCTGCTATGCTTCCCACCACCCAGGATCGCTTAGTAGTGTTTGTGTGTTAATTATATTGGTCAGTGTATTAATTATATTGCTCAATGGACATTCACCTGTGTTCTAAGACTCAAAGCTGTTTTAGAATGTTGTTATACTTAAAGCTATAAAAAGAAACCCCAAGAAGTTGAATTCTATATAAATTCATTCTGATGAAGAATGTATTTTGTTGTAGCAATTTAAACAAAATTTAGATAGTTGCAACAATTTTCATTTTAGCAGGATGTTTGGAAAATACATTGTTTCTTTTTTTCTGAGAATTTAGTTACTTTTCCCCCAGTGCCCTAAACATACTCAGTAACATCTTACCCAATGTAACTGTTAGCTTTTGTTACGATATTTTAAATTTTATTTTTTTATTTTTCACTGCTTGAGTGTTACCATAAAGGAAGGGTATTATTTTATATGTATTTATTATATGATGAGGTCTGTCCAGAAGGTATCCAGCCATGTAATAGGAAAAATAGAGATATTTATTGAAGAAGGTACAAGAAAGATTGTACATAGAACAATGATGCCTCAGTCCCCTTCAAAGTTGGCGCTTTGGGACCTCACAGAGTTCTTCCAGTTATCCTAAGCTGCCCCATTGTGTATTCTCAAATCACTTCAGCTGTCTGAAATCTCTTCCCTTTCAAAGGTGATTTTAGTTTGGGGAAAAGTCAGAAGTTTCAGAACTCCAAATCTAGTCTGAGGGGACTGAGTCATCTGGGTGATTGGATGTTTTGCTAAAAAACTGCACAAGACGTGATACATGAGTGGGCTCATTGTGATGAAGCAGCCAATCAGCTGTTGCCCGTAGCTGCACCTTCTAAATTACCAGAATAGTTTTCGCAGAGGAATGTTCAAACTTAATGCAAAATTTAATGCAAATTTGTTGCTCTACTCTCTCAGTCATTTTGAATGTGACAGTCATATAGTAGCTCACTCAATGGCGTCTACCACCCCCACTGACTAGTACAGTGAAGTCATCATTGCTCATACATGCACATTCCAGTCCACTCTCCGTGACTGCCAGGTCACATGGATGTCACACAAACTCTTCTTGTTATATTAACAATGGCTGGACTTTTTCTGGACACACCTTGTATATACTGTTATAAGAACCTCTTATAAATTTTAAATATGAGTAGCAGTTTTTCCTCTGAAATATTTTAAAACACTTTATAAAAGGTTTTTCTAGGCATATAACTATATAAATATGAAATTTAAAATAATCTTATTTCTAATCATTATATTACTTCATTGTCTTCACTTCAAAACCAATTTAATTTGTAGAGCTGACTTTATAACAATATTTATTATGTTAATTGCCCTTGGTTTGTTGTAGTCTTTATATAATATTTGTGGTCTATTCTACTTTTCTTTACATAGTCTCTCTTAAAAAATTAGGATGGAGTTTTACCAAATCCTGCTTCAGTTTCAAGTTATCTGAACATACTGACTTGCTGTAAACTGTTCCTCAAATAAATTGTGCTAATAAATTGCTAATATTAGATAAATATTAAAAATTTGTGAACATTTTAAAAATTTTGTTCACTTCATTAAATTTTGGTAACATAATATTGATTTTGAGATTTTCATTGCTCCTTAGGTTTTTTAAATTATGCTTTGTAATTTTAAGTGGCTAAAGATTTGGTATGTGTGTATTTAATGTTGTTTTACTTAATTTCAAGTGATATTGGCTTATACTGACCCAATATAGCACAGCTAATAAAATTTGTTGAAGCTTTTTTGAGGGGGAGATCAATACATAACCAATTTAATGCATTTTAAAGAAATAAGAGATAAATGTTTCATCTCCTCTTTAGATCTCTACATCACAAAACTTATTTACTTATTTTTCATTATTGTATACATATAATATAGGGCTTGTTGATCTTGTTATCTGACATTTCAAATTATTTTTTCTCCCATTTTCTATATAATTCATTAGTACCGAGCTATATATATCAAATCTCTCATTACAACTGTATTTTGAAAGAACTTGTATTTCTAAGCTTTTTTCTTTATGAATACATGGCTATAAAACTTTATGAAAAATTTTATTTTATACACTGTGAATTATATTTTATTATTTTGATCTTTAATTCATCTTCTATTAATATTGCATTTTCTTTCATTTCATTTGGAATTTCATGATAACACATTGATTTATCTCTATTTTAGTCCATTTGTTTTATTGTATATATCAAAATACACTTTTGACATTTGCATGGTATTAAATAGGAATATAATTTTATTTTGTTTCCCTTGTGGGCAGGCAGTGGTACTAGCACTACTTTTTAAAAGTTACCTTTCACTCACTGTTTCCAAAGTTTTCCTTGCTCAATTATCCAGATTCCATAATTGTGTAGGCTGTGTCTGGGTTCTCTGTGTTATTTATGTCCATCTACCTCTGTGCACACACAACATTTTAAAGTAATACAACATGTTTTGAAAGCTTGGAAATCCAGTGCCTCTCTGTGGTGGCTTACAGATGGACGCAACATTTCTCCTCTCCTCCTATAGAGAGACAGGACTTCTCCTGAATCAGGTTGGCCAGAGAGAACTGACTAATCAGTGAAGTGAAGAGGAAATACAAATTCTGGTTCTCCAGAAGTGGGCATAAAAACCTTGTGGTTTCCCCTGAGTCTCTTAAAATACTATCTCTTAGAGAGCTCATTCTCAGAACATAGGTATCATACTAAGAGAAGGCCAAGGTGCAAGGAGAGGGCCTGTGAAGGCATACCACTAGGCCCTAGTTGAGCTTCTAGCCTTCATTCAGCATCAGCTGACAGCAAGGTTACCAAATTGGAAGACTCCCAGCCTAGGTGAGATTTCAGATTATTGCAACCCTGGGAAACACTTAGCTGCAGCTACATAAACCCCCCAGACAAAAACCACCCTTCTGAACCCACTCAATCCACAACAGTGAAATAATATTAATAAATTATTCTTGGAAACCAGTTAACTTTGAGGTGGTTTTATCATACATCAGTAGATAATGCGGACACTCTTTTTTCATATCATAAATTCTTTTCTATGATTGGGTATTTAGTCTTAATTATTAATTTTATAATCATTTTCAAAAATTAAGAATGTGAATGGAATTGATGTGCAGATCAATTTGAAAAAAATGGTAAGAAATAGAAAAGAAACAAGTTACAAGACTCTAGGTTTGGAAGTAAGTCAACAAATAAAACTAAAGTAGAATCACACATTTATTTTCCTGTCATGCAAGTTTGTTGTTGATGAACCCAACTTTACAGCAGGACCCAAACTAAAATAAAATTATAGAAATAAACACTATAAAATTCTAGTACTTTTAAATATATGAGGTTTTTAAAGATTTATGGCTTCAATTTAAGAAAAATTTTAAGCTCTACCCCACTACCATGATTTCATAAAATTTAATGCACAAATACATGTGCATCCCAACATGTCAAAAGATTGTTTTCATATGTCAGAAGATTTGATCCATGCCTCTCTTAAAAATTTAGAACTCATTCTTTTCTAAGGCTGAATGGCTTTTGGAATAAGTTTGTGTTAGCTACAAATAACAATCTTTTCCAGCCCTAGCAACCAGGCTCTGCTTTTAGCAAAGGCCTTTGAAGAGTTTCTTTCACTGTCTCTGCCCCTCCTCCTATACACACCCAGGTCCCTACCATCCCAATTAAAGTGAGAGGGAGGGAGAGAGGAAGAGAAGAAGAGAGGAAAAGAGGGAGGGAGGGAAAGAAGGAGGAAATTTTTGTTTAAAATACGGTAGTGCAGCGTTTCATAGTTTAAAATTATATGAACATCAAATGTACACTTATTCTTCTTCTTAACATGCAAGTTTTGGGATATAATCCTTCAGAAAACAACAAGTTTATTGATTATAAAGATTCCAGCAGGGCTTTCTTGCCAATGTGTGCTTTTTTGTGAAGAAAAAGAAAAAAACAGTGATTTGGAAATGAGCCACCTTTATTTTAAGTTCCCCAGTCAACTTGTTGCCACAGCAACCCAAGTTCTTGCTATCCGGGAAAAGACAGATGCCTTTGCTTCAATCAGGATGCAGTTTAGAGAAGGAAAAAAGGGAAAAGGCAATGAAAATTCATCATTTCATTATTTTCACTGTGAATTGTTCAGAGTTGGCTTTGGGCCATAGTTTTTAACCACAGTATCCTTCAACATGTATTCACACCCATCAATATTGCAATACTTCATTTCCATTCATTAAATAATTATATCCAACACTGTCTCATGATTCAGTTGAATTCATTCATTGCCAAAAACAGTCATTTTTCAATTTAAAGTCGTTCCTATCATTATGCAATGTATTGACCAAGGTGATATTTAACTGTACGTAATAGGAGTAGTTGTATCCAAAGGAGAAAAAGATAGGGGCTATGAAAGGCAACCAGAGAGAGAGAACTAGAAAGCCACCTGCATTTTTAGTTAAACATGGATGTTTGCTATATGTGCTTATCCCTTCTCACCCCTGAAGCTTTGCTAAAATGAAGGTAAGCCATTTTATGGATGTTTAAACTGACAAGGACAAAAATAAGAGATGAGAATAGATAATATATTACAAAAAGTTTTTGAAGGTGGAAAAGAAATATAACAGTAAAAAAATTAACAGAATAGAGGAAGGTTCAATCAGGCTGTCTGGCCAGAAGGATACTGAAGAACAGTGAGCAAATTTAGGTAGAATTACAGATAAACTCAGGTTCGATGTGTGCAGAAGGTGATGTGTTAAAACAAAACAGTCAAGAAACTAGTTTTAAAAAATCTCCTTGAAGAAAAGTTGGAGCTTTCAGACCCTGACTCTTCCTGAGACTACGATACCAAACAAAGTCCAGAGGGAGGGCTGTACCCAGGTCTCAAAGTAGGACAGTTAATAAAAAGTTTACATGTTATACATCACTCTACAATTTCATTTAATTTGGTGTCTGCATGTTTAAATTACTAGGCTTTATGTTTCAGAACAGATTTAGGTGTAGAGAAAACCTGAGCAGATAATGCAGAGAGTATCCATATATTTCCTCTCCCCTAAACACTATTTCTCCCTTTATTAACAATTTGCTTTATGTGGTACATTTGTTAATATGGCTAAACAGACAGTGATACCTTCCTATTAGCTAAAAGCCATAGTTTACATTATCTTATTATTTGTGCTGTGCTGTGTTATGAGATTGCCAAATGTGTAAGGTCATTAAAATATCATTCAGAATAGTTTCCTTGCTCTAAAAATCCCCGTAGTGATCCCCCTCCCTTCCCATTCTGCATGAACTACTGCCAACCACTGATCTATTTACTGTTTCCATAGCGTTGCTTAACCAGAAAATGTCATACCTTTGGAACAGCACAGTATGGAGGTTTTCACACTGGCTTTGTTCACCTAACAATGTGCATTGTTAAAGCCAAGCTGCCTGGGTCAAGTGAAAATATACATGTTGGCACTGAGAGGAAGATAATATTACAATTTTGGATACTGATTTAAGCCAGTAGTAACCCACACAAACAAACACATCCTGGGAGCAGATGCCCACAACAGATCAGCACCGTGAACTTTACTAATTACTCTATCAATTCTGTCGTTGAATTTACCACTTACACATGCTCAGCTACTCCATTCAATTAGTTAAATTGTTTCCATAGTGAAAAATAATCATGTTGATTCAATATTGGGGTAAATGCTGTAGATTGTCCAGTTATTCAAATGTATTTTCTCATTTGGTTTTCACAAGCTGCATTGGCCAAGGGACAGACCAGACACGAGTGTCTTCCATGATTGCAAAGTAGATGAGCAGCTCAAGGTGCACCAAAGGGGTGGTTTCATCGTGAACCCTGTGTTCTCAACAGCTGAGCTACACCTTGCAAATATTGGGCTCAACATGGCAGTATATGCTTCTTGGAAATAGTTTTTTGGATGGCTGGTTTCCTCACGTAAAAAGCACAACTCCTTTCCAGAATATCTGAATATTCGTTGACTTTTTCATCATTGATTATGCATAATAAACTGAAAAGTTTATCAGAATTCACAATCATATGTATAGCCTCAAAGTACACAATGCAGTAGATCTTCTGCTTTTTACACATTGGAATGATCTGTATCTTTATGGAAATAATTTAATAACTTACCATCTGGCTATATTTTATCACATATGGTACACTTAAATAGTTAAGCAATATTAGTCACCTGTTTTCTATTAGGCTTGTATTACTTATTATACAAAATATGTTACATAGATCATACTTTGTTTTGACTGTTGAAAAACTATGCTTACTATGTTTACTGTTGTAATTTAGTAATTCCATGAGAGTTCCAGAGACCCCTTGGGAATTCCTCATATTGACATGACATCCCAAATTGCCAGAATCTACATTTGGATACCTATTTATAATTTTTCTTAAAAAATATGCTGAAACTCAAACAATTATCCCTTTGGCTATTCATCAGAGGAGTCTCAGGAGACTGAGCATTTGTATTCTAAGGCTGGAATGATTTACAATTTAAAAGAAATGTAAGCAGGCCCTGGTCAAGTAGCTCAGTTGGATAGAACATCATCTCAACACACTGAAGTTGAGGGTTCCATCCCTGGTCAAGGCACATATAAGTTTCAACCAATGAATGCTTAAATAAGTGGAACAACAAATGAATGATTCTCTCTCTCTCTCAGATCAAGAAAATTTATCTACATAGACTTTTAGTGAAACAACCAAATGCCTTCTTAACATCTACAACATGTGAGGAACCGTATTATTATCTACATAAATAAATAGTTGAAAGATATATCATAAGACTCCTTTGAGTCACAATGCCATCTTTCAGCAGAATTCAATGAAAGCCATTTTGTTTTAAAGCATCGCTCCAAGAAAATTATTCAAGAAATTCCTTAAGACACTGGTCAGATAATTGTTATGATCTAGTCTCTGACTCCGAATCTGTTTCTGATCATTCTTAATGAAAATGAGTATGGATGCTTACTAACCTGCGCAGACTTTGGATTGACTGGAAGACCATTATTGGGTAACTTGTAAACCTTCTGATTTTCTGTGAATCCATCTCAACTCATTTCCTCAAAGTTATCTTCTGAAAATCCATCATGTGGGAAGGTCCATCTTTTCCTTATTCCTCCTACTTTGTAGAATACAATAAATATCCCTGGCCTTATCATATAAAGCAAACATAAGAAGACTCGGGGAAACAAAGAGAAGAAGAAAGAACATGCAGGACATTGGGACCCAAGGAATGACATGGTAACACATTCCCTGGGTTTTCTTTTTACCTCACGTACCCCAGACATAGAACTGAAGAAGCTGGTAACCCAGGAATGCAAATGAACACAGCCAAAAAAAGGAGGTAGCCTAGTGAGACAAACCCTTAGACAATAAATGCTCTGGTCAAGACAAACACCACAGAAAAAATGGCGGCCTAACGCCCATCTGCACTAGCAAAGGTAGAATGGAAAGCCTTAATGTCCACTGCACCTGGGAATAATAAGGTGTCCCTCCCTGCACCTCCTGGAGTGGTAGCAGAGAAGCCTAATGGAGACTTAGGATTTTAGCCTGCTGCTACAGATAATGGGCCCACCCGATCCATGGCGTCGGTAGAGGGGGTGGGAGCAGTAAGGAGACGTTCCTAGGACTTCTTGCCAGGAGGGTATGAGTGGAGGCCTCATCAGGAGCTGGACAACCCACATTTGTCCAGCAGCAAAGATGAACCCTTTGCTCACATCATTAGGCTCAGTAGGAAACCTGCATTTCTTGTCTAACCTGGCAATACAGAGACTGCACTGATTCCCTATCTCTCTCTATCGCTGCCAGAATAATGTCAAAAAGAAGTCAGCTAAAACAGAGGTTAGATAAGATCCAGGATTTCACAATATAGACCAGAAATTCGCAAGTTTCGCTCACAAGTCACTTGTTACACCAAGAAGAAGATCTCAAACATGAAGAAAAACAACAACCAATAAAGAAAAATACTGAAAACATAGAGATGTTAGAATTATCTTACAAGACTCAAAAGCTACCATCCTAAAATCACTTCAAAAAGCAGTTATGAACATGTTTAAACCAATTAAAAATATAAGTACTCATGAACACCAGTTCAAACGAACCTGTACACCCCAATGTTCATAGCAGCACAACTTACAACAGCCAAGTGCTGGAAACAGCTTAAGTGCCCATCAGTAAATGAGTGGATCAAAAAACTGTGGTACATTTCCACAGCATAAAGGAAAAAAGAGCTCCTCCCTTTCGCATTAGCATGCATGGAACTGGAGAGCATTACGCTAAGTAAAATAAGCCAGGTGGTGCAAGCCTGGTTATATCATATGGATCATATCATATGATCTCACCTATAAGTGGAGCCTAATCAACAAAACAAACAAGGCAGCAAAACAGGACCAGAGACATGGAAATAAAGAACAAACTGACAGTGACCAGAGGGGAGGGGAAAGAGGGATAATGGGACAAAGAAGGGGAAAGGTCGTCGAGGAGCATGTATAAAGGACCCATGGACAAAGACAACAGTAGGGAGTGGTGAGGATTGAATGTGGAAGGTGGGGGTGGGTAAGGGTGCGGAAGAGTAATGGGGGGGCGGGAAATTGGGATAACTGCAATTGAACAACAAAAATATTTCAAACAATAAAATAAAAACATAAGTACTCAACAAAGAAATAGGAAATCTCAGAAAATGAATTTTTTTAAAAAAAATTAAGCAAATGGTGCCTGGCCAGGTAGTTCGGTTGGTTAGAGGATCGTCCTGATACACCAAGGCTGTGGGTTTGATCCCCAGTGAGGGTGCATACAAACCACCAATGAATGCATGAACAAGTGGAACAACAAATCAGTGTTTCTCTCTTTCTCTCCTTCTCTCTAAAAACCTATTTAAAAATGTAAATAAATAGAAAGTGGAAATTTTAGAGCAGAAAACTATAATAAGGGCTGAACAACAACAACAACAAAAACCTCCATGGATGGCATGGGCTCAAGACCAAATGAAGAGGGAAGATGAAAGAACCAGTGAGCTTGAGGGTTGAAAGTGCGAGTTAGCAAATCTGAACAACAAACACTAGACAAAAAGAAAAAATGAGCTGAAGTGCAGGGACCTGTGGGACCATAACAAAAAAGATCTAACTAACGTTTGTGTCATCAGCGTCCCAGAAGGAGAGGATACAGAGGAAGGAGCTTAAAAATGTACTCAAAGAAATATGGCAGAAAGATAGTCATATTTGGCAAAAGAAGTAAACCTACATAATCTTTAAAAAACACATACTGCATTGTACAAATACAATAACCCCAAAGAAGCCCACACCAAGACATACAGTATTCAAACTTTTAAAAAGAAAAAAAAGAAAAATCTTGAAAACAGTGAAAGAAAACCCCCACATCTGTAGAGAAATCATCACCATTAGATCTACTTTGTACATCAAACCTTACTTATCTGACTCAGGGGTACTCTCCACATCCAGACCCAAACAAAGAGAACCCCCCCCTAAACAAAGGGAAAAGTTTGTCACCTGCTTAGTGAAAAGGCACAGAAACTTTACATATTTTGTGCATAACTGTAAGATTGATTGTATACATTTATGTTTAAATTAACAATAACACTTTTAAATGTTGGTTTTATCACTCTCGGTGAATCCTTTATTAGATCCATGAAGTGTAAAGCCCTTACTGATACTGTTACAGATGGCTTCCCACATAACTCTTTTGATCTACGGCAACTACAAAGTCTCAGACCCAGAGTGGCCAAACAAGTTACATCTTAAAGAGTGCGCTCCCAAATGTCAGGATGTAACACCTGTTCCATAGATTTAAAAATTAGAATTAAAAAACCCCACAAAATATTAGCACAGTTTAATTTGGGTTTGAGGTAATAGAATTTATTTCTTTCTAATTTTTTCCCGTTGTCTTTAAAGTAAGCACTTGAATTTTGTAAAGAAAAAGCTATTAAAATATTTTCAGATTTGATAAATACGTTTCCATCTCAGACTCAGAATCCAGTGTACGAACTACGTGATGTGTGAGTAAGTATTTGGCAGTGCAGGATATGATTTTGGGAAATCTGCCTACGTTGTGATAATCTGCTTAGGGTGACTCTTCTTCACGGAGACTCAGCTCTTTATTCTTTAATTTGTTCTTTCAAACACCTTCCATCTGTTATTTGTGTGCCCCTCTAAACCCATTTTCCCTGACGATACTGTGAGCTTTGTCTGCATTTCCTGTAACACGGTCCTAATATTTATTATCTCTCACAAACATGTATGTGGATGTATGGGGGTGTCTGTGTGTATTTGTGTTTGTGACTGTGGACATGTATACGTGTGACCATATGTGCACTTGTGTGGTTACATCTATGCGTATGCCTGTGTGTGTGCATGGTTAGGTGTGCATACAGATCATGTATGTGTTTGTGTGTTTGTATGTGAATATTTGCTCTTTATTTGTCTATCTGCCTACCTTTAACTTTTATTTCTTATCTACCTACCTAGTTACATTCCTCTTATCTACCTATAGTCCAAAACAAAAATCACTTCATACCTTTTAGAATATTCTTTCACTTAAAATATTCAAATGACAACCTAATCAAAAATATATGTTCAATACCTAAAATGCATGAGTGACAATGCCAGTTACTGGGATTACAAAGTTAAAAAAGGGAAAATTTCATAAAGAGCAGGATGACAGCCAAGCAGGGGCAGAGGGTGGAGGGATTGAGCAAAAGGAAAAGGGACTCATGGTCATGGACAACAGTGTGGAGATTGTGGGGGAGGCAGGTACAAAGGGACTAAATGGCAATGGACTAAATAAATAAATGGAAAATAGTACAGTTTCTGCACTTAAAAAACTTTCCTTCTTTTAACAGTTTTTAGAAAATCAAGATTATGGATAGGTAACTAAAATGTGACTCATTTTCATCATTGAACTAAAGTTATATAATCCCACCTAAAAGTTCTCAACATTTCATTGAATAAAGGCTTAATTTCCTTAGTTTTGTGTGCTGAATACTAATAACCTGACTCAGGTGTTCTTTCCAGCGTCCCTGCCCGGTGTCCTGACACCCAGCTGGTACTCGGACCCGAGTAATTCACCATTCCATAAATACTCACTCCCCCTCTGCCTCGAAACGTTAAGCAGTCTCTCTCCTGTTGAGCTGCCTCTTCTCTCTCTTCCACTTTTGATGAATTGAATGTGAACCATTTTCCCAAGCTAGCACAGATTCTGTCGTAACTCCTAACACCTCGGCGGCAGCCTTTCTTCAGACCGTATCTCTCTCGTAGCAATTTCCACCATCTGCAAAAGGCAGTCAAAAATACACAGGTAATGTGTCAGCAATGCGCCCATTGCTGTGTTGGGCCCTGGGGATGCAGCCACTAACAAAAGAGACGGAAAAAAAAAAAAAAAAAACCCACAGGGTGTTGAGCACCAGCAGCCATGGTAGACTTTTAACAAATTGTTTAAAACAAGTGCACAAGGAAGGGTGAGCGCTGCGAAAGCATCTACAGAGCACTGTGGACGCGTGTCGTAAGCAGGTGCGTCTCCTTTAGGAGGAGGAACACTGCTAGATGGCAGATAGCCCTCCAGGGTGACTTGCCTACATATGAGATATTGAAATATTCACTAAATGGCTAACTGGTTTTAAAACTCCTTAAAGCGTTTGTTCAGTTCGTAGCAATAAGTGAAAAGCCTAGTTGTACAAGGAGGCTGCTTTTCATTCGCTTGGTTTAAACCATATTGTTGCAAGCAGATAATAAAGTTCTAATAGAATGTTACATCTTCTTTATTTCAGTCACATGGATGTTCTTAGTGGACCATACAAATCACTTAGAAATCAAACTGTGGTGTTTGATAACCACAATTGCTGTTTTGTGACTTCAGGAGTAAAATAACAGATTCTTGGATTCTCTAAATAACAGATCCTCAGGGAATAAAAAAACCTGACAAGCACACTTAAAGCATTGAAATTGTTCTGGGATTAGAATAAGTCACACTAATTAAACAAACATCACAACCGCACCGGTGCCTGAGTACCCACTAGACCAGAAATCTCTCTGGATTCAATCTCAACCAAAAGATCATCCATGGAAAAGCGCTGCTACTTGGAGACTTCGTTAGACACTACCGTTTCTAAAAATGTACTTCAAGTTCCAGTTAATTATATTGCATTTTGTATTTGCCGTAATATTAATACAGAAAAATCTGGTTCAAGCATTCATTTTTTAAAAGATTTTATACAATCACTGCCTGAATTTAATTGAAAGAGGGTTTTTTTAGGCTCAAATAATAGTGACAATATACTAGCAGATGGGTAGAAAACATTAATCACCAGACTAGTAATAATTCGATTTCCTGAATCCAGTGATTTAAAATATGGATGTATTCACTGATAAATTAGGTGTGAAGTGAAGAATATGAAGTCTTAGGGAATAATTACTTTCAAGGCCTGAGTTACTAGGTGGCTTCAGGCGAATATGTGCTTTTGCCCACTTCCCCGATCTCTTCGATTATTTCCATGTGTTCTATTAAACAATTAAAACACTGGGTCTGCACCCTACCCAGCAGATTCTATTACTTTGCCTCAAAGTCTTTTTTCCTCAGTATTCTAAAATTATTGAAGAGAAAAGAATTTTGATGGGAAATGAAATCAAAAGGAACTTTTGATTGTATGTTACCTAAGTACAGTTCCTGAAGTATTTGAGGCAAGAGATTTGTCTTTTTAACTTTTTTTATGATTTAAGAATTTATGATTTTGAAAAATGATATAAAGAAGATATGCAGTAAAGAAAATTACAAAATATATGGGAAAATATCTTGCTATCTATAAATTACTGTAATTACCTTACCAGGGATAGCATTTCAGATGTGCATCTACACTACTATGTATAGATAGAAGACTATATAAAAATGGAAGGCTGCATGGGTGAACAGCAGATGGATGGATGTGTACAGAGTTGGATGGGTGGATATAATATTTTTAAACCTAGAGTATACTGTATTTGTCATTATAGTGAAGAATGAAGTTAAACTTTATTTAATTATATTTAAACTAACAGCAACTTAGTGGCGATTTTATTTCATTGAACATCTTCCATCATGGAAATATCAGTGTTTTAGCCTCATTCAAAGACACTGAGAACAAGTATTTGATTCTTACGCTTGCAGTGCTTCTGCTAACACGGTCATCCATGAGTCTGCTGGAGGCTTCTTTAGGGTCTCTGTGGTTTCGATATTGAATCTTACATCAGGCCAAAAAGGTGAGGCAATACATTTCTGGCATGCAGTCTATTCACCCAATAGCTAGCCTGGAAAAGTGCTGAGTGGTCTATTGAATATTCTATCATGGTGTCCTCTTGGTGGTACCGTTTTGAGGGTGTGGTCCTTCAACACGGGATATATGCTGTGAAATAGCATACAACATACAGCATTATTCTATATATTGATCAAAACTCTTTGCTCTCAGGATGTCTATAGGCTTAAACCAAAAGACCCTTTCATAAGCCGTTTCTTCCCCTCATTGACCTTTGTCTTCATTTTGTGGAGAAGTCACCAAGGAAAATACTTGTGCTAGGGGCTATCATGGCCACAACACTGAGCGAGAATCTGAGACTACCACCTGGTCATTTTGAGCTAATTGTGAACTGAGTCAACAGGAAAAGAGGGAGGTCACTGTATTGGCTGAGGCTTTAGTCCTGATTATCCTGGAAAGTAGGCTGTGGCCAGAAACGCAACACAAAGAAACATGTCAGAAGACCTCAGATATCCTATTTTGTGTTTACTTTATTCAACTTATCTTAAATAATTTCAAATCTACATAAAATGCTACAATAAACAGTCTATATCTACTAATTATTAATATTTTGCCACAATTATCTTTCCACAGATGATAAATAGATGATAGATACACAATAAATTAGAGATAGGTTGATAGATTTTCTGCCAAATCACCTGGAAGTTGCAGACCTCATTGCTTCCTGAACACTAAATACTTCAGCATGTATCACCTAAGAACCAGAACATTGTCCTATGTAAACATAATGCATCATCATCCCTAATATAACCAGCACATGCAGATTTTTCAATTGTCCCCAAAATAAAGCAATAGAAGAATAAATAGTCTTAAGCTGTGAACCTACTGTATTCTACATCTGAAGAAAAGCAGGTGAGGCTGGGAGTAGACTCCTACAAGGTCACAGAAATTTACCTTTAGATCCCCAGTCCAGGGCGAGATCTTAAAGTGAAAAGCATGGTCTCTTCTGTCATGCAACGACATTATATATTTTGCAGACATCAAGTCACGGAACTGAGAGAATGAAGTTTCTGATCCTGCTAGTGATTCCGTCTTATTTCCTCTCCTGTCCCTAGGCTCACCATTTTTTAAAGCCCGTAGAAGCAGAAAGCAACCAGAAACATTCTTTTCAGGTTCCTTTCACAGGTGGAAGGTGGGAGCAGCGCCAATCCAACGCCTACATTCATGCAGTGAACTTGGCCCACCACCTCCGCAGAACACTTACTTCATATGACCCTGCCGGGGTAACTTCCTGACTACCCTAGGATTCTGGTCCTGCAGCACACCCGTGAATTCATCTGTTCATGTGCATTTCTGTTGAATTTACGGCCATGGAGATTTTTATGCTATGCTTGATCCTACCTAAGACTTTTCAGTTTTCCTTTCCATACTTCATGTATTATCATTATGGGTCTGTCCCAGAAAATACAACACTGAAGCATGAACTATTCGTAATACACTCACCGGAAGTAATTACCAGGGCCAATGCATATGGTTGCGTAGTTTCTTTAAAGCACAAGAGGGTCTAGCCTGAGAGTGAGCAGGGGCAGAAATCGAGCCTGATGTTTGACACCACGTTTTCTGTCAGGCACGGGGCTGCAGGCACCTACAGGACCAGACACCTTTTTCCTGGTTCACACAGAGAAATTGTTTACCAAGATATACGTCATCAATGTGTGCCCAGTGAGACGGGACACCTTTTCTCTGATTCACACAAAGACAGCCTATGGGCTGACAATACCTTTGGTCATTTTATTCATTTAAAAAAATATTCCTGAGGACACTGGAAAGGTAGTGGTACAGTTTTTCAAACCCTGCATAAGATAGATAGCTAAACTAAATGGCAAAACCCAAAGCCCAAATGATAAATGGGTCAATTTAATGACAAGCTATAATGATTCTAAACATGTGCACAATTAATGTTACAGTGTGGAATGCGCAATTACAGTTGGAGACTTCAATACTCCTCTCTCAGGAATCGATTAAATAAATAGACAAAAAACTGAACAAATTGACATTAGGTCACCCCACCCAACAGCAAAATACACACCCTTTTCAAGTGCATGTAAAATAATCACCAAGATAGACTGTACTTTCTGCAAAAAAAGAAGAAAAGAAAAATGCAACTAGTTTCTAAAGACTGAAATCATACAAAGCATGTTCTCTGATCACAATGGAATTAATGTTTAAATCAACAACAGAAAAGTCTTAAGAAATACAAATTGACAGTTACAAAATAGTCATGGTATGTAAATTTCAGCATAGGGAATGAAGTTAATAATGTTGTAATAAATGTTTATGGTATCTGATGGGTACCACACTTGAGGGGGTGACTTCAAAAGTTATTGAGTTAATTATGATAAACAAGAGGGCTTCAGGCAGGCCCTGTTAGTTAGATATCCCCTGTATCTCACTGTTTCTGAGTTTCCTAGAAGAATTGGCCTGCCTTCTATGTTCCTCTCTTCCTCAATTACCTGTAAATGGCCATTCTCGTTCTGAAAGTTAATACCCAGTCCTCCCCTTTTCTCTTTTGTTTGAAATGTTTTATATACCTAGTGATGAAGATTGATGCTTGAATATGCACAAGAATTATTTCTGCTAGAGGAGTAAGAAAAAACATGATTAACAGGGAGAGTAAATGCATATTAAGTCAGAGGTATAAATTAATTGTGATATTAAAAGGAAGTGTTATAAGAGAACTACTGTTTTAGTAAGGTACTATTTTCTTTATAATGGATGAAGACAATATTCATTTTTTATTTCACAACAAAGTAACATAAAAATCATGTCATAAAAGGGATATTAGACAAAGGCTACATAATTGTTATTCTTGTATTATTTATTCATTTGTGCAGGCCCTTTTTTTCCCTCCTTTAAACATTTACTAAACAGAGCTGTTGTGCTTATAATTGATTTTGCTGTCTCAGCCACATTAGGCTGAGATGCTTTTTGGCTTTCATCTGAATGAACAATTTTCTCATTAGACACACTGGGTTTGGAGTTGGGTCAATAAAAGCTTTACTGTGTCCCTTCTCTTTCCTCTTAGAGCTCACAAAATTGACCTAAATTCCATTCATCTTTTCACTTGCCACAGTGGAATCTTTAGCAATGCAATTATGGCTTGAATGAAGAAACATAGCGAGAAATTGGCAGAGAAACAAACAGGAATTCTCTCTGTTTCCTACTTGCACCCCTGAAGATCAGTTACTTCTGGGTATGCATGTAAATTTGCCTACTTTAACCATTTGTCTTTGCTATCCTTTGAGAGTATACATCAATACCAAAGGTTTAGTGTATCCTTACTGAAACTCCTGTGGCTAACTCTAAAGGTATTTGCAAGGAATCTAAGTTAATTGCATCGTGATATTTAAATTTAATACTATTTTGAATGGGTTGAACCAAGGAGTTTTCTTTGCAACTTTGAATGATATCATAAAAAATTACCAAGCATTTAAAAAGTCTGAATTTTTAATATTCATAACCATTTATAAAAATTATTTTTGAGATGCCTACCTTTATTTTATAGTCTGTGATATAAGAACCATAACATACGTCATCATTTTTATCTGACACATGTAAACTGAAAATAACCAGTCCTAAACTCTCAGCAGTGAATGAAAAACATACTCTGGAATGAATAAAACTACAAAAACGTTGGTAGTTCCTAAAAAAATGCATGGCTGTTGTGTCACCAAGTCCAACGCTGACTCCACAGCTGGAGGACCAGCTGATTCTCCATCCCTCTCCGTTCGCTCCACTGAGCTGCCGAGGTCACACTGGCCCCCTTCAGAGATGGACAACGCTTTTTGGCTTAAAATTTATTGAATCTTATCAGATGCTTTCCCGAATGGGACATGGGTAAAATATTGATTTATTTTCTCTGTTCCAAGTTCCTTTTAAAGTTTTTTTTTTCTAGTGCTGAAAATAATGAAAACGCTCTGGAATACCCAGTACAGAGAAAGAACCAGTTGGAAGCATGGCAGGGGAATAGGGAAAAAATATAAAAATTCAATTCATCAGTGGGAGAAAGATTATAGTGGTGTTTAATGATCACTATACAAACACATGCTCAGAAATAAATGGAAGTAACAAAAAGCTAAGTTAATTTATTAATTCAACAGTTGTTTATTGTAGAGCAATTTTATATCAAGTACTGTTCTAGGTTCTAAGACATAACAATATAACAATTAATGAACAAAACAGTCTCATGCCCCCAACTCCATGCCCCTTACATGACAATGAGGAAAGTCAGACAGTAAACAAAAATAAGTAACTGTTCAGCGTGCCAGACACTGAAGCGCGTCCGTCACAGCAGGGGAGGCACAGAGCGGAGGGGGCTGGTAGAGACTGGTGCTGAGCTGCATGCTTCGGTCTTCATTGAGGAAAACACCTGACTGATGTTTATGCCTAAATACTTCTTAGAGGTTGAAAAATGGCACCTGGTGTAAATTTTACCATAGATGTCAGAGTAATGTACCAACATTGGATTATATCCATAAAAGAGGTTGAAAAATACAAAGATGAAAATGTGGGACTCTTGGCTAAGAGATAAAATTTAATATTACACTTCTACCATACTGTAGGACTGTAAGATTGCTAATAAGAATTATCCCCTCCCGACGAATGCAGAGAGTCACTGTTGACAGGAGCAGAGAGTCCCAAGCAGAAACCACAACAGGAACCAGAGCCAGGGTATGGAAACTCAAACTGTAACTGATGGATTGCAGAGGCTCCATGAGGATGAATACTCAAGGGGAACCAGTAAAGGGGCGAGGGGGAGGGGTGTGGCCAGAATTTTTTGAAAAATATCTCCAGGAGCTCAATCAGTCCCCACTTCTCCCAAATTTCAGAGAAACATCCCTTCCTGCTTCTAGCAGGGTGAGGAGTAAAAGAACACTTTTAAAATCGGTAGAATACACTGTTCTAACAAGGTCTGTCCTTAGGGGAAACTTGTTAACCAGGGTGTAACCTGCTGGGATATTATCAAAGACTTACTAATTTGGGGAAGGGAATTGGCTAACTGCTGCCCATTTTAGCCATGGTCTGCTGCCTAAGAGGGGAGAAAAAATATTAAAACACTTGTGAAGTTCTCAGTGCAGAGGCACTGACGGGTTAACAAAATATTAACAATCCTCCCTGTTTATGCCTGAGCCGTGTCCTGTTATTGTAAGAACGAAATATAGGTGTGCTGTCTCTGGGGTAGAACTAGCCTTCCTCCACGGAAGACTAAGCACCATTTTTAACTCAGTACCTCTAAACACTGATTGTTTCCTTGGGGAAGAACTGGCTATTCTCCTGGAGGGAACAGTTAGTCAACTGAGTCACGAAAGGCCCTTGGCACGTACCCACTTTTGTCTAAAAAATATTTAAGCAGAGCCCCCAAAGTGAGACTTTGGAATCCCACCCGAAGGAAGGACATTTCACTTGGAACTGTTCCCAGATGAACCCCGAATACGGCTGCCTGTGGGATCCCCAGTGTCTGTGTTCGGGTGTTGTTTTGCCCGTCTGGTGATGTACGCTTTTACTTCTTGCTTTCTCTTTGCTCTTGCTTAATAAATTGCTTAACTATTAAAAAAAAAAAAAAAAAAAGAATTATCCCCTCCCTAAAAAGACCACAAATGTTAGGGTGAAAATTATAGACCAATGAATATCAATTTCTTATTTAATAAACTTGTGGAGGTTATATTAATGGATGGGCAATGAAACAAACATAATAGGTATGATAAAGGCAAATAGTTTCTGAAAAAAGAAAAAGTATGCATAAACTATGTAAATTCATTCAGAAAGAACTACACATGTGAGTCGGGAGAAATCACTGAAGAGAACTTAGATCTATAATTTGATTCTGTATGTAAGATACATTTACAATAAGAAGATGTAAAAGGGAAATATTTTTTTCAGATTAAGAATTGACTTGGAAGCAGACTGAGGTGAGAAGATAGGTTTTTCTTATGAAATAAATAACTAAACAGTAAAAGACCCTAAACCTGATATAACTAATGAAGAGAGAGGATGCAACACAGTCCCCACGTAGTCAGGGCACATGGATCTTCTAGGAAGTGAAATGCCAAGTGGATGGAAATAAAGCCATCAGTTCATAGTCAGTCACAGTTATTGAGCACCTCCTGTACACAGGGCAATACACTAAGTATGAAATTACAAGGGTATTTTTAAAATAGGGCCCCTGTATCAATACAGTCATCAGCCAGGTGGTTAGGACTACAGTGTAAAGAAAGAATTATAATGTCAAGTGCTAAGCACGTAATATATGGTGCCTTGAAAACGTGTAACAGGCTGGATGCAGAGAGATGGTTCTCACACCGGACACTGCTTCCATTCAAAGGCCATGCGTTCTCCTGCCGGAGCAGCTGAAAGCACGCAGGGAGGGGGAGTCCAAGGACATTCTATTTTTTTTTTTAAAAAGGCTTTAAAAATGGGACAGATTTTTAAATGCCTAGGAATAGGAAATATTTGCATGGCCCACATTAATTTTCTGAGACCCTGCCATGTGTCAGGAACTCTGCCAAGGCCATGAGATTTACAGAGATGAATGGAAAGAGAGCTCTAGCTTTCAAGAAGCTCGTCAGTCTAGGAGGGCAAAAGAGAACAGTGAAAATATTACCATAGCTTATTGCCATAGCATGTTTATAAAGAATTGCCCTGAGTATAGGGATGGGCAAAAGGGTGAAATGGTCATTTCTGCTTGGATAATATGGCGCAGTCCCCAGGGTGTTCTTGATTGAGGTTTGGAGAAAAGACTCGGAATTCATACATACGAAGGCAAGGGAATATTTCAGGAAGCAACATTGTGCAATGGACAAGCAAATGAATCATCCAATCGCATTAGAGGAAGAACACATGGTTTTGCATGGCTGGGACAGAGGGCACCTGTGCTGCAACCGAACAGCGGGACATGTGACACATGGTTTCTGTCATAATAAACATTCCAATTGGCCTGGAACATAAACTTTATGTGAAGGAAGTAGAGAAGATACCATTGGAAACTAGATTGGTGTCAAATTTTGAAAAACCTTAAATAGCGGAATAATTATTCAAAAACACTATTTGGAAATCCAGGAGAATTCATTGTACTATTTTGATACAGAAAGTTTAGAGTGTTGCTTTAAGTAAAGTTAGTTGATGACAGTGTCCGGGATAGTTTGTAGGAATAAAAATGGTTGCACCTGTAAGGAAAGAATCAAAGGAAACTTCAAGTGTTAAAGAATCAAAATTAAAATGTTTGAGGAAGATATCAAAGATGACGTCTAAGTTTTGATCTTTGTTTAAACTGTACAGGAAAAAAATAACTGTTCCTATCAACTTGGATTACGGAACTAATATTAGAGAAGAAAATATTACAAATACTAAGAACAAAATCCTGCTTACACACTATTTGGTAAACATTTACCAAACAAAAGAATTTTACTTTTCCTTCTCATTATGAAGTAATTTTATTTTATATTTTCATAACTTTATTTTCTGCTTCTGTGATTTCTCTCAGGAAGGTTCTGGAAGTTCAAGTCTTTAAGCAGCTCTTACATGTCCACTTTTGTATGTCTGATCATAAAAGTCATGGAAACAGACTCCTTGCAGCTGGTGCTGGTACCTCACAGCTGCCCCTTGTCTTCTCACACCTCAGGATGTGGTACTGGGCAGCAGACCAGCCTCGGAAATAGTCCTTACTTCCGGTGATATTAGCTCCCCTGATTTTAAGAGAAGAACAGATGTTCATTGGGGAAAAAAAGTTCAAGCGTGGAAGCATTGCTCCTCACATGCTTTCATTTGCACTGACTTCTACCATAGACAAATTTTGCCTGCTCCAGACAGAATCTTCATTCTAGAGCACTCACAAGCAACACACATTCACACGCACGCAGGAGCCAGGCTTCTTTTATTGATCAATAACAGGTAAATAAAATCACAAGCAGGCTATTTGAAGAGTCTAATGCACTAGAGAGTTTTTTTACTGTAAGCTTGGAGAGTAATGTAAAAACAGATATAAAAAAGACTTCTTCCACTAACAAAACATAATTTTAATTGGAGCTTAGAATAAACACACCAGCAGAATCACTGTATTCAAGAAACAGTTAAAGATAAAATAAAAACAATTTGAAATAACTGTAATGAGTATTTACAAAGAAATTTGATAAGATTTAGCATCCTTAGAAAGATTGTTATTAAGAAAAGAAGTAATAAAAATTAGAATTACAAAAATTACTGCTAAAATGAAAATATTATAGAGTAAATAGAATGCATTCAACTAAGAACTGAAATAGTGAACTAATGCTAATGCCAAAGAATTCCCTCAGAAGGCTGTCAAAAAGAGTCAAAAGTCAAATAACATAGGAGAAATGGAGGGTAGGCTCAACTTGAACATCAATATAATAACAGTTCCTGAAAACAAGAACAAAGAAAATGGAAGAAAGAAAATAAAATAATAGTTCAAATAATGTACTAGAAAGCTAAAGAGGACAGATTATTTAAACCAGACTCATTCATGCTTTGAACATTGCCAGAATATGAGTTGATGGAAAATAAAAACAAAGAAGATCCAGAATAAATGTACCCTTTTTAACTCGTAAAACACAATTTTACATAACAGTAGGATTACAGAGAATAACAACTTTAAAATTAGAGATTACTGAGAGAAGCACAACATGCCAAAAATCTGCAGAACACAGCTAAAGTGGCACTTAGTCCATTGCAGAATCCAAGACGCATTAGGAAACAAACAAAAAAATTACTGAAAAATTAAACACTCACTTCAAGAATCAAGAAAAAAATAACAATAACACTTCACTCACAAAGGAAGGAATTAATAAAGATAAAAATAGGAATAAAAATAAAACAAGGACAGGACCGGTAGCAGATTCATCAAAGCGATGGCTGGTTCTTTGAAGAGTCTGGTACAACAAACCAAAATTAGAAAGCTCCAACAGCTTTAAGGAGGGGAAAGTATTGATAACATAACTACGACACTTTTTATCTATAAATTCAAAAAAACAAAAAAGGATGAGTTGTGAGGAAAATATGCAATAACCAGATTGATCTGAAAGGAGTGGAAACTCATACATTTAAAAGGTTCTCTCCCTGTAAAATGCATCAAACCCCAGCTACCTTATTTGCAAGTCTCTCAAAACCATCAAAGGAGAGTTCAATCCTAAAATATAGATCACTTTTTTAGAAAGCAGAAAAATAAAGAAGGTGTCTCAGGAGGGCAAAATCTTTGTGGCAAAATGCAAATGGTTAGCATTACAAAAAAATCTACTCTAATCTCTTTAATAAAAAAAAGATGAAAGTATAAATACAATTTAAAATACAGTTCAGTTGCAGATCGGAATACTACTTGTCACGAAGAACATTTTTTCCCCAGAAATTCAAAAATTGCTCATCTCTAGAGCATCTCTGAATATTATCAAGTAGTTTAAAAGATTAACTAGAAAGGACAGGCTTTACTCAGCGATGCACCTCCCAGTGCGTGGAGACCATGCCACTGCCCCAGCAAGTCTGAGTGTTACAGGGCGGGAAGGGATGGGCATCTGAGTTCTCTGCGGTCCAGTCCAAGTCTGTTTCCTCCATCTTTGCCTGCTGCTAAACTCATGTTTGGGACAGCCCAAGATTATTCTTTTCCTTGGGATCCCTGGTGCAATGCAACCTTAAGAACTGGCGAGGTTGTGATGAGAGCGGCTTTCCCAAATCTTACCATTTTGGTCAAGGCTCAGGACAGGGAAGGAGGGAGGGAGACAGGGAGAAAGGAAAGGAGAAAGGGAGGGAGGGGCAAAATAAATAGATAACTAAGGTGAAGAATAGGGAAGAAAGGAAAGAAATAAGAAAAAAGCAAAGGAATCATGAGTTGAATCAGGGATATTTAGGTATTTTTAAACTTTTTCACCTGAATGACGTGAATAGATATTGAGACACAATCCATGACATGATCTAGAGAAATACCGAAAACACATTACAAACATAAACTTTAAAACCAATTTTTAGCTTGTTAAAATGTATCTACCAGAAAATTACAGCATTGATCACATGTCAAACTTCACAGATGAACATTTTTTCAAATACAATCCCATTAAAGTTACTAATAAGATTAGGTCTCCCACTATCTTTTGGGCATCTTTTGTTTGTGTGCTCAGCTCTCTCCATCTCTTCTAGGACAAACAGCCCCCTCCTGCAGGCAGCTGCTCCCCACGGCAGCTCTGCTCTGTGGGACGGAGGAAGGAGGCCACGACTCCCAGCTCATTGTTTAATGTTGAACAAGTGAGCCAACCCAAGCCAATCACGCTTTTTCAGGTTTTGCTTACATTTTTGTTTTTCAATCTGAAGCTGAAGAAAGGGATTCTATTCCAACTAATAACAGAAGATTCGTGATACAAAACATAAAGCTCTCTGCATCCATTGCTGCTCTAGTGGGGAGGCATCGATCGCTGTAGAAAACGAGGTCCAAGTGAAGGGAAAATATGAAAAGAGTTAGAGAGAGAACGAGTCCTGGCTGCATTTCAGTTACTGGTTTAGAGTGTCCTTCAGGCCAGGCTGCACCGACTTCAGGCCAGCTGCAAGCTGTCTGAATCTCCTAAAACTATCCTCTTTTTACCCAAAGTTTCTTCAAGTTAAATGTATTGCTATTTGCAATAACAGTAAGATAACAAAATGTTACTTGCAACAAAAAAATCCTGATGAAATATCATCATAACTACTCAATACTGATTTCAGGGAGTATGGGGGGACCCCCAAAAAACCCGAATTATCTTCTGCAGGGTGAGCCCCTTATAGTACAGCCTTCCCCACTATGTTCTGTATTAGCATACCAACTGGTGCTGTTGTGAGAGGCTGCGTTCAGCTTCAGTGAATTTTTTTGGAAGACTCTTCCAAGCATCTGCCCATTTCATGATGGGTGATTCACCGGTGCACTCAGGGCTTATGATGCCCTGAGTGCTGAGCAGCTTTTAACCAAATACAGCATGACCTCCATTCCTTCTCTTCCTATTCACCCGATATCACCCCCAAGTGACTTTTTTTTTTGTTTCCTCAGACAGAAAAATTTCTCAAAGGGAACTGTTTTGCCAATGTGCAAGAGGTAAAACAAAAAAACAGCAGAAGTACTAAAAGGCATCAAAATCGACGAGTTCAAAAACTGTTTTGAGCCATAGGAAAAAAGTCTTGATAGATGTATTGCATTAAACAGAGATTTTGAAGGTGACTGAAGTTTAAACATGTAAGAACAAATACATGTGTTTTTGTAAATAAATTCTGGTTTGTGGGGGGGTCCCCTCTTGTACAGTGAGAGAAAGAAAATTAATAGGAGGATTAAACATTGAATATGATGATAATGTAATTGTGTGTAGATGGCATTTTTATCTATCTAGAACACAAAAAGACTGCATTTAGAAATATTTTTAAAATATGAGCAGCTGATAATATTGCTCAAGGTAAAATTATAAACAAATTCTAAATAACTTTTTCATGATTAGCAACAAGAAATTAGAAAACATAATAGAAAATGATTCATTTGCAGCACAAACCCTCTGCTTCTGGATGAGAATATACATATTAAGATGTTTATTCCTTTTTAACAAATTTTGCAAATGAAACATCCTAAACTTCTTTTGCCTTTGAGCAAAGAAGTTAGAGAAAGAGGGAAGGGAAAGTGAGATCTTTATCCTTTTGCTTGTATTTTTTTAATTAATTATAACCATGTGTTCATGCAGAACTTTGTAATTGAAGAAAGCAATGGCATAAAAATGTGTTTAGCTCTAATGTTACAAATGATGTCATTATTTTACAAGTTGAGTAGTCAGAGAAGTGGGTAGATGGTCTGGCACAAATCCTTATACAATATTAATCAGTTTACATAAATTACTGTATGCTTCTGTCCTTCCTCAAACTGGAGGTCCATCAGATGGTAAGTTTCTTGAGAGCAAGAAAATGTTTCATCTTTGCACCCCGATTCTCCCCGCCGTGCTGCTCTTCGGTGGTGTGCAGTAAGTGCTACAGCATTTATAAGTGGGTTGTGCTGAGCGTGGATACAGCTGTTCCGGAGAGGATGCACCCTCACCATGGGGCCATCTGCTTTCATGATGAGGGAATCACTGAGAAGTAAATGGAAAATAATTTTCTATGGAAAAATGAAAGTCTTTAAAGACTTATTACCACTTCTCAGAGGACCTTTTGCTGTCATATAAAGAAATACAGCGATTGGGACAAAGAGATGATTTTGGCACCTGATACAATTTGCTTTGAGAGGCAGGGCTGTACGCGAAGTATGCGAGGGCACGTTCCAGGTACCAACAGCAAGGAAAATACAGCTCACTTGTCAGATTCTAAAAGTACATATGTATTTTTAAATATAGTAGATGAACTAATTATTAAAGGGAAAAGTTATTCCCTTATTAAGCAGAATGCCCCTCATGTTCCTAGGAGAGGGATGCAGCCCTGGGTAATGAAGTGCGCCGGTCCAGGCCAGGTCCAGGGGCACCGCAGGTCACGGCAGTGAGTGCGGCACAAGGTACAAGGCCCCGTGTTGTTGCAAATGGCAGCATTTCTTCGTAGGGCTGAGTAGTATCCCCCTGTGTATGTGCACCCCATCCTCTTTACCCGGTCCTCTATCGAAGGACACCTCAGCTGTCTCCATGCTTGGCAACCATAAATAATGCTGCAACGAACATAAGCGCGCGTTTATCTTTGCAAATACGTGTTTTCGAGTTTGTTGGGAAGATACCTAGGGGAGGGATTATTGGGTCATATGGTAACTCGACTTTTAGTTTCCTGAGGAACCACCATACTGTATTCCATAGTGGCTACACCAGTCTGCACTCCCACCAGCAGTGAACGAGGGTTCTCTTTTCTTCACAACCTCTTCAACACTTGTTAGGACTTGTCTTGACTCTTTTAACAGGCGTGAAGGGTATCTCATTGTAGGTTTGATTTGCATTTCCCTAACAGAAAGTGAGGTGGAACATCTTTTCATGTATCCGTTAGCTGTTTGTCTTTTTGGGGAAGGTGACTGTTCTGGTCCTCTGCCCAGTTTTGATTTGGATTGTTTGTTTGGTGTTCAGTTTTATGAGTTATTTATATATTTTGGATATTAAACCTTTGTTTGAGCTGTTGTTTGCAAGTATCATCTCTCATTCAGTCTGTTGCCTCTTTGTTTTGTTGTCAGTTTCTTTTGCTGTACAGAAGTTTTTTTAGTTTAATACAGTCCATTCATTTATTTTTGCCTTTACTTCCCTTGCCTTTGGGGTCAAATTCAGAAAATATTCTCTATAACCAAGGGCTATATGTTTGGTTCTATGTTTTCTTCTATGTAATTTATTATTTTATATCTTATATTTAGGTCTTTGATCCACTTTAAATTAATTTTTGTACATGGGGACAAACTTTAATCTAGTTTTTTTTTTTTTTTTGCATGTGGCTTTCCAGTTCTCCCAGCACCATTTGTTGAAGAGGCTTCCCCCCACCCCCACTGTGTGCTTCTAGATCCTTTGTCAAAAATTATCATCCCATATACATACATGTGGGTTTAAATCTGGACTCTCAATTCTGTTCCATTGATCTGTGTGTCTGTTTTCTGCCAATACCATGCTATTTTGATTATCATAGCCCCGTGGTATAATTTGAAGTCAGGTTGTCATATTACTTTTTAACAATCAAAAGCTATCAAAAGCAAATTTCCTCCGAGGTCCACGCTGGCTCGGAGGTCAAGCACAGCCCCCATCATTTTCCCCCCTGCCATCATTTGGAGAGACCCCTCAGCCACATTGATGGCTCCTCTGAAACCCAACGGTCTCAACCGGAATGACTTCCTTTTCACCGAACTTCTGCGACCACTGTCATCTTCAACTGGCACTCCACCGCAGCAAACGGAAACGCCAATATGCCTTTTTTCTACAGCTCTAATTTTTTAGTTGGCCAAAGAAATCTCCTGATATTACTCCCTTTCCTATCGTTGATGATTCACCACCCTCCATCTTTCTGCCCTGCTCTTCTTCCTAAGTGTACCTCTGGCAAAACAACAGCTGCTAGGATGCCGAAACAGGGGGAAAGTGTGCATGTAGATCTATGTAGAACCAGTAGACTATTCCAACAAGACCTTGTATGTTATACATTTTCTTTTTTCTTTTTTAAATATATTTTATTGATTATGCTATTCCAGTTACCCCATTCCCCCCTTTATTCCTCTCTGCCCTGAACCCCCCTCCCACCCACATTCTATGTTACGCATTTTCATCTGTGCTTTCAAAACAACTTAGCCATCCAATTGTGAATCCTGAATAAACTCCCTCTCACACTCCCTGAATGGCCATTGCAAACTTCCGCCTTTGCTCTCATGCCCTCTGTCTCAACATCCTCTCACCTCACCGCAGAAGGTTTCACTCACATCATCAACACACTCCTGCATCCCTGCCTCCTTAGGGTTACATGCACCCTTCCCGATCTTGTTTACCCTGTCACAGAGGAAGTAGCATCCAGGCTATTCATGGATCTGAAGCTGACATCCCATCCCCTCCATAATTGTGATGCAAGGATCATCCCATCCTTCCTGGGCACTTTCTCACTTTCTAATGCCTTTCTGCATCAGTATATAAATATTCTCTAGTCACTCCTATTGAATGACAAAAAAAAAAAAAAAAAAAAACACCTCTTCCATGTTTCATGGCTTTACATGCCTTTCTAATTATTTCTTAGAGCTTTCTTTCCTTGAAAAACCAAGCATCCCAAAACAATCTTTCCTTATTGTCCCTACCTCGACCCCCTAAAATCCAGCATCTGGCTCCATTTCATAACAATGACCTTCAAGTGACTACATCTCATCCCTCTTCATCCTTGGCTTTCCCTGATGTCCCTGAGCTTGATTAAGTTTCTCTACTCTGAACTCTCATAATGTCCTGTGCTTATTTGTATCATTAAATTTAATACATCCCCTTATAGATATCTTTTCAGATACTATTCTCATTTACTTTACTTCTTGCACATAACACACCAACCATATCTGCTGATATTTTTTTTGTAAATATTATTACCTTTGTACATTGCTTCATTTTCATCCCAGTCCAATTCAGGCCATCAGAATCCTTACCAAAAGAAATTGCTTTATTATAACAGTTTATTTCTCCTTCTACTCTTATAGCACAAAATAAACTTTCCTTTCAGAATAAACTTTCTTCCAAGTAAAGTAATCAACTTGAGTGATTGAACATATACATCTGTATTTACTCCAAGTTTGCCAGTATCTTCAGAAAAATTAAGGTACTACTGGATAGGTCCCAGAAACCAGAGCAAAGAGGATTAGAGAAATGGACAGATCCACATCCCTGGGAAGGCGCTATGAAACTTGTTGTCCACTCACCAGAGAGGAGGCATTGTCAGGTCCTCGGATGCCTCTTCAGTGAGCCATGGCCGTCTGAAATCACAACACACAGCAAAGAGAGAGAATGTGTCATCACCAGTTTCCCAGACCTGTCAGGAATCTAACAGAATGATTGTTTTTGAAATCTCTGAAATAAAAACAAGTCCTAAAATATATTTTATTTTTTGTTGTTTTTCTGGAAAAAAATTACAAAGCAACCACAGCATGGTGCTGCTTTGCTGAGTCCTGAGTGTAGCAAGCATACACCAAGTGAATCAGCACATGGTAAAGGGTATGATCATCTCCCCTCCAATCAGGACCTGCACCAAGGCTCATGAGGACAGTTTCAGACCTTCATTTATATTTGCTAGGAATTAAGACATCAAGACAGTGCAGTGACAATGTCCCTGCACAATGCATTATTTTATTAGATTTAATTTATTTTTAAATTCATGAACTTAGCTAAAAGAGATGGCCTCATAAGTTTGCTTTTTTAAAGGTAAGCTATTACTGTGTAAGACACTAGAGATCTTAAATGCCCTGAATTATAAAGTGCTATTACTCTGATGATTTTTATTCCAGATTCCACAGTTTTATTTAATGTTCAGTATTTTGGGCCACAGGCCTGAGATTACTTTAAAATGGTTGCCACATATTATGGTAAGATTTTTTTAAGGCGGGAGGGGAGTTTAATTGTGGCAAAGGAAATTGTACTGCTGTGGGAAGGACGATTTGAATATGAGAAGTAAACTCCTGATTGTGCAACTTGAATTTCCAACTGCAGGTGCAGGCGAGAGGGCGTTGTTCTCCACAAACACCATCCTGACAGCATGGAACTGATAGATAGAAGGATAAAGTCATGGCTGGCTCTAGCCCTGACCTCTGAGACTGCTAAAATGAGGTTCCACCAACTGTAGGGACCACCGTCACTGCATGACACTGTCATGACAGAATCACAGCTGGCCGGGACCTTAGGGACATAGAGGCCAGGCTGTGACCCCGTATAAGAATGTCCTACCCTGCGTCCCTAACAGATGGCCTGCCCAGCTCCAGCTTAGGGGGAAAAAAAAAAAAAAAAAAAAAAAACCCTGCTCACTTTTGGACATTTGCAGTGGTCAAAAGGTCTCACTTAACATTGCATCAAAATTTCTGTCATTGGACCTTTATTTGTTGTTGCTAGTTTTGTCATTCAACAGAGACCTGAAAACTTAGTCCTTTGCCAGGATAACTCATCACATATTTTGTCACGTCTATGGTGCCAAGCTTTCCCTTCTTTGGACTAAACATTCCCAATTTTTAAAGCTTTTTCCTCTTTGGCATGATTTCCAAAATCTTCACAATCTTTATCTTCCTTTGCCAGATCAGTTTAACTTTCTGAAGCATGTCTTAAATTGTAGCGACTTTATCTACACATAATGCTCAGATGTAGTCTGATGTAAAAATGTGGTGAAACTATTAATTCTTATATTTTGATGTGGATAGCTGCATTAAACTAAAAATAGAAAGGACAGTCTTCTATGTTTTTAGTTATTGTTGGTTCATTTTAACTTACCAAAAGAAAAAGCAAAATCTTTTGCACAGAAATGATTCCAAGTACAACTGATTTTTAAAACATGTTTGCTCCATGAATTTAAATTTCATGCATTTAACTCATATTTACTATAAAAATAATAAAATAGTTTGACTTAAATAGAAAGCGTGCCTGAGTACATGAAAAAAATACAAATTTTTACTAAGGTGATTTAACAAAGTAAACATAAACTTATCTTTCTATTTGGAAATGCTAAATATTGTAAATATATTAAATTTCTAAAAATATATGTATTAAATGAATACACCTCACATAATATTTCCTATGGAACTTTTCAAGGACCTTACCAAGTGTTTCTGAAGTTCATCATAAGAACGTGTGGTTAGAAGCAAACAGGCATTTCAGAAAAAGAAACAAGTGGATATTTATACCAGCAAATATTAAGGGATATAATAAAACTCCAATAATATAAACTGTGCAATCAATGTCTAGTGTACACAGAAGTCAGAATTCATGGCCTTAAAGAAATATATTGTATTAGAAAAAATTATATACAACATTTTTCATCACAAATCCATTGAAAGAGACAACTATTAGTCCAAGTAATAATTTTTGACCACTTAATTATTTCTGGTGGAATTATAAGATTGGCACAAGTTTTCTAGAAAAAAATTTGGAACTATTTATTGAATCTTTAAAAATATTTTACATCTTTATATGGCAAAATCCTGTCTAGAAACCCTATGAAAATGATCTGATATTTGGACCAAGAACAGTACAGAGTAAGTTATTAATGCAAGGGGGAAAAGGCAAAAAGAATAAATTTTAATAATAGAAGGAATAAAGAAGGCTATAATGATGAGTGAACATTAGTTTCTGTAAGAAGCAACCTCCAGATATAACACCTCAAATATAAAAGAATCTGATTTGTGTAAGTGCAAACCGAGTGTTTCTGGTTACTGATGTTCTTCCTCCAATTCATAATCCGAGTACCTATGCTCTTTCCAGCATGTGGCTCTGCCATTTTCAATTCAAGGTTGCCAGGGGAGCCAGTTTCCTTCTGGAAAGGGCACAAGGCCTTGGAGCAACATATATATGACACGTTACTCTCTGTTCGCATTCCATTTGCAAGAACTCATTCACAGGGCCCCAAATAACTGCCAGAGAGGTTGGTAAGGATTGCTGAGCTGCATGTGCTGGATAAAAGGAAACTATGTTTAGTGAATAACTAAGCTGTAACATCAGAACCTCCCCTTGAAGTTCCAAATTGCATCTTTCTTTCCAAAGAGTACAGTCACCACCCCATCCTCCAGGGAAGGAACGAAATGCCCATCTCGAATTTCATGATCTCTAAATGGTGGGGGGTGGGGGGGTGGGGAGTTCTCTCTATCAGATCTGGAATGAGGTTCCTGTGGTCCAGTGACCTGTGAACTAAAAAGACTAATTACTTCTTGTTCCACAGAAAACAGTGCGGGGCAGGGGTCGGGGACAACTTTTGAAAGAATTTAGGAGAGAAACAGAGCAGTTGCTAGTCTGGAGCAATGATGAATCTCCCTGAGTAGACATTTGAAAGACCCAGAGATTATTTTAAGGCTTAAGCAGTGAAACATAGTTTCCATTTCGTCCAACCAGGTTCGTACTCATTCATCAAATTCTTAGGAGGTTTCTGTTCCTTCTTTCTTATCCTTCTTCTCCTTCTCCTTCTTCCTTTCCCCTTTCTTCCCCTCCTTCTCCTCCTCCTCTTTTTTTGAAGATATACTAATTACCCAATCCAAAATTCCTATCTACTGATGGATACTTGGGTTGCTTCTAACTCTTGGCTATTGTAAATAATGCAGCAATGAACAAAGGGGTACAGATATTCTTTCAAATTGGTGTTTTGGGCTTTTTTGGATATATTCTCAAAAGTGGAATTACTGGGTCATAAGGTAATCCATGTTTAATTTTCTGAGGCAACTCCACACTGCTTTCCCAGTCATTATACCAATCTGAATTCCCACCAACAGTGTATGAGGGCTCCCTTTTCTCCACATCCTCACCAGCACTTGTTGTTTGTTAATTTATTCATGAGGGCCATTGGGACAGGTATGAGGCGATATCCCATTGTGGTCTGAATTTGCATTTCTCTGATGATTAATGACATTGAACATCTTTTCATATGTCTATTGGCCATCCCTATGCCCTCTTTGGGGAAGTGTCCATTGAGGTCTTTTGCCCATCATTTAATTGAATTGTTTGTTTTGTGGTACATTTAAACAATGAAATACTACTCAGCCATTAAAAAAAGGAAATCTTACCCTTTGTGACAGTATGGATGGACTTGAAGACATTATGCTAAGTTAAATAAGCCAGTCAGAGAAAGACAAATACCGTATGTTTTCACTCACATGTAGAATCTAATAAACAAAATAAACTAACAAACAAAACAGAAACAGACTCATAAAAAAAAACAAACTTACAGCTGTCAGAGGGAAGAGAGGTCAAAGGGCTGGGTGAAAAGTGAAGAAATTAAGCAAAAAGAAAAACCCCAGAGACACAGAGCAGGAGGTGGAAGAAGGACAGAGGGATAAATAGTGATGGAAGGAGACTTGACTTGGGGTGGGGAACAAGCAATACAATCTACAGATGATGCGTAGAATTGTACACCTGAAACCTATAGAACTTTAACCACTGTCACCCAATAAATTTAATTCTAAAAAATTATTTTCTAGATGCTGTCCTCCTCAATTAATTTCATTGTGGCTGCCTTGTGACCATCTGAAAAGAAGGAAGTGTGGCCCAAAGATAACATGCTGTTGGATGCTGGACTGATTCAGCAGGGGGAGAAATCTATTACTTCTGTTGTTCAAAACCTTTTCCAGTTTTTCTTTGCAATTTGGATGCAGAGGTAATTACTTTACAGTCCTGCAAAGCCTCCATACCTGAATCTCTGTTTTTGTGATCTTTGCTTACACCCTGGTCTAAACTCACTTCTATCACGATACCTTTCACCACTCCTTACATTGTGTTTTTCCCGCCCTTTGAAAAAAATCTCCTGTCTCCAGTGCTTAATTAAACTCCACTCTTTGTCCTTCAATGCTCTGATTGTTTACTGCTATGACTTTTATCTCTGTAGAGCTAAATCTGTGTCACATATTTTTATAATTAGTATATTATCATTTTTAATTTTCTGAATGTTTTAACCAAGAGGAAATCAAAAACAGAAAACATTTAAACATGTGCAAGTGATTAGATATTCATTTACTTCTAATTTTGCTTTTATTTTCTAGCTTTATTATAATTTACTTACCTTCATTTTTATTATTTCAATTTTTAAATGTATTTATGTTTTTATTTTTGGTTGTTTTAAGTTCGTTATTTCTGCAAATAGAACAAAAGCATTTGCAAAACGGATGCGCTCTCTGTTGAATACAATATTTACTACCAGTCTTTATATAAAGCTATTTCATTCATGTTTTTCTTTTCTTTCAATTAATGTTTCCATCAACTGGACTCTGTCTCTAAGTGATTTTTAGAAAGATCTATACATGCTATATGTTATTGACTAACTATAAGTACATTTCCACTTCCTTTACATGTACATGATTTGTGCTGCTTCAAACTTTTGTGGTCATACAAAATAGTCTACAGACACTGCTCCATGTAGTTATGAGAATGGTAATGGCTTCAGTGACCAGCTTCTTCTGGTTGGACATTTATGCAATTATTTCTATATCATAGGGATCTAAAAATGTCATCATGCTATAACCCCTTTTTGTGCCTTCCTCCATTTATCTATTATTTTCTATCCCATCATATTTATCTTGCTACTCTTATTGTATATAGTTACACAGGGTTTCTCTCTTATGACTGTCTTTAATATCAGTGAATCTGATTTCAAAAATATTTTTCCTATATACAACTGCTTTTAATATGGATTTTCATTTCCATAATGGTTTTCCTATTTTCTACTTTTTCTTTCCTAATTCAGCTCCTTTAAAATTTGTTTCTACTTATCACATCATCTTTTTATATATATTTTAATCTATGTTTTAGTCATGTAAAAAAAGGTGTCTTGTTCAAACTTTTCTTGTTTCCTGATGCCACTGCTAGTTTTGTACCATCTTTCCTTTTTGAAAGCCTTTTTTAATCTTTTAAGTATCCAGGAACAGATCTCTTGTTGGGTTTATTCTATTTATAGTTCATCATCAAATTACCATAAATCTTTCTAAAGTTTCCACTTGCATAAGAGTGGTCTGGCAGTCTCTGTCTCAGGTCTTGTTCATTTATTTAATTGTTTGTTTGATTATTTCCATGGAACTTAATTTACAGGTTGGATTATTGACAGTTTTAAGTCTTTCAGTTCTTTGGTTACTTGGGGACAACTGGGGCCAGTGGGTTCGAGATTAACTGAGCAGCCTGATCCAGTTATTCCATGTAGACAAACGTGTTCTGCCAAATTCAGTAAATTCATCTTCAGACTGAAGCTACTGCTCCCTACCAAGCAGCTCTCTCTGATGGAACACCCGTCAATGGTACAGCCCCAGACTTCACAGCAAAGACCTGGAACACACTCATTTCTGGTTTATATTTGCATGTTAACTTATCTCTGCTTAAGAACATCATTCAGTAGCTATAAAGCTGATTTCTACGTTGATGCTTCCCCTGAAATGTTTTTGCATCAGCACAGGTCTTGACCATTTTTTTTCAGCCCAAAGCAAGTAAAATGGCATGTCCTTCACTAAGCCTTCTTTTCCATGATGTCTTACAGTAAGGAATTGGGTACTATCCCCTCCTGATCACATCCAAATCCTCATCTTCCCAAATGAAGACTTCTTGATTAGGGCCCTTGAAGATCCTCTGACTTAATGAAAGAAATTTACCATTTGTGTTGTTTCTGTGAAGATAAGCATTAGTTCTTGTTGCCCTATTTCATTTAGGTTCATGTTATCACTCTTAAAAGATATTATTTGCTTTGGTAGTGTGACTCTTGCTTAGTTTACAGTTAAGGTTAACTTTCATTGTTTTTGATCATTTAGGTAATTTCAAGCAGAAATGTAAGTAAAAACAACTTCAATCTCTTCTTTTACCAGAACTACACCGTGTGCTATCTAAACCTTGGCTTATCTAAAAATATCTTTTTTGTTGCCTTCAGGCATAAAAGATGGTAATCATTCTTCCAGATTTGAATGTGGGCAGAGATATCTATGGGTGTGTTTGCTGTGTGAAACCTCTTTTTTTCTTTCTGAAGTTCCAGAGATCTAGATACTTTCATAGTTTGTAGTTCATGAATTGTGAGGATGTATTGCAACTTGGGGACATGTGGCTGAGCATCTCCTTCTCTCCTCTGAAACACAGAGTAAGAGAGAATTAGCATTTATGAATAAAATCATGGAAGTTACCAAGCTGACAGTCACTCCAAGAATCCGGGCCACGTACAGAGTGTGTAGATCGGGGTAAGAAAAGCATTTGAGGCCAACATGCTAATTAAACGTCCTGTCTTAGGTGACCATACAAGTGGAGCCATCTCAGCACTGGTGCTCATACCCCACGAGTATTGTGGGGGATGGTTGATTAAGTTGGCAGGTGACAGTCCAATAAACTGGGCTGGGTTTTGTATTGGGAAATAGCTCTTTTCCATGAGAAGAGGTGGCCTAGATGTCTTGGAGACACAGTCAAGGGGGTGGCCGCACTAAACTCTCGCAAGGGAAGTTCCATCTCAGAGGGGACAATGCTATTCCTACACCAGGAAAGAGAACTGAGGATGTGAACTCTGGAATCTGGCAATAATACTTCACAAATTAAACAGGCAAATGCACACCCCAAACAGGAGAACTTAGGCCATAAAAACACGCAATTTTCTATCTGGAATTACCTGAATTTCCAACACCTTTTCTCAAAAGATTGGGTTTTTTTTTTTAATCAATTAAATTTTTGAATCTTCAGAACAAAATAGTTCATCAGGAACCAGGAAAACAAAATTCAGGAAAGAAAAGATAAAAGCAAAGATTTGTCCTCCTGAAGGAGTTGTAGAGGCTTATTACTCCTCTCTCTTCCATTCTTGATTTCTTAATTGATTAGGCAAGCGCCAAGTGGGTGTTGAAACATAGCATAATTTATTTCTTGATTGGAGCTTGGTCTCACACTGGGTGTGTTACAATTTCTCAAAATGAATTCTTCCAGCCATTTATAAATAAATGAATAGCTGGAGACAGCAGACCTTTCCCCAATGCAATGGAAATAGAGAAAACAAATTTCACCTTTATGGGTGGGTACTTACAAGAGAGGAAAAGCAGCAGGATACAGGATCACAGGTGGGCAATGATTTTCCATATATTTCTAGATCCCAATAGAGGAAAAAAGGGATTCCAGGCTGTTTTTGATCTTTATAGCTTCCCTTTTATGGAAGAAGAGGGGAAAAGGACATAGAGAATGGCAAAAACTATTTCAAAGTACTTCACTAAAATACCATATGAGCTCACCTTTAAGTAGAACCTAATTGACAAAACAAACAAGCAAGCAAAATTCAACCAGAGACATTGAGATTAAGAGCAATCTGACAGTAACCAGAGGGGAGGCGGGAGGGAATAATGGGGGGAAAGGGAGGAAAGGTTTTCAGGAACAACTGTAAAGGATACACGGACAAAACCAAGAGGCGGGTGGTATCAGGGGAGGGAGGTGGGGATGGCTGGGGTTGGGGAGGAGAGGTAGAGGGTAAATGCAGACAACTGTACTTGAATGACACTAAAATAATTAAAAAAAAAAAACAAACAAAATCTGATTCTCACGTTGAAAAAAATGACAGCAGTGTTGGTTGGTGTTCTTATTTTATGGAACCATTCAGAAATATGATGACTGGGGCTGGAATATCTCCCTCTACCATCTTGGAGAGTCTTGAATTTCAAGTATTCAAGCACACAAAAATAACAGATCACATACAAAGAGTGCAAATCTGCTTTCCCATCTAATGTGCACTTGAATTATTTGTGTTTCTATAATACATGGCTCAGTTAAATCAATCTGCATATCAAATCCTTGGAAAGGAGGGGAGAAACAGCAAATAGACTGCTCTATTATCAGTGAATATTATGCTTGTCCCATTTCCTTTCATGAAGAGAAGCAAGGTAAGATCATTTATGCCTGGGTGGTATCCTCACTTCCAAAAAGGTATAGTAAACTTATATGTCTTACATTATTTTATATAGTATCTTTTCGTCAAGTTAAAGGTAAACTAACATTGATTTGACTAATTTCACTAACAGTTCTCAGCATTGAACAGCATCTGCATTGCCAGTCACTATTTTAATTACATAATTTCACACCAAAAACATCTATTGGTTCTCAACACTAGACAGGTAATAATAAGTCACTCAGTTCAAAGCTATTGGGCACTCTACTCCTGGAATAAGTGGGGCCCAAAACACTGGCAGTATCTGAAGTAGGCTTTTCATTAATGATTTGTAATAAAAGGTCCTAGGTATTCATAAGTGAAATATGAAAACTCAGCAAAATATAAACAAAAGCTAAACAAACATCACTCTTTCCAGCAACCCACCAGGACATGGCTAAGAAGGCATTTTTCGTATTTATAGATGAAAGTAAATTAGCTATAATAAGCTGCTAACTGGGCGTTACCTGAAGGCTGGAAGCCCTGCTACCACCGGGGGATGCAAAGGTATTTAAATGAGTGTCTCCAGATCCACTATAGCAACCCTCAGCCCAAGGGCTATTTGTATTTCTTGTTGTACATGTTGATGTAAAAGAAAATAGCATAATGAACTGAAATGTCCCCCCCGCCCCCGCAAAGGAACTTGACCTCCTTAGTGGTAAAGGAAAGAAAAAGAAGAAGAAAAAAAAATAAAATAAAAAACAGCTGTTTGGCCTAAAGGAAGAAAAGGATTCCCCAATGACAAATTTACAATCAAGAGGAAATCAGGTCCAAAGAAATGAAATGAAGGCAGCCAATGTGATTATCTTTAAATTTTTAAAAAATAGTTTGGGTATCAAAGGACAGGAAAGAAAAATGTCTTCAAAGAATCAAGCTTCACAGTAAATCTCCCAAGGAACAAGGGGGGCAAACTATAATACTTATATATGTATACTATGCATTTCTGATTTTTCCTTAAAGCTGGTACGAAGTTCAAGCTTATCTTTAGCATATACTTATCATAACTACATCAAAGGTGGGCTGATGCTAAGCCCTAACTCCAGTCACACCACAACCTGCATTTCAAATCACATATATCCTGTAGCAAGAAATAAACATTTCTGGGATGATTGGTTAATGGAATAAAAAAACATAGATTAATGATATAAATCTTCTTTCTTTAGCAATTAAATTAAAACCAAAGCATATGGAGGAATTAGAATCAGAAGTGTTCACGAAAACTGGGTCTGCATGGATCAACTGAATCCATGCAAAACCTGCAAACTGACTTTCTTCAGACACACAAAAAATTACCCTATATGAGTGACACAGATATTTTCAATGTGCTGCTCTTTGCTCCTGCAAGGAACAGTCTAAAACTCTTATAACATGTGCCAGGTGCCTGTGCTATGCTTGCAATCCTGTCATTAACTTGTCCCTTCACCTGCCACAACTTGTGCTTCCTTCTCAACCAAAAGGAAATTTTGCCAAACTATGCTGTCAAAGGAGTAGCTTGAAGGCATATGTAAGTCATAGGATAAAAACTTTTCAGATTATTTTCTCTAAAAAGTATTCTTTTTTTTTTTTTAGTTAGAAAAGAGTTCCAACTTGTTGAGATTTCCTTCAGTTACCTCTTCATGCTTTAATAGTATAACCAGTGCTTGATGCTCCATAAAGATATTCACAGATATACAATAAAAAGCTCATATTTAGGAAATTAATAAATAACGAGAAAAATCACTTTCAAACATTTATGCTATTGCCAATGGCCATAATAACACACACACAAAATGGAAAATAACTGGGCCCTTTTTTCTCAACCTATCATACTCATACGAAAAGAAAAAAGAATGATGACCACATCCCAACTCAACAGAAAAACAGAATTGCAGATGTTGTGGCTCCTGCCCAGAAGAGGCCGGACCTCTGAGCAGGGGAACTCTCTGGTGGCCAGATTCGCTGAGCACACATCCTGAAACCAAGAGACACTAAAGCTTAATGAGAACTCTGGAATGCCTGGGGAAGCCAAACAAAGCTTTCCAAATTGAAAAGTCACAGAATTTTCTCCATGTGCTTTACTGAAAAATTATTGTGTATTACAGAATTGGGAGTCTCTCTGGCTACATTGGGAAAAAAATAGCAAATGATTTTTTAAGACAACTGAAAGAAAGTTGCCTTTCTTTTAGAGCATTGACTGGAATGAATGTGCATAAACAAAGCCAGGGAAAGAACTTCCTAGGGGCTGTTGCAGATGGTGCATACAGGAGAGATTTTATCTAAATGAGAATCGCAAAGGAAAACTTCACCGCACTCATAACAAATTAGCCACAAAAGCAATAAGCTGTATAGACCATTCTTCTGGCCCATATTCTGCCAGCCACAGTGGATGAGGAGCATTTTTTGAAAATTACAAAAGAGAGTTTTAACCTACAACCAGGGGCTTTACTAAATGTCCTTACATATATTCAGATTTTCTGCCTTCTGAAGACACCAGCTCCACAATGTTTCCAACTGAATCTAGGTTGCATTTTTTCAAGAATAATTTATTTATTTTCCTTATTAAACAAATATATTGCAGATATAGACATACATGTATGCAAACAAACACAACCTCAGACCTCCATAAAATGAACAGCCTCATAACCGAGTTGATAGGATTCCAGCTCAATGTGAAAACACTTGATTTGACATGTTCGTTTTTCCACTCTCATTAGCAATAAACACCAAATGTCCCTTAAGTATTTCTTAGTCCTGAAAATAGCTTGCAAGGACTTACCCTCTTCGTGATTGTTTCCTTACATATCACCTCAAATCCTGGGAATGCACTTTTCGATGTAATTATAACAAATCTTTAACAGGTTCAAAAGGATTTCATTACATTTTGAACTGAACTGATTTTAAGAGGAATCCAATTTGTCTCCCATCCCTGAGGTAATGTAAGGAGATTTTACAAAGACTTGAGTATTTTGTTTTAACCAAGTCAAACAGTTGTTTCGACAGAAGCTAATAAAATCTTGAGCTCTATCAATCAAATGTGCCTTCTGAAATGCGGAAGCTGAGGACTTCTCTCTACTCTGCTAAGATCGTTGTAGAAACCAATGCCCATTCTGGGGAATGTGCTTTCAGAAGGACATCAATGAATTGGAATTTTTCCAGAAAAGAGTGAGACATTTGATAAGGGCATTCAAATCATGCTCAAGGGGAACCATAGGATCAGTCATCACAAAGAATCTCATAAGCACAACTATTCTATATATCTGTGAGTAAATTCAAGTAAGATTATGCATAACATTCTTTTTTATTGTTGTAAGCACTTTTAATATATTAGTTCATGTAGTCTTTTTAAATATATTTTATTGATTATGCTATTACAGTTGTCCCATTTTCCCCCTTCACTCCCCTCCACCCTGCACACCCTCTCCCACCCATATTCCCCCCTTTAGTTCATGTCCATGTGTCATACTTATAAGTTCTTTACCTTCTACATTCCCCATACTATTCTTACTCTCCCCCTGTCTATTTTCTACCCACCATCTATGCTACTTATTCTCTGTACCTTTTCCCCCTCTCTCCTCCTCCCACTCCCTGTTGCTAACCCTCCATGTGATCTCCATTTCTGTGATTCTGTTCCGGTTCTAGGTGTTTGCTTAGTTTGTTTTTGTTTTTGTTTTAGGTGTGGTTGTTAATAATTGTGAGTTTGCTGTCATTTTACTGTACATGCCTTTTGTCTTCTTTTTCTTAGATAAGTCCCTTTAACATTTCATATAATAAGGGCTTGGTGATGATGA